>OY365808.1:48564914-48664914 GCA_959347315.1 Bimastos eiseni | reverse complement strand
AGAGTAGGATATAATACGCTTGGTCACGAGTCTACCTTGGTTGAAATAGGATTGCTTGGTTCCATTAATATTCCTTTAATATTAAATATGCTTATTACGATTGTTGTAACATTGTTGTAACAGTGTTTAAACTGCTATTGTACATGAACTGTAGATATTCTAGCCTGTAGCCTGCGATTGTTTGAATATAGTTAAGGGTAGTTAAGTTCGTTATAGTTCTGAAATGCTTAGATAGCTAAAACCATCGATCTACCGATGTACGGTCATCTGACTTTCTAGAATTCTACTTAATGTGGGGGGTGGCCCTAACTAGCGGGGCCTTCACAGTCCCTATTTGGGTCTCCCTTGCTGATCAGCAACAGTACTGTCTGTTATTACTCAAAACATTTGTATCGTGATCTATGCTGTTTTACTGAATAAAACACTCATTGATTGATTGATTGATATAAATGCGGATAAAACATAGCATTTCAAAACTGACCCTCTTACTTACTATGCCACCATGTCCAATTGGAAAACCCGAAATGGAATCACAAAATGGTTACCTGGTTATGCCCTGCATATAGACAAGGAGAGGAGAGTGAGGAGAGTGAGGAGAGTGAGGAGAGTGAGGAGAGTGAGGAGAGTGAGGAGAGTGAGGAGAGTGAGGAGAGTGAGGAGAGTGAGGAGAGTGAGGAGAGTGAGGAGAGTGAGGAGAGTGAGGAGTGTAGGAGGAGAAATAGGAGTAGAAGCAGATTGATAGGAAAATAAAGAAGGAAGACGAATAAGGAAAGAAGACGTATCAGGTCACCATGCGCAGTAGAGAAAAGCATTGGGCTTCTATGAATGGATTAAATCGAGATATAGTGTCACAGCTATAATAAGATCAGACACCTTAAGATGGAGTCCAAACCACACAAGGCAAGTGCGTGCATAACCGTTTGGATCTTCTACTTAACCCATCGTATGATGGACCCACGCATGAATTCGCCACAATATGACGGTGTATTGTCTTGAATACAGATTTCTGTATTTGCATCTATTAATTCGACGATATAAAGAGGTCTACTCATTAGAAAAAGCGATGGACGGATGGACCGCAGATGACAATAGTAGTGTAGTGTCACTTAGTATCACTATTATTTCCTTAAAAAAGACTGGTCAGTTGTTGCCACGCACTTTGTCCTGCACTGCGCCATCATCAAGATCATAATCATCATCATCATCATAATCATCATCGTCATCGTCATCGTCGTCGTCATCATCATCCACTTCGAACGCCTACCTGCTCACAGAAACATCGATGGATATAGACAGACGCAGGAATGCCGCTGCTGCTTCATTCGCACGGTCCAAGAAGATGCGATGTTATTCATCGACAAGCACAGGTAAGATGGTTGGAGCAGCGGAGGCGGTGAGGGCTGAGGCGATGGACCTGCTACGGCTGCTGCTGCTGCTGCTTGGTTCCTCCTCCCCGTGATCGCATATACACCAGTCATGCTCCGCGTCTTTATCGGACGACATTGACCGAACGCACCAGTCACATCATCACACTCGGTCAATCGGTCGGTCGGTTGTAAGAGGAGTTACGAAGACACCAGTACATAGGCGACGTTTCTTCTGTAGAAAACGAGGAGGGTTGACGTTGCAAATAACCGATTAGGATTATACATGTAGTTAAACGGTTTGAAAGTAGACGACGTTTTTCGATCGATCTTCGTTTATTGAGGTTGGTTCCAGTTGAGTGATTATTAGGGGTTGATCGACGGCTCTGGCTGTACAAGGGACTGACGACGACGATTACAGTAGACCAAAGGTGAGACATAGAAACAGACAGAAACGGACAATAGAGAGCTAGAGAGAGACAGAGAGAGAGAGAGAGAGAGAGACAGAGAGAGAGAGAGACAGAGAGAGACAGAGAGAGAGACAGAGAGAGAGACAGAGAGAGAGAGACAGAGACAGAGAGAGAGAGAGACAGAGAGAGAGAGAGAGACAGAGAGATAGCTTGCAGAGAGGGAGAGAGAGAGAACCATCGAGCGACCTTGAAATGACACGCCATATTTGAAAGGCGTTAACCTCATTCTAAGTAAGAGACTTCAGCTTGAGGCAGCCGAGAAGGATGTCCATCATCCTTTCCGTTCGGAATACGTCATCGTCGTCGTCAAGGCAACGAATAGCGCTGCACAGCGCTTGGACGACGATGGCCATGGTGACGATAGCATCCGCTAGCCTCCTCTTCCAGCCGATCCTCGGCGTTGCCACTTCGTCTTCTGACGGGGTCCAATCGTCTGACGATGACCACCAGAGGACCCTCGGGCGTTTCACCTCTTCCCTCGACCTCCAGTGCCCCACGTGTGACCGCATTCACTGCACCCCACGACGTGCCAGCAAGCTCAAGTGCAAGGGCGGCATCTCGCGGGGTATCTGCAACTGCTGCCCCGTTTGCGCCAAGACGGTGGGCGAGTCCTGCGGGGGTCAGTGGCATTACCTCGGCAAGTGCGACGCTGAACTCGTCTGTGAGGCGGAACGGGTGCATCACGCCAACACGGTCGATGCCGAGGACCAGGGTAACAACGGCGGGATGATGACCCCCGTGGCTGGGACCGCGTCCTGGGCACAATGGAGACCCGAGGGAAAGTGCCGCAAAAGTAAGTTCAGAATCTGTTCTCCTGTTCATATAAAACAATGCTATTTTCCTTTCTTTCGTTCTTTTGTCGTTTTAAGCCTAGTTAAATCGGTCATTTCATCATTTTCGTCAGATAAATATTCGTGTTGTAGTGAGTTTTCGTCAGAACAATGTTCCCTCTTTTGTAAATTTGCGAATGACTAATATTCGGTCTGTTGTCGCTTCAATAAGAAATTTGTTGGTCTGTTTGTCATTCTGATGCGTTCGGTTCTTCTCAGTATTCTATTTTGGTCAAGCTTATTCTTGCTTCGGTCGACACTTGATAATTCTTTTCCTAACAGTTTTATTTTCGCTATTTCATCATTTCAATTCCAATTTCAAATAATCGTGACTTGGTTGTTTGTCTTTAGAATTACTCTCTTTTTCATGTGTTTAACCAGGAATTTCTTTGTGTCTTGTAATCACATTGAAATTCGTCTTTACCGAAATTTGGCGTCCTTTAGTTGTGTCATAAGAATACAAATCGTTTCTGTTATTTTCCTCAGACTTGTATGCATTCTCTTATAGTTTAGATTGTGATTTAATTAATTGTTTTGTCGTTCCATTGAAGTTTCAATCTTCCGTCTCAATTCTTTCATAAGAATTTTATCGTCCGTTTGTTCGCTTTTTATCAGATCTACGCTATAATTATTGGTCGCCGAAGATCGGAAGCGAATACTTGTTAGACGTAGCTTTAGTCTTCATCGCAATTGAGATTTACCCATAGGAACCATGACCATGGTTGATGATATTCTCGGATACCATAAAGTGGTCGTCTTACCCCCAAAGGTGTCTCTGTCTGAATGATTAGCAGCTAAACACTAATTGATTCTTTGGCTACTACAGAGTAAGCGATGGTCGCTTGGTAATATTGCGCTCAATACGCTGAACTGACAGTATAGAGGTCATAGGTTAAATCTCTTCAGAAAGAGCAGGAAATTGATTCAAGATTCTCTTCCACTGGAATCACTTCAGCGCTTCTGTTAAGTACTTTATAGGCGCTATGTTAAGTCTACAGATACACATACATACATACATACATACATACATACATACATACATACATACATACATACATACATACATACATACATACATACATACATACATACGCACATGCATACATACATACATACATACATACATACATACAAACAGTCATACATACATACATACATACAGTCATACATACATACATACATACATACATATATACATACATACAGTCATACATACATGCATACATACATACATACATACATACATACAGTCATACATACATACAGTCATACATATATACATACATACGCACATGCATACATACAGTCATACATACATACATACATACATACATATATACATACATACAGTCATACATACATACATACATACATACATACATACATACATACATACATACATACATACATACATACATACAGTCATACATACATACATACATACATATATACATACATACAGTCATACATACATGCATACATACATACATACATACATACATACATACATACATACATACAGTCATACATACATACATACATATATGCATACATACATACATACATACATGCATAGGCATGCTTCTCGTTGCAAAGACACGTGGACGTTTTGCGTTGTCGGTGGGAAGGTTGGGCGGTGAGGTTACCAGCCTTCATATGCAGAGGTTGAGAATAATGCGTCCTCTAGCACTGCACTTCATATCCACGACTGCTTCTGGATTAGCTTCAGGAACACCACCATCCTTTTTTCTTCCTCGTCTTCCCCTTTTTCTCCTCCTACTCCTCATTCTTCTTCTAAATCTTTCTCCTTCTTCTTGTTCTTGTTCTTTTTTCGGCTTCCTATCTTCTTTTCCACCACCTTCTCCTCCTCCTCCTCCTCTTGATTTTTTCTTTTTATTATTAATCATCATCTTCTTCTTCCTCCTCCTCCTCCTTTTTCTTCTTCTTCCTCCTCCTCCTCCTCCTCCGTTTTCTTCTTCTTCTTCCTCCTCCTCCTTTTTCTTCTTCTTCTTCTTCCTCCTCCTCCTCCTCCTTTTTCTTCTTCTTCCTCCTCCTCCTCCTCCTCCGTTTTCTTCTTCTTCTTCCTCCTCCTCCTTTTTCTTCTTCTTCTTCTTCTTCTTCCTCCTCCTCCTTTTTCTTCTTCTTCTTCTTCTTCCTCCTCCTCCTCCTTTTTTTTCTTCTTCTTTTTTTTCCTCCTTTATTTACGTGATACGTGTTGTAACCAATTTCGACGTTGCAGTCATCACTGGTTTGAATACGTTGGTCAACTTGATTTCTGTCGTCAGTCTTCATCTGTCTTATTATCTTATAGTCGATCATGACTCGTCTAATTTTCCCATTCTAGCGACTTTTTCGCTTCCGAAATCCTTTCCTCTGTCATCATTGGCAGCCACTGAGTTCATTCGTTGGGACGTTTGTCACTTCCAATCAACTTCTCAATGAAGGTCTGTCGGCAATTGTCGGATGATCAACGGTCAACCTCATCCTATAGTTAATTGCTGCCCAGTCGATTGCACGATATCGTTTAAACTCCGCGTGTCTACGTTTCTTTCTTGGTAACTATTGTCATGGGACTGGTTAAAGGCGCCGATGAAATCGACAGATTAGATAGGTGACAAGAAGAACTTTGCAACTGTTTATCCAATCCAACGACTAGGGGTCTACTATATGGCTCTCACTCAATCGAAGAATTACCCACTGTAGCATTGGCTCTGCTGTAATCATGTTGTGATGCGACCAATGCATCTTAGTGAGGTTTCCTTAAGCGCTATGTAAATGACCATATACAATGCATACCTATGTATATATATATATACATAAGTACGTACATGCTGTGACTATAATTATTTTGCCGGGTCCAGCCGGATCAGAGAGCCGGAACCGCATATGGGCCATACGATTCACCACCTGGACTATCCGACAACGAGACTTGCCACCTAAAAAGCAGACTCGTCACCTGAGTCTACACTAAGAATGTCTTATAGGACCCTCAACAGAGAATGCACAATGCTGCAACCTAACAGTGGGTGAGAATTGAACGCTGAGAAGGCCCTCGCAGCGAAGCGCAGTGCCCTCCGAGCGCTGCCAGCAATAGGGCGGCAAACTCCTGTAGGGGAGCAGACGTTGTCACTTATTATGTGAGTGGAAGGAACGATGGTGGCAGTGGGATCAGCTGCAATCTATTGACCCTATTGTTTACTGCCTTCATTACGATCATCGTGGTTTGCAGATTACATTGTCTTGAAATTAGCATCGAAATGATCGATGCCTCAGGTCATCCATTGTTATAAGAGACCAAGATGGTCATCAAGTCACATTCACACTGAACACAATCATACGTATAATACTATTGTCTATTAAATCGCATTATTACCGGTATTGTATAATGTAATTTATATTTATATATTTTTACACACGTAGGTGTACTGGGTCGTGCTCTGATAGCTCTCTATATATATTGCATAACGTAATATATATATATATATATATATATAAGTTTTACTTTATATCAAAGATTGCGCTCTGAGGTGCAGTTTGCTTGAGGCCGCCGTTGTATTATCATACGCTATACAATTCTGATCACGCCTTATAAGCAGACGAAGACTGGCGGTCAGTGGAGACGAGGCTTCAGGGTCAGGCTGTGCAGCTCATTCGCATTGTGTGCGCTGATACGATGTAGCAGCTTGTCAGAGGTCAGGGTGAGAATGAGGAGGAGGAGGAAGAAGAAGAAAAGGAGGAGGAGGAGGAGACGGAAAGGGGTTCACAACTGTGAATTAACATCTTCGCCTGGGATAATGTTTGGGAATAATGCAGAGAAATCAACGATACATTGAAGCGCCCATCCAAGCCCCCGCCAAAACGTCAGAATGCTCCCACTCCAATGACCCTACACCTACCTGCCATTCATATTCATGCTGGTCACCCAGACGCGGCTTTTGTGTAGTGCTGAGAAATCTCGAATATTTACATTTACAAGTAGGGAGATCGAAAGGTCCCAATAGTTAGAACCAACCACTGTTGGTTAAATGACTATAGTCGTTTGTACAGAATCAAGTCCTTGCAAGATTCTCACGGTATTTGACAAATTTGACCTTGCTTCACTATACTTACGAATTTCATAGCTACACTAAATGCAGTCATTGCTACCAAGCAAAATGAAAAACTTTCCACCTTATGCTCTGTCAAACCTCCCCTCCCTAAAAAAAACAAAGTGGAAGGTTTTCCTTATACGCAAGAGCTGAACAGACGCGAACACAGTATAGGCTGAGGCTTTGGCCATAGCATATTACTAGTCTGATTAATATGGACTTAGTTTCTCCTCGCCCCTTTCCTCTCATGCCTACTAGTTGAGGATAGGTTCTTTTCAGTTTCCATTTAAGTCCAAATAATATTGGTTAGCATTTTGTTGGGGCTTGAGATGAGGAAGCACTGAAACGCATAGTCCACTCATATGTTGAATTCAATTATATATATATACATATATATATATATAACCAATGAATCATATATAAGACTGCACGTATTTCATGCTACACACATGCATGTATATATATATACGTACATGTAAATACATGCATACATATATGCACATGTAAATGTAGTTATTATAGTTAAATATATGTATATTTACATATACACAGTACACACATAGGCCTACTTACAAACATACAATCATTCATGCATTCACAGATACATGTATTCATAGTTCATACGCGTACACAATATATTTTTATTTTTACCCAGTTATTCTGAAATTTGATATTGCTCTTCTTCCGACATTTCTTTATCAGAAGTGCACAGACACACGCGACGACGGCGCAATTTTAGTCACTGCAGAGCAATAATTATTGTGCGCGAAGGACTTGCTCAAGGTCCCTACACAGTGACGCCTCGGACGAGGGTCGAACCCACTCACTCAGGGCACACTGAGTGTTATGGGAGCCAAGGAGCCAATCTGACAAGAAGTCAATCTGATGAGGAGTCAATCTGGCAAGAAATCGCATCTGGAATTATGCTTCCAACACCACAGAGGCTCAAAAGGAAGTTAAATGCAGTACTACTAACACTGACGAAACGTCTTCACGGTGCACCCAGTGCAATGCTGACGGGTTTTGATAGTCAATTTTGATAGCCTTTTGAGGATGTCCAATGAATTTCTCACGGCATGCAGTATGTTTCTCGCAGTTACTTTTAGCTATTCCATTTTAATAGTCAACTAGACTACATCCTCCAACAGAAATGGCGATATTAAACTAATTGTCTTGGCACAGTTAAACGCACATACGCAGTTACGCACATGCGCACGTGTATAAATGCACACACAAAGTTCTGGGGGGCATCGAAGCACCTATGGACTGTACTATATTCTGTTCTTGAAGAAAGATGAAACAGTCGAGCATTTAATGCAGACGTATACAATACGCTTATTTATATAGCATCAGTACAGGATTCAAACGGAATTCCTATTCTGTTCCTTCTGTTCGAGCAATTCGATCCAGATGATGATTTTACTTCGTCTTTGACTTCGTTTACCATCGAACGAACATCAAAGTAGAATCGCTGAAATGTTGTCTATTTACCAGACACAATGGCTAATATATATATATACACATTATATACATTAGATATATATATTATTATACTTTCAACTAGCCGTTATCTGCAACTTCATCTCGTTCCTAGCGCTCTGTTGTTCATCCAGATCTTTTTGTTCCTAGGACTAAGACGGCATTGGCCCAATACCAGGCGTTTGCTGTGGTTGGTCCATACAGGTCTGCCTTGAATGACTTTCCTCCATCATTTAGGGCTAAACTAGTGAATGCCTTTTCTCAATCGGCTTCTGACTATTTAAAGTCATTTCTTTTCCCCCCAGGGTGTCAGTGCTGAGAGTGCCTCTGTATATATATATATATATATATATATATAAGGTTATTCTGTGAGAGGCGCCATATAAATCTACAAAGATACGATACTATGTATTCTTATTATCTTCAAATATATGTATAATTTATATATATATATATATATATATATTTATATATTAGACAGAGGAAGAGTGAGACTTCTAAGAGCCTGAACAATACAATATTGTCAATATATAAATATATAAATAATTACGTGTTCAACTTGCTGTCGACTGTTCATTTGTTCGAATCTTGATGTGTCAAGTGCAGTTTTCTATTTGTTGTCAGTTCGTGTTAGCAACGGTTGTGCTGTTGTTAGATAACTGTTGTGGCTCGTGTGCTTCAGTTGAAATATTTTTTTCGCTCAGCAACACTCGCTATTGTAAGGAGAAAACTATATATATCGCTCAAAGAAAGTTTTGACAAATGAGCGACGACCTTTTCTTTCATTATTCAGTTGCATTGCCTTCTCTTCGGTTGCTTTACCCTATACCTTAGCTATTCTAACCTGTCATACTTTAAAGTTTAACTAATTGTTCCCCAACGTAGTATACTTTTTTTTACCTCACGTTACAATACTATTGTACCTGTCCTGATCTGACCTATCCTTAACTGACACCCGAGGCCTAACCGGACAAACACGAGAGCCCATCCTATATTAACCTCTTCCTCCCGGTCATTGCTCAAGTCATCAGTTTTCTAATCCTTCTGGCCATTTAATCATGCGAAACGAACCACATAATTGTGGTGTGATATATCCATTGAGTTTAATATGACCAGATTGACGAATCGAGAGACCGCCTGTTTCCGAATGTTTCCCATGGTTCATTCAACGCACCAGGGTTAACGCTGCACCTCTGCTGCACTTGATATCATTCTTAGTTAGGTGTAGAAGCGTCTCTCGAATCTTTCTCAAGATTCGGAACATAGATACCGCCCTACGCATTCTACGCTCGTCCATTCATAGGCACTTCATACAAATATTATTCCACACGTAGATTTTGACTCCAACAGCCATTGACAACCCTTCATCGCCGGACACGTTATGCATTTGAGGAGGTTGGTAGGGCAGCCAAGTCTTAGGTCGTGTAGTATACTGTCAGATATCAACACTCTGCAGTTTCAAAATCACTCCAGAGGTATGTGAGAGATAGGTAGAGGCACAGGCGGACATACATGCGCAGGATTACAGGCAGGACATACACGCATGCATAGAGTCACATTCAGACGCACACAGACAGATTCCGAATATAAAAGCAATTGTTTTGATACACAAATTACACACAAGTTGGAAGGTACGTGTGTAATTATACAGAAAAACAGGCAGAGAGAGAGAGAGAGAGAGAGAGAAAGTTACGTAACCAGATACAGAGGCTGACAGAAAGACAGGCAGTCAAAACTTACCGACAGGAACCAACATACTTAGAGTCAAACAGGCAGACGGACAGAAAGAGAGACAGACAGACTTGAAAACATGAGATTTGAAAACAAACAGGCAGGACTCCTGCCAAACAGAGAAATTGCAAAATAAAGGAAATGGGGCTTCAACTGATTTGTTTGGGTCACTGCAGTCGTATGGATGAAAACGAGCGGCCTGCAATGCGTCCTGTTCGGGATCGAGCCTCCTATCAAGCGCTGTAGATCCTTCCAGGCTTCCACCTGGAGCACAATTCCTTTAGAGATGCGACTGTTGCCATGGAGTAGTAATGCGCCTTTTTTACAAGTTGCCAGAGACGGATCTGTATCGCATTGGTTGAACTGGGAGCGCCTACTAGTAGACTTCTTGAAGGGGCGCTATATAAAGGTCAGGATGAATGAATAAAGCGGTCACTGTTTCTATTTATATTTATTCTGAAATTTGATACCACTCTCCTTCAAACATTTTTTGCTCAGAAGTGCAGACGCCTCGACAGCGCAACTGCAGTTATACTACCGAGCGATAATTATTCTGCGCAAAGGACTTGCTCAAGGTCTCTACACAGTGACTGACGCCTTGGACGAGGGTTGAACACTCAGCGTACACTGAGTGTTACCCGCTCTAACCAATCGACCACCGTGCCTCACTATGTATTGACCTTGACAACGTCCTTTACTCACAATTGCTTAGCGCCATTGATATTCTGTCGTTTAGCTGTGTGTGCAATTCTGAACTTCGCAAGGACGGCAATTGACAATATAAGACATAATGAAAGTTTTAGTCATCTAAGCGAATATAGCAATAGGGAGAAGAGCGTAGGCAGGCAGAAAGTAAGAAGATCGAGGGGCTAATCAAGTACTATCGAAATCATAGTCATTAAATATTCCGAAGGCCCTGGAGTACGGAAGAGAGTCTATGGTCTACATGGACTGTTGAAGTCTGGATAAGATTTTCCACAGAACTGAATGACATCAATGAACCTGCTTAGAGGACAGGAACAAGGTAGTGTGATTCACGGCAGGCTCGGTTCTATTGTGGCTCAGGTTACAATTAGAGTCTTAGCTTTGGACGTTTGAGTTCGAGCGACGATAGTAGAGACGATAGGCTGTAGGCTGGCTAGAGAGCATTACATTGCCTGCTGTGAGGGACAAGATAAGTCGAAGCCAATTGCAATGCTAACTCACGTACGCCTATTGGTCAATTCAGGTGAAAGTTTCCGTTGTAATAATTAAAGTAGACATGGACATGTTATTTATCCTAAATATACATCACTTACTTACAGAATAACTCGCTGTCAATTGAAACTCCACTATGGATAGCAACGCGCTTTGTGGTTTGCTAAAACATGATGTAGTTTTGATATTAAGTGTCTACATGAGATTATGTGCTTAACAATATATGCAAGGAGACATTGCGATACGTGTAACGCTTGCAACAATATTGTGTACACACGCAGTATAACATAACTTGTACTGGTTTTTATTTTGAGCAAAAACGCTACTGAGCTGAACATATTTATAGACGATTCACACAATAGGCCTATATCAATTTAATAATTTTCACATTAGCCATTCTGAGCCTGTAGCCCTAAACACGTTCATAATTCTTATTGATATGGGAGTGAGTTGATGGCGGATAAAACTGAGTGTTCCAGAACTTCTCTGGCAAGGATCAGTTGTAAAGGGTTTTTTTATGTTGCTGTAACCGATGCATGGGACAAAAGCGTTTATTCGGAGCTATAGAATGCGTCTAATTTGAAAGGGATTCTGTCGCTGTAGGATCTCAGGTGCTGAGTTTCTGAAATTCTGATGGCAGGTTGACTGTTTAGAGGCGGATCTTCGGCGCCTGTCTTATCTCGCCTCTGTGTTTCTTTCCTCGTCCTCGGCGCAAGACCTTAAAGCTAAAAACCGATTCTGTTAGACTCTACTTTGCCTAAGCGCGTACATAGTAAGTAACAGAACACGGAACCTGACAATGGTAATTGCTCCCTGCAGTGGCAATAGTCCTATAGGACCTACTTCCTTATGATTGTCTTGTCTCTCTGACGATGAGAGTCTAATAGAAGCGACTGGGAAACAACACAACTCAAGGTTAGAGTGTTAAAATGCCCTGCCTATACTTTGTCACAGCGTATACATTTCAGTTAAGTGAATTCACCTGATATAGCGCCTTTTCCTGACTCTAAGTGATCTATAAACCAATGCGTTTTAACACAGTTAGAAACCCGCATAGACCTACACTTAGCTAAACATAGCAGCACGCAAGCGCAATGCATACATAGCCAGCAAACGTTGCTTTATTGCCAGACAAACACGTTTCGTGGGCGTACTCATAGTAGTTGCTGTTGTTACCAGACACTGCTTTTAAGGAGTGCTTGAATTCCGTGTTCGCGTTATCTGCCGTGCTCGAGAAAGCCGAACGTGACGCCAACGGAGATCGGGCGCCGCCGCTCATTCCACCGCTCTTGTGTCCCGGCCAAAGCAGATCAACGAGGAAGGTCAACCTGTCGTTGATTTAGGTCTGACTTCTTCTTGTTTCCACGGTAAAAAAAACCCTCTCGAGCGAGACTAGTCTCCCAACTTGAAAACCCTCAGGAGAGAGAGATTTCTCGCGAAGTATACAATGTGCTTAATACCGCTTAGGCAGAAGACTTGCATCTGTGGCCCAAACTTAATTCTGTCCGAAGGAAAAGCTTGTTTCCGCACGGCGTCTACTTAATATCGCTTGGAAAAAACTCATGTCAGAAGATTAGGTTCCACTTTAAACCGGAATTTTATGGTCTAAACAAGTTATCCGTATACACGAAACCTCGAAGGCAGGGTCAAAATGTGGTCACTGTTTGCCCACAATAGAGGTGATTAGAAGCACAACAGGCAATCGAATTTTAATGGGTTGCAGAAGCGGACTCAATCCGGCGTTCATACGATTATATGCATTGAAACTGGCGATCAAATGAATTTGAAACGTTGATATATTTGATTCATCTTTCTGTGGAGATATGCTGGTCACTCGTTTCTGTGTTTGAACCGAAGCAAATTGCGGACGCTCATATTGTGTCAGTCAATCCTTCCGGCACCATCTTCCAATCGAACGGTGTCTTCTATTGGACATAAGTTGCGATCTCTATTTGTGGTGTCGAGGGCTTTCTGAAGCCGTTTAAAGGCGCCACGTTACACTCAAAGCCAAGCGCAGACGTCCAGCTTATTCACGTCTGCTGCGAGTACATTATATATTCATATAAAAATTCAAGCAGGCATACATGACCAGTGACCACATTATCGCGCATATAAACATAAAGGTAAGCCCTACATTATACAATCACACAAATCATACATACATTCACACATACCATTACTGGCTAACGCACTTGCTTCTAATCACCTCTATTATTGTAATTCTCTCCTGTTTGGTATCACAAAAGCTAACCTACTGAAGCTGCAAAGAGTACAAAACTGCCTGGCCAGGGTTGTTACTGGTTCTCGTAGATGGGATTACATAACTCCCGTTCTTAAATCATTGCATTGGCTTCCTGTTGTGCAGCGAATTAAATTTAAAATTGGTGTGATTACCTATAAGATATTTTCTTCTGATCAGCCGAGGTACCTACGCACTTTGCTTGTCACCCATGGTCATCAGCACTCGACTAGGTCTTCCGATCTTTTGTACCTTGTTATACCTCCTGTTAGGACAAGTCTTGGTATGCGGGTTTTCTCTGTTGCCAGTCTAAAGTTTTGGAATTCATTACCGCACACCGTTCTAAGTCTTTAGCTTCTTCTCCATTTCGGCTTAAAACCTATTTATTTACCCTTGCCTATCCTCCTTAGACTGTCTTTCTGTCTCTTGGAACTGACCTTTAGGATTTGACCTGATTTCGGATTTGTTTTGGTGCGCCGTCGGTTGATGTCCTGTGCATTATTATGGCGGCGCTATAGAAGTTTTTTAGTCATAGTCGTCGCAGTCATAACATACACACGCACAACGACCATATATGTCTTGAAATGTACCCACAGGCAACGTACCTGAGTACATTAATTCATGATGCATGCATTCATACATACAGTGTTGGGTCGTACGTACATAATATTATATCTAAAATTTACTCTGCCAACCTTTTTGAGGAGATTATTTAAAAGAAATGGCCAATACCAGAGAGGGTTCTGAAACATGGCAGAGGGAACTCTGCACCCAATGTTTTAAATCCCACAAAATGAGCATTTTCAACGTCCCATTTGCTTCTGTCAACAGTTCATGAGTCGTTCCTCCCTCTGCTATGGAGAGGGCCGACAACAACATACATTCTGTATGTAACCCAATCTCGAAAACGCTCTTATCTATTCAATGCATCAACCGAATGTTCCCAGACCCATTTAACTGAGAAATCGTCGAACATGGAAAAGTTGTTTGTCAATATAATGAGTTGCAATGGTTCATCTCTTTGTAAATTTACAGCACACAACTGCCAACCCAACAGCAGCGAGCATCATTCGATTCAGACTCTTTATAGAGCAACCCCGGCTACAAGGAGATTGAATTACTAGTTAGACTATGATTGTATTGATCAAGGTTGAAGGCGAGAGACGCAAATGACATGCATGGACTAAGAGTACGTAGCTACGGCAGCACTGACGAAGGAGAAGAATGACAGCAGTTTAGATGGACGTCTCACCGTTGTTTACACACCTCTATAAACATTCCTCAGACGCGAGATCCGTAGGTTTGAAGGATCTTAAGACGACGACGACGACGACGACGGCTGCATCAATGGAGCAGCAGAGCAACCATTAATCTCCCAACCAATGTTGGTACTATGTACCGAATCCGAAGGAAATCGAGGTTGAGTTGGCGCAGATGACCTGGCTGCTTCTTTCTTCTGGTGGTACTCACGCCCTGGACGGAAACCCATTCAACTATACGAACCTTGCTCAGCTTCAATGTACCTTACTCGCCAGCCAGCACGCTATCCGACGCAACTCAAATCTGGGTTACTTTAACTATAATTGATGCTACTGCTACTGCTACTACTGCTGCTACTACTACTACTACTACTACTACTACTACTACTACTACTACTACTACTACTTCCACAAATACTTCCACAAATACTACTACTTCCACAAATACTTCCACAAATACTACTACTTCCACAAATACTACTACTACTACTTCCACAAATATTATTACTACTACTACTACTACTACTTCCACAAATACTTCCACAAATACTACTACTTCCACAAATACTTCCACAAATACTACTACTTCCACAAATACTACTACTACTACTTCCACAAATACTACTTCCACAAATACTTCCACAAATACTACTACTTCCACAAATACTTCCACAAATACTACTACTTCCACAAATACTACTACTACTACTTCCACAAATACTACTACTACTACTACTACTACTACTTCCACAAATACTTCCACAAATACTACTACTTCCACAAATACTTCCACAAATACTACTACTTCCACAAATACTACTACTACTACTACTACTACTACTACTTCCACAAATACTTCCACAAATACTACTACTTCCACAAATACTTCCACAAATACTACTACTTCCACAAATACTACTACTACTACTACTACTACTACTTCCACAAATACTTCCACAAATACTACTACTTCCACAAATACTTCCACAAATACTACTACTTCCACAAATACTACTACTACTACTTCCACAAATACTACTACTGCTACCACTAATCTACCTGGAATGAATTTTTTCCATCGCTAAGAGCTAAACAATGACTGACTTCTCTTCATCGACTTCTCAATCGTTAAAGGCGCTTCTTATTCCTCTGGGTTTCCGTGCTGAGGGCGCCTCTGAATAGTTATTCTGATGAGGCGCTATGTAAATATAAAGACACGATAAGATAAATATAGGATATTAGAAACCCTGTCCATGACCGATGAATCCCTCCAGTCGACAGCCTATGCGTAAAACATTGCGTAATTGTTAGGATGCCATAGTTATACTTTCGGAGGTACTAACTCGGTGTGGTTTTATCACCCGAAAGCTATACAATTGAATCTATTCCTATTGTGAGTGTAATTACTATTGCTTTCTTTCTATTTGTTCTAGTTTCTCCTATAGTACGTTTGTTGAGTAATTGCTTGATATGATTATTTTGTGAGTGTTCATTATTTTACTCTATTAAACTACTCTGAGTATGTCTGTTATGTTATTGCCTCTTATGATTATTTTGTGAGTGCACAGTCTTTGATTGTTCATATATGATGTTTGCAAGCGGTTCAATAAAGTACATACTTACTTTTTATGAAAAAGAGCTCACACTCGTGTTTATAATTAATTTAGCTTGATTTCGGACTGAATAACACACAATCATTAATATAATAGCAATAATAGTAAATCGAATAAAAACAAAATTTAAATCCAAAAATTGCAATTTTTATCTTTTGTTTTTTGTAAAAAAAAAACCAAATAACCAAAGGACACACATGCTTGCAGCCCTGTTTTGAAATGTCACATTTAGAAGAGTTAAACTTTCAAATGATTCAAAACACGAAATTACAAAAAAGACGGCATGACACTTGATGTGGCCAGAGATCAATTTCCTTGAGTCAGACCACTTTGCAACAAATTGACGGGCAATCTGTGAGGCGTTTGTGCAAGTAAACAATGTCGAGCGAGCTACGATGGATGCGCAAGACCGAGAAATGATTCAAATGTATACATGTGGTTGAGCTGTGCCTGAGAATCGTTCTCAATGGGCAGCCTTTCTCGCGGCATTCGAAGAGCAGAGGCATCTATTGAGCTGTCACTTATACTCTCGATTTCATAAATGGTTGTCTGAGGCTTTTCTTTACATCTCAATGGAAGCAGATGAACTCGTTTAAGTTTCATCGCCGAAATCATCGAGGACTCAGAAACGCTTCCAGTGGCGTAGCTTCCATATGTGGCGCCTTAGGGCGATCCTTGCTCAAACGCCCTCTCACTGAGTAAGGTCCATTTCTCAGTGCCTCATGAAGAAGCAACAGAAAAGATACAATACACAACTGTTATTCTGTCTTTCTGCACTTTCTCATGGAAGTTACGAATTAGTTGGTATTTGTGAGGGTAAACTGGACTTCTTCAGTAACATCTGCAGAATGGAGAAGTTCTTGAAAGTCAGTGAAAAATGAATTCAACTCTTCTGCACTGGTTTTCTCAACGAACAGAAGAAGCACAGAATGTTCAAAAAAGTTCTACTCAACGAATAGAAAAGTGCTGAAAATTTGTTAGTTTCAATGAACACAGCTAATTACTGCGTTTATATGCAGCCGAGCATCTGATCTGAATAATTATAAGTAACGTCCTATTTAGACTAAACCTGTGCAAGTAGGTTTTATACGATATACGCCATGCGGAACGAGTGGCATCATGTCAACCAGTTTTTTTAGCTTGCACTTTAATGGCTCAATTTTAATAACGAGAAAGCATGTGTGCATGCTGATATTGAAGGTTGTTTACGTAGGGGCTGGACGCGAGTTGCTATTAATTTATGCATGATAAATACCGCGAATCTATCGCGCTTTCGTCAAACGCGAACGGGCCTCGACGCTAAGGCTTGTGAATTTGTGAATCTAACCATCGACCGAAATTCTAAGTAATAATTTTACATTGGCCGATGAGGTGCCCTCAGCCCTTGGCGCTCTGGAGCATTGCTCCACTTCGCTTCATGGCGCTACGCCATTGAACGCATCGGAATTGCAACGATTACACTGCTCTGTTCAGATCAAATGGATACAAAATTGCAGACAGTGACGTCAACACACGCACTGCCGCTTTAACGCTATGATGAAGTCCCGATTACCGACGACAACTTAGAGGAAGCTGTGTGCCTTAGACGCTATTTCACCAGTTGTCGCTTTTCCGCATTCTTCAAATGCTAACAGGATTTCGTCAGTCAAGAACATAATATTATGCACAGGACTGGAAAGTCCACAAAATTATATGTAGGCTAACGTTGTGTCACTAGTTTTTTGGCGATATAAATCGGGAGCAAGAATCATCACATTTTATTGACAAATTGATTCATTAACTCGCAGTTATGAAGGTAAATGGACGAATAACTATGTCGGCAAAATAAAATAGATGCCTTTTGATGTTTAAAACATCATATTTTCAAATAGAAGCAAAATTTTAATTGGGGCGAAATCCGTAAGGAAACAGCCAACTGATTCGCCACACCACTGGCATCACAGAACAATGCATGACATTAAAGGCCAAGTTTTTAGGGCGGGCAGTTTTGCGACAAACTGCTCTGTACCCCACCCACCTGCTTGTCAATCAAACCTGAACTCATTGAGTGGGGCTACAGTCAATAAGTGCCATATTCAAGTCCACCGCCGGTCAATTCCTTTCAATTGAAATGTCTTGCCTCTGGGCCGTTCTCTGTCTGACCTGTGGTCACTGTTGTTTGCGTTTGTTTCTCTGTGAGCTGGTCCGCACACACACGCACACACGCCGTTTATATTTATATCTCTGAGCTGAAGAATTTCTATCTCACAGTTTTGTCTTAGCATTCAATCATCATAGTAAGCGCCTTTTCACTCTTTGTATTTATTTCTCATGGTTTTCAGAGGCGCGTTGAGAATAGTGCACACAACCCTGAATTGCAAGACTGAGACTTTGTGACACAATGTAAATAGATGACTAATTGTAATGCCATTTAATGCAATGAATCTATGTATATATATACATATATGTGTATGTATATAATGTTTGTCTCATTGAGTCTGTATGAGGAGAGAGTCACCTTCTTTGAAAAAGAATGTTCCCTCTCGTACAAGCAATAGGCCTATGTATCTTGTATTGACAGGTGTCAAAGTTGGTCCATCTGTTTATGTTCTTGCAGAGTGGCAGTATGTAAACAATAATGGCACCGCTACCCCTCCCCCGCCTCCCCCTCTCAGACTAAACCACTCAGATGTTCACTCTTTTGATGATCGATATATGCATACAACAGAACTCTGTAGTTGATATTACATAGTACCATGCAAAAGTACGATCTAACAATTCGTGTCGATCGCGATCAGGAAGAAGCGATAAGAGCCTTTTTTATTCATAACGACTGGGATTTTGAACAAATTGGTAAATACAGAATGCAGTATATGTATTTATTCCAAAAATAGCTTTTGTGTAACCTAAGAACGTACTGTATTTCAGGTCTTATGCATGCCATGATTATTCAGACCACTATATTATATATATATATATATATATATATATATTATAAGGGCATCAATTTGAATACAATATAGGCATTCAGCGTGGTCATGATAAGAAACATATATCGGTACTTAATAAAACAGCTGAAAATTGAGAGCTCTTGAATGATCAGCTTCTGATGCAATAAGAATGAAGATTCGTATGAAACGTATTTCAAGGTACATTTGCTTTTGATATCTGATTGGATATAGGTTGTCACGTGTGTATAACAGTTCAGGTTCCCCAGATCAGAGAAACAATATAACAACACTGACCCAGCCAAACGCCATATATATATATGTATTATATATATGTATAATGGTCCAGGGGCTGGTGGGCCCGTTGTGAGTCGTGCTGTCTGAATAGCGCTGCATAATTTAGGTCACATGTCAAACCTAGGAAGAATATATCAGCCAGCATATAATATGATCAATTATAATACCTGGGAACAATAAGCAGATCTCTCACTCTCTGTATATATATGTACATATTTGCATACATATATACACACACTTATATATACATGCAGCATTTGATAGCATTCATCCAGTATTCTTTTCAGTCTATTTCTCAATTACACTCGCATCGGTCATCATCACGTAAAAACAAACGCAAACAACAGTGACCACAGGCAACCGCCAAGATTTGGCTCATGGCTTCATCCCTTGAAGTCGCGATTTACAACACTGCAGCAAACTTCCCGCATGGGTTTGGTATCAGTTTTCACACGTTTGACGGGAGGCTGAACAAAGCTTAACTAACTGCAGTCATATGCACCATTATATACAACATATAGTTTAATGAATAGTACTGATTAGTAATTAATTATGATTTACTGTATTTAATGATTTAGTGCATTAGTGAATTGATGAGGAAGGCTAAAACTTATTTTTGAAATCTTTAATATTATATGACAGACGAATTTCCAACGGGAAGTTATTCCATGATGAGGGTCCAGAAAATTTTATAGTATACCTGCGTGCATTGGTTCTAGCTTTTATGGGGTGATAAGCTGTTATATTTCTAGTATTGTGGGTGTGGGTGTCAAGTCCAGTGGAAAAATATCCTCTAAAGATAGCAGGGAGTAAGCCGTGTTCGTATCGGTATATGAACTCAGACATTTGGAGGATCGTAATTTCACTAATTTTCAATAGCTTGTACTCCTTGTAATATGCCCCCGTATGAGTGCATCTACGAGCACCTTCTATTATTCTTACCGCTATCTTTTGTAGTAACACTAGTTTTCTTAGTCTAGATTCATATGTGGATGTGCATATCATATTGCAAAAGGTCAAGTATGGGTAGACAAGGGAGTAATACAATTTAATTCTAATTGACTTAGGAAGTACATGAAAAGTTCTGGCCAAGATGCCAACGTTCCTTGCGATTTTGAAGAAATATGGTAATGTGATCTTTCCAGGTTATGCTGGTCAACATAGACCCCAAGAAACTTAGTGGACTCTACCTGATTTATAGGAATATCATTAATGAGCAAACTTAGATTATCCTTAGGACTAGTTTTCCTATGTGACTTAAACAAAATGAAATTAGTTTTATCTAGATTAAGAGAAAGTCTATTAGTACAAAACCATATAGCAACATCAGCTAACTCCGCATTAATAACCCTTACCAGAGTTTGCCAGGAACTATGCGAATAAAATACATTTGTATCATCGGCAAATAGAATAAAGAATATTGTTGCTGAGACAGTAGCCAGATCATTAATATACAGAAGGAATAATAAAGGTCCAAGATTGGAGCCCTGGGGAACTCCAAATCTGATCAGATTTACCTCCGACAGCGCACCATTACACATTACTCTCTGTGTACAATTATCAAGGTAGCTATAAAACCATTTCAGTTGTTCCCCCCTTATACCATAATTTTCAAATTTTTTTAGTAGGATGCTGTGACTTACCGTGTCGAATGCTTTTGCTAGGTCAAAAAAACTCCCACAGAGTATTGGTTCTTTTCAATGGCATTCGATATTTTATCCTGCATTTCTAATAGTGCCATATAAGGGGAGTGCCCTGATTGGAATCCATGTTGGGATTGGTATATAACAGCTGTGTTTTTTACACAATTTGAGAGTCGATCGTACATAAGCTTTTCATAAAATTTTGCAAAGTAAGGTAGGATGGAGATAGGCCGGTAGTTAGCTCTTTTGTCTTTTTCTCCTATTTTGTAGATGGGTACAGCTTTGGCTATTTTTAACGCATGTGGAACTATTCCATTAACGAAGGAACAGTTTAGTAATTCAGCTAAAGGAGAGGCTATGGAAGTTAAGCATGACGCAGCTATACAAGGGTCAATATCGTCTACCCCCTTACTATGAGTGGATCGTATCTGGATCGTACTGGTAAAAAACTTTCAAAGGTTTTCTTAGGATCCGGTAGCTTCTCCTCACTGCTCATGTGCGATGCTCGTGAAGTATCTATTAAAATTATTAGCCATTGCTTCTGGTTCCCTAATACTCTCTCCGTTTATTTTTATAAATTCTATGGTTGTGTCCCTCTTCCCCAACTGCATAATCTCACGAATGAGTCTGCACGTTTTCTTCAAGTCATTATTGTATTTGCAGAATTCTGCTGCGTAATAGCTTTTTTCTGCTCTAATTCCGATAGTCTTAAACTTGTTCCGATATACAGTAAACTTACGTTTATTTTCTATATTCGGGTTTTTCAAGTATTTACGATAGAGTGAGCTTTTTTCCTGCTAGATTTTAGTAACCCCATGGTCATCCACAGTTGTGTAAGCTTAAGTCCTGTTTTATTGCATTTATGCGCTATCGGAAATACCCTATCATAAATCTCTTTATACATCTTGAAGAAGAGCTCGTATGTCCCATTGGCATCATCTCCTGCACAGATTTTCATTACAGGTTTCCAATCAGTACTTGATAAAGCAGTTTTAAACATTTCCAATCTTCCATCATTAACTATACAATTTTTCATGCATGCGCTAACTTTCTTTTACAGGTTCCCAAAGCGAAATACGCATAAACTGGGAGATGATCACTTAAATCAGAAACAATGATTGACGAAGAAATCAGTTTGGACCAGGCATTGGTGAAAATATTATCAATTAAAGTCGCTGAATTGGATGTGACTTTAGTTGGCCTCGTAATTACAGGAATAAGCTGGTGTGACATCATGCAATTATAAAAAACATTGGTGTCCTTATGTTCATTAACTTTCAAAAGGTCAATATTAAAATCTTCAAGTACCATAACCTCCTTAGCTCCGTTAGAAACCCTAGTAAGTAAGTAGTCCATCTCCACATTAAATTCGCTTAAGTTCTGCCCCGAGGCCTGTACACCACGCCCACTAAACAAGTACTTTTATTAAGAAGAATTCTGATGAAGAGACCCTCATAAGATTTATGCACGAGCATTTCGCTGTTTGGGTCATATAATTGATAATTTATATTTTCCTTTACAAGCAATCCGACCCTTCCTCCTCGACCCTTATTCCTCGACTTATGTAGGAATTCATAACCTGGTATATTGATGGTGTCTTCCATGTTAGGCTCCAACCATGTTTCAGAAAGTGCTAATATTGAGTCACCTGAGTGGTGAAGTATGTCTTGGATCTCAGTTAATTTGTGGAACATACTTCTACAGTTAATATGGAGAATAGAGAAGTTAGGCTCAACGGAATTATCCACCGTAGAACTTTTCTCAGTTTCCTCTGAAAGGCAATGAAGGGCAGTATAAGGACTGTTCCAAGAGATATTAGTTAAATAGTTTTGATCAGGATCAGTGTCTGTTGTTATTAATTAATGTACGGTTATCTTGGTCATCCGGAAAAACATTTAGTTCAAGATTTTCATCAAGCAGTCTTAATACACCTAGGCCTTCCTCATGCCTCAAAATCTTAGTAAAGTCATTTAGAACAATCTCATCGTCACTAGCCCCTGAAAAAGGGAATGTCTCTCCAATGCATGAGAGACATAGCCAAACGTCTTCATTAGTCGTTAGATTAAAGCACTCGGAGTGATGTACACCACCACACATCAAACATGTTACATTAATAGGTTCCTTAATTACTATGTTGCATATCCCGCATGGAAGCAAAGTAGGCGTGCCGGTTTGTGCTGATTGGCCCAGGTGCACAGGCGCATAAAACACAATGATACAGGTACGGACTAGTCAATTGAATATGCAACATTTCACCCTTCCAATAATACAGGTAAAGTCTACATCAATTGAATATGCAAATTTCATCTTTGCACTGGTCTGAGAGTAATACTCATTGTGCTTTCAATGATACGATGAACTCTGAGCCGAGAGAACAATCAGGAACAGGTTGCCACCCAACAATGACAAAACTCAAGAAAATAATGGGTCAAACAGTGCCAACCACACAAAACGAAGAAAAGGAAAGTTAAAAGTAACCATTGGCTCAAGGTCCTCTCTCGATAATCATGTAGGACAATGATTTACGACTCAGCGAAGTAGACGCAGTGCATGATCTCATTAGTCCCGGAGGTGACCAGTAGTTTCAGTGGCCCGTGATGGAGGCTATTGCATCGAGTAGAAGGTTGTCCAAGACTATCAGGGAGGTGATCCATCGAGGCTTTTCGTCGTGGTCATCAGATATCCGAATGCGAACTCGATCTCCCGAAGTCCAGGCTGAGGACATTCTTTTCTCCTTGATCAGCCTTCTGGCCCGTGCATATATCTGAGCATTCAGAGACGTGAGATGCTCATTGATGAAGATGATGGAGTTTCCATTGCCTGCGGACGATTTTCTCATAGATGTACGTACCTTGTAGGCCATGTTTCTAATTCGTTGACTGACGAATTTCACGATCAATGGACGCTGTTTATCTTTGCCCCTTCGAGGTATTCTGTAAGCAGCTGAAATATCTCGCTCAGAGATGGACAGACCGAGGCGTGTATTGCAGAGCGACACAACAGCTAGAGTGGCTTCCTGTTCCGCTCTTGGGACAAGTGAGCTCATTGAAGTATCCGTGAACCCAGACCCAACTAACTCGAAAGATTCTTCTAGGCCATGGATGAGTAGATTATTGATTCTCGAGTCAGACTCAGCTTGGTCAAGTTTAATTCTCAGTGACTCATTTTCTTTTTCGATGATAATCATTCTCTGGGCCTGAGTCTCGCAGAGTTTGGACACCTGTTCCTTTGCAGATTGTTCCATCATTTTGTCTAGCTTAGCGGTGAAGCTTTCGAGGAAACCATTAAACAAGCCTTCGATGGTTGGTTTTACGGACTCAGTCAGTTGTGCAATGAGACGTTCAGTTATTTTATCCTCTTTAAGCAAGTCCTTCAGTTCCTCGACCCTCGGAGCTTTTTTTCTATCCATCGTGTTCGCTCATTCGGTGAATTCGGGAATAGCGGTCGTAATGTGTTTAAATAGACGATAAGTCACAGAAACTTCAATATTTCGATAGGAGTCCTATATTCCGCAATATTGACGTTCGTATCGTAGGCTAAAGTGACTTCGCAATGTAGGTGTGCCGTATCCGCCCACGACAATTCTTCATCAAAATTCATAAACCGCTTAATTTTTCAGTTTCGAGGTCTACAAACGTATCCTTTCGTTGCGAGAGATATTTTCCATGATGTAGTTTAATTGCGAAAGTGTATTTATAATCCGAGACCTTTAAATCCTAACATTCATCAAGAGCACCCGAACACCCTATGCAACTCACTCGGTGGCCATCTGTATATAAATGTGATTTTGAAACTCTTGGGAATCGAGACGGCTAAGCAGTATTTTCGAATGCTTCTTTTATTCAATATTCCAATCTCCATTGAAAGGTTTTTAACAGCCGGTGGCAACAGCTGGGGGACGTCCCAGTCTGCCAGATCGTGGGATGTACCCCCTCTCGGGGGTGCATCCCACGGGTGTTAAAAGCGTTTCTAGTTCTTCTTCTGTTTTTAACAAATATCGTTTTCTTCGTTTTTATTTTTTGGCCGTTTTTTATTATTGATGGAACTTCATGCTATCTGTTGTTATTTTGTTACATTTTATTTCGATCAAATGGTCTCTATGCGCCACCGCATTCTCTAAATAGCCTGGTAGCTGCGTGCAGTCATGCAGAATGCTTTGACTGTCAATAGATAAGGCGTTTTTTCTTGTTTTTATTCCGTTTTCTTCGGTTTTGTTACATCTATGCTTGTGCCTATGGTGATGAAACACTATAAAGGATTATCGATATTAACCTCGCGGACCACAATGCATCTCTTCACTGTCGCCTACACTTTGAGAAGAGTTTATAATATATATATATATATCTTACACGAGTATTTGTAATCGTATATTGGCAGCACGGAAGACACAACACAGGGCACTGAATTCGAGGAATGGGGCAAATCAGAAATCCTGGTTCCCTTGAATTGAACTCGAGGTGGTAACCAAATCTGAAGTCGAATCAGTAGGTGTGGAAAACGGAACCGATAAATCAATAATTAGGTTGAGGCAAAGCATCGATGCGGAGGCAATTGCGTGGATGTTGAATTCGTTATTGGAGGCGACGACGATCTCCAGTCGGGTCGACGTCAGTGCAGACTTTCTCGTTATCAGGGCGTTCGACGATGCGTGACTTCCGACCAAGTGTGACTAATGCGCCCAGCGTATAATTGATCTGACCGCGTTGTGGGTGCATATGGTAGGAGAAGGAAGACGACGAGGAAGAGGAGGAGGAGGAGGAGGAGGAGGAGGAGGAGAAGGAGGAGGGGAGGAGGAGGATTTCAGAAAAGATGCTGCAGATGTTCGGACAGCCAGTGGAGGATGCGTGGTCACCACCGCATCATATTGTCCGACTGACCGCTCCCTCCTCTGATTTCGCGATAAGCGAAGAATTGGATCTCGGTGGAACCAGTATTAATCTGATACGTCATTCACTTCACGCTTCTCAAATCAGACATAAAACATGTAGGCCTACGCATGTATGACCATGTATTTATATGAATGACAATTATACACGATAAAGGCTACTTACCGTTAATTGAAACATTTACTAAAACAGAAAACGGGCGATCGAGTCTTTTGGATTGCTGCTGGGCAACGTTTCAGGACTATAGTCTGTTTGTACCCATTCAAGGAAACAAAGGCCTTCAGGTTTTCAGAAGCAGCTAAATTTCCTTTCTATGTAACTGTTGGGATCTACTCTGACAGTTGACAGTGCAGTGCATCCTAGGTGTGGCTTGCTACTGAAGATGCTATATATAAATTGTCGTAACTGCAGTAATAATTACCGTTGCATGTATATAAAATTATAAAAGCATTGACTATATCCTGCATAGTTTGTCGTGTCGATGGTCCTTTTCCATTCCAAATCATCAAATAGCCTCTGAGTAGATTTCTTGAAGAGGTTCTCTATAAAAATTTTCGAAATGAAGAATGAGTATGAAATTCTTACATCGTTAGATCGGGGTGGGTACTTTCTCCCGCGTATACACTGAGCAATGGGTGTCTGGGCGGATGACTTCCACTTAAGCACCGATTGGCATGCCTATGCCAGCCTACAGACCAACAATGAAGCGATACAAAGACGGTTTTATCTTGTGTCGAAACGAGGCGAAGATAAGAGACGTAATATTCTCCGATAGAGGGCGACCGCTTGGAACACCTCAGAGGCGTATTTATGTGAACGGAACACGAGAGTTGTCTCATTAGCACAGTGGCATTGGCGATAAAAAGACATCTGAAGACGGATTTCGGCCAGCAATGCTCTGGCAGGTTAACGGCTCTCTTCTCCGCAGTTTCCCGAGTCTCTAACGGTGTTATTTCTAGGGCGAAGAAGTTGACCTTCAATCTAAGGACATTTTGAAAAACTTGTCACTTTACTTATTCAATGCTGCTCAATTTCACTGACGTGCACTTAGCATATCCTTTTGCTCCCAGTGATCTCCCATACGTTCTAGCCATAGATCAAAACTGAGTGCCGTAGTAGTCCTGAAGTGGTCTTTTTAAATCTTTGTGATTAATTAATTAATTAATTGTCCTATCATTGCTAGACATTCGTGCCTGTGTGCATTGTAATAGAGGGAATCCAATTATCATACTTGCCTTAGAGATTACTTATATAGTCATTACAGGGTGCCATACCAAGGTTTGGGCATATCTAATTTCATGTGGGTTGGTCACCTATGCAAAAACGCCCTATTCTTAGCTCGAGATCTTAACAGGTCACACAGATTCTGAATCATTTCATACTCGGAAACTATAATAATAGGTGTCGTCGCCTACCTCATCTATATTCATTATCTTGACCGTGTACGGCGACCTGGTTGTTTACAGCTGTATACATACGCCACGAACTATTTATTCTCTCGATTTCCCCTTTTCTGCAAACGCCTGGAGACCGTTAAGGTCAATCGTGCTTTATACGTTCTAAGACTGGGAGCGACTCTGGGGAGTGGCTCCTAAAGAGGTGTTATGCAAATCTGTGATTACAATAAGTTAAAGTGTCGAATTAGCAATTCTTAAAACTTACTTTGGTGATAAGAGAGTATTTACCTGACAGATTCATTTTTCGAATCTTCTTTCATTATTGCTTTAGTAAGCGCGTATTCAATGTGTCAAATACTTCAGTCAATCTTGAATGGCTCGAATTTTAATTAATTGGTAATTATATTGTTAAACAATCTGTTAGATCAACTTTTATTAAATCAAATAAAAGTCAAAAAATCAAAAGTGTTTCATTGTGACCAATCGAAATGAAATACATCTCACAAAATGCACAAAAACAGACTTGATATTGGCTACAATGGGAGCCCCAAAAGGGACGCGAGTCCCGCTAGATACGGAACCCCATGTAGCAACTATATAAAAGTAATAAATGGCAATTTCTGTTTATTGCAACTTAAATTCTAAACGCAATAGAAACCAAGTGAAAACACATAGTTTAACTAAGGCAGTCATAATGAATGCACCACTGTAAAATAATGCTTACTGTACATTCTATAGCAACATACATTTGTTGTGATGGAATTTTTTGTAGGAGCAATACAGAGCGATCAGCCACAGAATGTCGACAAGTGTTACCCTCGCTGCACAGCCGAGTACTGTCGAGCACACCCGCGAGCCGTCTGCTCAGCTACGTACGACATTTAATCAAATCAAATCTGATCTTATTCAATTCAGATTAAATCCTATCTGAGTTTATCTTATATGATCCAATCTGATTAAATCTAGCATCAGCTAGTATTTATTCTAATCCTGTATAGTGGTCTATTTCGATTCGATCAATCCTTTATTCTTGTGGCTTTATTTTTGTGGCGCTACTTTAGGAAGAAACCGAGTTATTAAATTAGGATCTTGGAGTGGGTCAGGAAAACCCGCGTGGGTTGCTGCACCCTAGGATAGCTTATGAATTTCGTCGATTTGTTATAGTGGTACACTTGGTGCTGTCGTCACTGCGTTAGAAACAGCCTGTTATCAAAATACAGGCTTCAGCCTGAATAGATCCTAAACAAAGCAACAGTTCTCGTGCGCCTTGTGTATACAACATCAAGTGACCACCGCTCAGTATATTGTCAATCATTGGGGAAAGCACCCGGTGCAAACCGATGGGTCGTAAGCCAATTAATCGGTGTCAGCCTTCTCCCGCGGAACGGCGGTCGAGGCATCTGCAGGGAGCGGTCGAGACGGTGGGAACAGGATCTTCGACGGAGAGAGAGAGAGAGGGAGACAGGCAGACGGACAAACAGAGACAGAGAGAAACAGTGACATACAGAGACAGGGACAGAAAGACAGAGACAGAAAGACCGATAGACAGACAGACAGAGAGACAGGAACACAGAGACAGAGAGAGAGAGAGACAAGAAGACACAGAGACATGGACAGAAACCCACACTCAGATAAGTTCTGAGACAACTTTGAACAAACAAACTGCCGACACACGCATGCCGATGAAACCCGCACGTTCCCTTTGTAACATCTTGCAGTTTGAAATATTTGAAATATATATCGTAAATATTTATAAGCTACCGTTTGAAAACATAGCTTGCAAAATTAGTGATCTCGCCAGTTTTAATAATAGCCGTTTAGCTGACCTATTCAGTCAGGGACCGTTCGATAGTCCGAAGGTTCGACAGTCCGAAGATTAGTGTAAGCTCGAGAGTGCCTAGGGTTCAACAGTCCGAAGGTTCGATAGTCCGAAGCTTCGATAGTCCGAAGGTTCGATAGTCCGAAGGTTCGATAATCCGAAAATCTTCGAACTAAAAAAGTTTCTTCGGACAATAGAACCTTCGGACTATAGAACCTTCGGACTATCGATACAGAAGCATTCAGTATGATAACATTCATTATTATTAATAACAATGTTAATAACAACTATAGCCTAAATGGTGACGCAGCAGTTCGTTCACCGTTTATAAACTTAAATGTCTCTGTCAAAATTATTTGGATATCTTAACTATTTTTCAAGCATACACAGGACTCAAATATTAAATAACCCTGACAATTTTTAGTACAACAAACGTTAAATGGCGTGATAGTGTACATTGTTAACAGTGATATTGTGATGAACAAACTGTATCGCATGGCAATTTTTCCGGGAAACTGGTCCTCTTCAGTTTTTTAACGATATAATGACAACCACTGACCCGATAAAAGTAAAATTTGTATCAATATCTTTTATTTGACTTGTGTGTATCCACTGACAAAATATCAGCAAAAAATGAAGCCCTTCCAGAGAAAACACATTTTGAAAACGGTGAACTAGACTTTGTGTCACCCTATATAATGCTAATAACCAGCCAACCAAATATCAAAAATTAAAATAGTAATGATGATAAAAATTATAATAATAATGATGATGATAACAATGATAATGTTAAAAAAAACTACGTTTCAACGCTATTGCGTTCCGTGGTTTGTTTATGCAGCCAGATCTTGCCGAGGGATAAGTCGTTCCAGAAAATCATATGTCTCTCTCCGGAGAATAGTTTTATCAACCCGAGGGATTAGTATTTACCTCGGGTAAAATAAAATAAAATAATAATAAAATATGACGACGACGTTATAATTAAATGAGAAATAACAATACAATTGATATGATGATCATCATCTCGATCATTTCCTCATTGTCGTCGTCGTTATAATCATCATCATTGTGGTTGTTATTGTGTAGAGAGAATGCGGAGAGGAAGCAGCCGTGTCAGACGGATTGTCAGCACACTTCGTGTGGCGCCTGTAGTTACGTTCGACCAGACACAGAGTGTGTAAAATGCAGGAGAGATGATCTCGCCTGCATTCGTAAGTTTGGACGATGCATTCGCAGACTCCACTGCAACCGCACCAAACAATCCTGCCGCCCAGACAAGGTAGGACGCTCAACTCCCCATCTGTGCATGTCACTGTGTGTGTGTGTGTGTGTGCGTGCGTGCGTGTAATTCTGAAGCGTTCAGAGCAATAACCAGGTATGTCGGAAACCATAAGTTTTGGGGAAGTGACTTCAAAGACTACTGCATCTAGCTATTGTCAACTACTGTATCTAAGGAACTTGACGAATTGTCGACAAGAAGCACCGTGTAACTGAAGATTGCTTATCACAAAATTGTAACAGGATGCAATGTGAACGATAACATTATAATTTAATGCGAAATTTTGCCTCATATCGGGTTATTGTCATTAACAACACTTTACTATCAGCCATTCCATTGTGGGTGCACTAACAGGTTATGTCGACAAAGGTTTTTTTCTAGCACTGCAATGCCACAACCTTTTAGTGCAAGAATAAGGTATGTGGACTAACACTAGAAGAAATTTATAGTGCTAGTCGACATACTTCTTTCCGATACCAAACGGTCGCTATTACACAGTACGAAAATCGTCCAGGAGGAAGTTAAGTCATCATTGCTGCAGTAATGTCAAAATAAGAGTTAGTGCAATTACCGGGTATATCGTATAAACCTTATTACAAAGAATACAAGAAAAATGGCAATGCTTGTCATCATACCTGGATATTGCATTAGAATTATGGCACAATACTGCAGGCTGCACAAATTCCATATCATTATGTGCAAATAATTATACACCTACCAAAAGTGGCCAACTATTTGCACATATTATGTGCCTCCTTATAGTCGAGTATATTGAAGCAATGTTTAACACATTTAAGATTTTTAAGGACTACCCCAACAAAGACGAGTAGGCCTACTTTAGCTAGTCTGTATATATTTATGTATGCATGCATATATGTGTCTATGTGTGATTGTCTGCCCACCTGCCTGTCTGCCTGCCTGTCTGTCTGTCTATCTGTCTGTCTGTCTGTCTGTCTATCTGTATACGTCTGTATGTATGTATATATTTCCCGTCGTCGTCTCTTTTCAGGACGATGCTCGTCTGAAGTTCCAGTGTCTGGTTCCGAGCTGTCTCTCTCCCTGACCGAACCTGGCATCCTCCGGCGCATGCGCATCTGCCGACCTCTAGCGTCGAACCGAAGACGCACATATCAAGCGGCAGTCAGCTTAGACGATTAGCATTCGCTTCGACGGGTCATCTCTGCCTCTGACATCTACGACCTCCAGACACTCCGCCGCCGCCGCCGCTGCCGGCCTTTTATTCGCCTCCAGCAACCTTGGCCTTTGACCTTAGGTGACTGACCCCGTAAGCTGTGCGATCTTAAAGTGAACTCAGAAGTATTGTTGTTTTGTGCGTTTGAATTTCATTGTCGTCGGTCGGTTCCCGCGATGATGTTCGACTGCTCGATGTATTCAGTTGTCGAAAATTCTTTCCAATCAAACTGCGCTGCATCGTCATCAATGACGTCATCTGATCTGCTGTCACGTGATGGACGGTGTCAATTCGATGGCGCCACCAACGATCGTTTGTTGGATATATCGTTTAACGACCCTCGACAAGTCGTTCACTTCTTTAGCTCTCCCAAGTCAAGCCCATTGACTTTATGCACGCATTGCAAGGGCAGGAAGTGACGTCAACATAATTTATGTTAGTCGTTGTAGTAGGTTAAATATCGACTTAAATACATGTATATGTAATAATGTGGATAGAAACGCAGGAAGAGACAGGGAGTTAGAGGTGGCTTTCGGTCTGTAATTTAAAGAATGTGATAGGATGCTTATTACACTGACGATAGGCATTTGATTGACTTTCGTTACATCTATATTTAACCTATCAAGACAAAGCAAGACTACTTACGTTGTAAACACTCTATAGATTTAAAGAGTTTAAATGCATGTGTGCATAAGGGTAATGCAAACACATCTGAATGGCATGCTATAGGCGCCGTGTTACGGGGTTACTTGATAGACCATCGAGTGTTAAACGAACGTCAAGTCTGTGGCTTACAAATATATAAATGTTAAAGGAAATCGCACCTGGTACTGCTTGTGGCTTATAACCTCCTTCGTAATCTTCACAGTTCACACTGAATCAATATCATCGTTTCTGTGGAATTAATTTAATTATGTGATTTATTACGTGTTAAAGCATAATAACGTCTACGTCTTATTTCTTAACAACTACGTCTTATTTCATTTACTGTTGTTTTCTTAAGCTTCAGTCCGCGGTTTCTCCGTCGTTTGTCAAAGTTTGCATATAATTATTATTGAATCACATTTTTCAATTCATTATGATAGTCGAAGAAAGAGAAATGAAGAGAACAGAATGGACGGAGGAGGAGCAAGAGAGAGTTGGAAGTGGGTGGGAGAAAGAAAATGGAGGAAATAATATTGACATCATTGGAAGTATTCAAGTATTTATAACGATGACTTGGTAAGTGAGTAGTCTAAATGACTTAGGGGGCGTCCACAAATGACGTCACGCGCCAAGGGGGAGAGGGACAGACGTTTGTGACGATGTGTGACGGGGGGAACGGTGTCGACGAAATGTGACGTCACATCATCACATCAAGCATCAAAATGCGTAACCATATTAAAAACCTAACTCGATTAGACAAGTTTCACATAACTAAACCTAACCTCGATAAAACCAACGACGTCTTATTTCATTCTAATAAAAAAGTACCATACACTCGTTCTCTTTTCATCAATGATCTGGCCATTGCATCTTCAACGTCTTCCAAATTCCTTGGTGTAATAGTTTATGACTGCCTTACTTGGAAAGAGCATATACTTGCTGTAACCAGGAAAATCTCTAGGAGTATCGGTATATTGCTTAGAATTAAACATTGCTTATCAAAATCAACCTTAATTCATTTATATCACTCTCTAATATCATCTTATCTCTGTTATTGCAATATCTCCTGGGGTTCTAATTTTAAAACTCATCTAAATCACCTGTTTATTATGCAAAAGCGAGCCATTGGAATAATATGTGATGTCCTCTGGCGAACCAGCATAAATCCGCTACTTATTACTCATAAATTACTGTCATTGTATAGCATTAGTAAAGGACTGAAGTCTGTCTTTTTCTGTATTGTTATCACCATAACCTTCTCTCAAATTCTTTTTCCAATTATTTTAAGCTGGGTTCCAATATGCATAATTACTCCACTAGATTTGCTCATAAATATCGATGTCACTTTGCCCTTACCAGGTCTAAAGAAATTTCTTTTGGAATAAACTGCCTAATGAAGTTACCGGGTTACCCTCAATTGATTTGTTTGAAAAAGCTCTAAAAATGTTTCTTCTGCCAACAAACTTATATTTTCTGTATGTTTCTTGTTATCCATTCTGATTCTTGTATACCTTCTTTCCGTATAATCCACTTGCTCCCTGTCTCTTTTTCTACCCTCTCCTTTCCTTTTTCTTCCCCATCTTCTTATCTCTTCTGCTCTTTGTCATTTAGTCCTCCTAATCCGCATCTTGCTAATCTCTTCCACCTATCTCTTTTTTCTATTACTATTGCCATCTAAATCTTCATTTGTAAAGGGTTGTCAGAGCTAGTGGGACATGTTCCTTTCTGACTCACCTTTTCTTAATCATCTCTCATACCGCCTCATCTTCTGCTGATTTTAATATTATGTATACTTCTTATTGTTTGATTTATATAATTAATAACCATATTTGCTTCTGTTCTCACACTTGAGTGATGATTGAAAATAAAAATGGCTCGACTTGACTTGACTGACTAACAGTAATTGTTACCGCAATTTAACAACACTAATTATGATTATTGCGTTTCCAATTTTTTTAAATTTGCTTTACACTCGATGCCAATTTTGGGATTTTGGAAGTGAGACAGGCATTCTATAACGCACAAGCAGGAGTCAATTGAACCACCCAACGCACAGGCTACAGGGAGTCGCAAAAGTAAAGAAAACGGCATGTGGGTTGAATATTATTTATTCCATATAGGAGCACTTTTACTTCACCATAGGAGAATGGAAAGGCATAACGTAAGGACTGTTTCGAGTTATCATTATCAAACATTTTTTTAATGATTGTAATGATTCTTCCAGAGACTTTCATCTTGGGAAATGCATAAAATTGTAATAATTATACTTTCTCCACTTTTATTACAGTTTCAAGTATTTTTATAGTTATTATTACTTTTTTGATGATTATAAGAAAATTTGCATTCTTTTACAATCTGGACATCCGGTTTTTTTTATAGGGAAGGGGTCGGAGCCTTGTGACGTTATATTTCAGGGGGTCATGCCATTTGTGACGACGTGTGACGAAGAAGGGAGGGGGTCAACATTAGTTCAAAATTGTGTGACGTAATTTATGGACGGCGTTTTAGGCATGTACTATATATATATATATATATATATAAATTTCTTGTAGTTCTCCGTCTTCATAACTATGTGGGTCGGCATTGGTCCGTCCGTCAGTCCCCTCTGGAGAAGCCCATATAGTCCACTCTCCGATGGTTTGTTCCCCGTAGACGATGCCCCGAGATGCCGTAGCGATAGTTCGTCTTCCCATGGCTCTCTGCCGTCGAATCATGACGCAATGGGAGAAAGGGAAGATTTGGAAAGATATCGCCTGTAATCTAGCGCCTAGTTTTCGTTAAACGATTGGGAGGAGGGAGAGACCGACTGACAAATGAAACTAACCTCTGTATCCTATTGCAATGTTCACATAATATGCAGCCTCCATATATCAAATATTTACGTCGGGCATATAATGTTTCTTATGGGCAACGTTTCAGCCATTATGTGTCTGTACGATGTTTGCATTGAATAGGTTTCATGTAAACCTATTCTGCAACTGTTCGCTTTTCGCGATTTCTTTCATTGAATTATAATAACAGAGGAACAGAGACACACGGACAGACAGGAAGACATTCAGACGCACAGAACAAGACAATTAGAACGACCTACATGAAATTGACCGTAGTATGTAGATAGAGGAAAGAGAGAGACAGACAGACAGCCAGACAGACAGAGACAGACAGATAGACAGAGACAGACAGAGAGCCATTGCGTGGTATATATATTATAATGCACTTAATTGAACCGATTATCTTGGCTGACCGAATCGCCTCAGTTCCTATGACTTAATACTTTGAACCATGCAACATAATTGGGGTTTTGAACCATGAATCTTAATTGGGTTTTTGAATAATGCATCAGAATTGGCATTTGAACCATGAATCTTAATTGGGTCTTTGAACAATGCATCAGAATTGGTCTTTGAATCATGAATCTTAATTGGTCTTTGAATAATGCATAGAATTGGTTTTTGAATTATGAATCTTAATTGGGTCTTTGAGTAATGCATCAGAATTGGTCTTTGAACCATGCATCTTTAAATTATTTTGGGTCTTTGAACCATGCATCCATCTTAATTGGGTTTTTGAACCATGCATCGTAACTGGGTCTTTGACCAATATGTCATAATTGGGTCGTGAATTGACAGAAATGCCAAATATATCGTGTTTTCTTCTGTACAACAGATAAACGGAGACCTTGGTCTACAAATAGGCTTTGTAACTGTAACAAATTAGTGTCATCTGCTTTTTACATAGGCTTTGTTGTTGTCGTATAGAAGTAAGGATTTTTAGACGCAATACTTCATTGTCATATACTTATAGTTTAACTCAGTCTAAGTATTGTCATTGTTCTAGACCTATTGTTCTAGACCTATTGTTCTAGACCTATTGTTCTAGACCTATTGTTCTAGACCTATTGTTCTAGACCTATTGTTCTAGACCTATTGTTCTAGACCTATTGTCAGTTTTGTCAGCACGATTGCTAGCAAAATTGTTTTCGGTTGGTTTCTCAAATGGTCCTTCGAGAGAGAAGTTCATTCACTCTTTTATGTAAATTCTTGCAATTTTATAAGAATGCTTGCACACTTGAAATGTCAATATGGATGAAAACTATCATTTGTGTCGTAAAATGTTTTAATAGAAATATTAATAACTTTAATTTCACGAGTTCCTTTGGCGTTTTATCGTTTCAGTTTTACATGCTGCGACATTTCTGTCCTAATAGGGATGTAGGACCTTCTGTATCAGACACCTGTCACTGTTGAGCAAAATACGTGCACATGCAAGTTAGTCCAGATGAGGCGTGAAGACCAGCGCAGTCGTTATGAAACGAACGTTTACGGGAAAAGAGTTTCCAAGTTAATAGGTCGGGCAAAGGCAAGGCGTAGTCTGCGAGAATAGTGATGAACTGTTGGTCGTTGTTGTTAAATTCATGTTGAAATGGACCTAATCAAATGAACTGTTGTGAAGTAGAGATTAGTCTTTGGCGTCAGAGGGAATTGAAGTTAGTGAGATTGGTTATGTTGAGTCTATAGAATGTCGATGCTTTACCATGTTACCATACACTGATTTTAGGCCACTCCAACAGGAGCTACACAAATGCTACTTTAAAGTTAGAAGTACAGTGACTGCATCCAGTGCCTTTGGTCAAGTTCATCTCGCACAACTGCTTAATGGCATTGCTTGTCAAGTGTCAACGGATGTTTGCGATATTAGAATATGAAATATTTAAATGAAGAGAATGATGTACTCAGTGCCTACGTGTTAGATAAAGATAGAAGCTTATTAAAGCTAGAAGACGCGCGGCACTAGTGTAAATATATGTATATATATGATCCTCATCTCTCTTTCTCTGACCTCATCTCCATTCTCCAACCTCCCACGCTTCATGCACATTCGTGATCTCCGCCGCATCCGGCCCATATGCTCGCTGTTAAAACTGCTTCCACCATTCCTAACTCCATTGTCCATTCATAGCTCGATAACTGCAAGTCCCTTTTCCTAAACATTGAATCCACGCAACTCAAGTGTCTGAAACTTGTCTAAAACTGAAACTGAAAACGAGAGTCGTCTTTAGAATGCCCAAGCATCATCACACCAATCAAAAAATCATTCCGCTGACTAATAATCCAAAACTGAATCCACTTCAAAGTCCTATGATCACTAACATACAGCTCCCAACTCCAAGCCCACAAACTATCGAGTGATCTTCACCATCCGGCCAACCCGTTCAGTTCGATCAATGCGATCATCCTCATATCTCAGTCACTATATAGCGGACTCAAGTTCAGCACCAGAACCATATCATATAACATATGCTACACCACGCCTCTCGATCAATCTCCCCTCTGAATTCCGTAAATTTTCGTTTCCTCCTTCGGATCATCATTTTCCAATCACCCACTATCATTCGCCTCGATCATCAAGCTCCTCTATCGTTTATCCCACTGGCTTTCTACTCAAGACCTTTCTCAACCGGGTAGCGTTTTGCTGTAATCACTATCATTCACTACATGTCGCTCAAGTTAGCATTTTTGCGTTTTTGTCGGATATGTCACACTGGAGAGCATCGAATTGCAACTATGCCTCAAAACAATGGGGAGGCGCCTCTGAAGGGACGCTATGTAAATGTTTGATTACATTACATAATAAAGAATAGTCTTACTTACTTACTCACTTACTTACTTACTTACTTACATAACCAGGTCCGTTTGAAAAATTCCGGAAAATGTGACGCTTGTTAACAGACAACAGATGAACGCGCAAACGTTTGTTATTGTTGTCACCATGGATACGCTTCGTTGCAAGAAATTCATACTCTGGTCAGCAATAATTAACATGGCGTCGTGGTTGACAGATTCGTATCAAGCCCGCGAAATACCGCGTATCGTGGAATTCGTCAAAGAGCTGTTTGAACCAGGAAACAAGTTCGTCTATGGAGTCTTTGTTGAGCTGCCCGATCGTCTGTTACACTTAGCCAGTGGCCCGGATGCTTCTGAATTAGGATTGATCGGCACTGCATTCTTTGCAATGACGGTTGAAATCTTGGTCGGCAGAAAAATCAACCGTGTAGTCGCAAACGCTTTTGCACAAGTAGCCTTATGGCTCATTTGTGTGATACCAGTTACGGTGCTGATGACAATCCTGGTCTGGGGAACGACGTTTTCTGCAATGAGGGAAGGTCTACTGCTGCAGGCGACCTGTGCATGTATGTGTTCCATGTTGGTGAATTTGGCTCAATTCTGCGCTGGATTTGGTGCGTTTTTGATTTCCTATGGAATAGTGACCATCCAAACGAACTTTACACTTACTGCGCCTCAAGACAATGGGACCACCGAGAGTGGGTCTACTAAATGTAAGTATAGATCTATAGATATTATCGTGTGTCATTTAACAGAGCTGTTTCGTTTGGTGTTGGAAGCATTGAACATGTCTAGATTTGATTTTCAGAACCAAACTTTTCATAAACTGCTTATAACGATGACGAGTAGACTGCTTAATTTTCTTTACAATACTGTGCAACAAGTATTTTACGCTCATATATATATATATATATAAGCGCAAAGTACATATATATATTATATTACCGTAGCTGTATTCCTTCTGGCAACAATGACGAGTTTGTTATATCTGTTGGAGGCTGGTTTGCGGTAGGTTGATGAGGGCTTGTGTTCTATGCATGTGCGGTCGATGATCCGTGGGTAGATGTGCTCAAGGCGCCTGAGAATAGTTTTTAAAGCTTGGAGGTTAGAAGTTAAGCAAGGGTTATTGATGTGTGAGTTGTATTTGGTGATTGGCGGGGCATGATTTGCATGAATATCTTGGAGATCGGAGTCGTTGCAAGGCAAGAGGTCATCAAGGGAAGAGAGAAGATTGAGATCAGGAATATCTTTGATGTCTGCCTCGTGACGACCAGTGGAGTTGGTGAGACAGAAAGGTTTTTGATTGGGAGGAGGTCGACTATAATGGGATTGATGATGATGACGATGATGATGATGATAATGATGGTGGTGGTGGTGGTGATGATAATGATGGTAATAGATGGTGGTGGTGGTGGTGTTGATGATGATGATGATGATGATGATGATGATGATGATGATGATGATGATGATGATGATGATGATCAGTGATATTGAGAACAGAGTGTGATAGTTTGGACCGTGACGACAGCTATAATTATGTCAATTTGAATAGAATGTCTGCGCTCTTAAAATAAGCTGGTTCCGTGCGCTTAGTTCTCAAGTGGCATTTTAGAGTTGTGTAGTGTAAGATTACGCTTAGCCTGTAAACCCTAAATCCTAAGTGACGTATCTCTATATAGACGGTGTACGCAGTTTTCATGTCCAAATAATGCCGACTTGTACCTAATCGAGATTAAGTAGGTGGTGTATTGTTTCAAACATATTATGCAATCTTTTGAATTGAAAATTAAGTCGCGCTACAATTATCGTTTATGCCTTATACATATGCATCACATGTTAATTTCTTATGTCAAGTTTAAGCCAAGTTTAAAGTGATGTTAGGAATCATACCCAACGCCCAGACAAGAAAGTCCGACGCTCAAGTAATGTAGTGTAAATCGCCACACAATAGTCTTCACTGGCATAATTAAGGAAGCAAGCTGACGCCCATGCAAGATATAGCCCGATGCTCAAGTAAGCATTAATCTAGAGTTTTTTCGTGCGTTTTCAGAGCTTCCATTATAAGATGACTTGACCGGCACCAACCAAACAACCAGAAGAAAAATGAAAGGGCGATTGGGTGATCACACGGACGTTTACGAATAGCTCTTATATGGAACTTACAGCAACCCTCTTCGAAAATAAGGTGTTGGGATAACGTCATCCCAATTCAGCAATAGGCCACCGCTTAACTAAGTACAACGATACGAAATGACATTTATCTTTTTTTATTTTGCAAACCATTGTCTTATATCTGTATCCACTCTGTATTTTTCGCATTAACGAACCTGACATTTATCTTTTTTACGTCGCAAACCATCGTCTGATGTCCATTAACGAGCCCGTTTAAACACGAGGCCTACTTCGCGTATTAGGCCTACCATTTGATGTGTAAAGTTGGGACTGACTGGTCGATCCATAGATAATAAAAATTCTGTATTTACCACATTCACATTTACACGTGGGCCTATAACTTAACAGAACAAAGAATGTTTAAAAAAATGAGTAGGCATACTGTTTTGGTGGCGTTTCAGACTTCCTGGCTTTGTGTAAGTTCTTGTCGACCTCGCATTATTCTTTCTAATTTAGATTATAGTGGCCTACCACGATTTTTTTTATCCGTCCAATGCCTCAAAGCACCACATTCTCCGTCAGCGTACGAACTTCATTCGTTGGCCTTATTGGTCTATACCTGCCTACGTATCTGTCTCCCCTTCTGTTGTCCATTTCGGCTTAATGCATGGGTCCATTTCTTAGTGATCTGAGAAGATTAATTTGTGACCTCGGTCCCCCTTTGACGTCCGTCGAAGCCAAGCAAATTGCATTTTACGTTGCATCTTTTTCTACATGTATTGTAAATAGGACTATAGACAAAAGTGCAGCGTATATAATGCAATATATTACGAGAAGTTCGGTTCAGCGAAATCAGCTAAATGGAATCCTCGCAAGGAACTCCATCCGTCCCATATGCCGTACCTAAGAGTAGAAGAAAGAAAATTATAGAAGAGAAGAAGGAAATGAAGAGAAGGAAGGAAGAAGAAGAAGAAGTAAGAGAGGTATCCGCTGAACTGTTGAACCATCTTTATTCATTAGTTACACATAGAACATTTTTGCAAAAAAAATAAAAAGATTATAGCAATGAAACTTCAAATGCAAATGATGTGCATATGTCTCTGAAGGGATCGAAAGATCCCGACAACTAGTGACTCCTGCGTACAATTATTAATACAAATACATCCAAGTGTATTATAATATATACATTATGCATATACTATATATATATAATATATATTTATGCGCGTGTGTGGGTGGGTGTGTGCGTGTGCGGAGGTGTCTATACGGAGATGTGCATATGTGTGGTTGTGTGCGCGTATGGTTGAATGTATGTATAGGAGTGCGGTGCAGTTGTGTGTGGACGTGTGCTAGTGTAGGTGTGTGTGTGTGTGTGTGTGTAGGTTTGTAGATAAGTGTGCGTGCGCGTGCGTGTATATGTGCATGCGTGTGTGTGTGTACAATGCAACAGAGAAAACGACACTGGTTGAATAATGTTTCGTTTCAGCATCAGACACTTATGCTGTCGAAATCTGATCGACCACATGCGTCGCTGGAGTCCAAACATGGCTTCAGACGCAAGGCAACGACGACGATGACTTCTAACGCTGTGCGGCCACCTCACTGTTAGAGTCTGAGAAAGTAGTCCGGGAAATCCTTTAGCCGCACTTTATAGGCAGCATAAGCCTTATATACATATATATATATATATATATATATATAAGACTCATGCTGCCTATAAAGTGCGGCTAAGGGATTGTATATATATATTTATATATATATATATATACAGTTTTCGTGTCAAGCAACGATTTATTACCAGTCCCTTAGAACACATTACTCGGTGGCGAAATCTCTCTTCATTGGTTGCGCATCGCCAGAGGATTATATCTCCGTAATTCATAAGTCCATATTGATATATATATACCATATATAATATATACTATACATATACCATATATATACATGTATTATACATGATTATATATAGTGCTTTCCAGCGGGCCTCTGGTACATCTGAAGGCGATTAGTTGCATTCAGCGTCTCCATCTGTCAGCTGCCTATTTGCCGCTCTGCATCCACGGCGTTCAATTTGCCACAGAACAGACGCCCTGCAGCAGCAGCAGCTGCACACAAGGCATTGAGCAAGCAGGGACAGGGAGAGACGGACGGAGACAAAGAGGGATATAGGCAGACGGACAGGGCAGCGGACGACCCCCTCTCTCTCGACGAGACCCCACAGAGAAAAGTATTTATCACGGCAGCACTGCCTCGAATTTCAGTGTTATCGTTTGGGCCCCGTCAGTCGGAGGAGTCACTGAGCTAATTGGGGGAAAGACGACGGGTGAAGGGAGCCAAGAGAAGAAGAAGAAGAAGAAGACGACGACGACGACGACGACTAGGAGACATCAAAGCGTCTGTCTTCGTCTGTTTTCAGTGTTCCTCTGATGTTTAGACAGACGGAACAACGGACCCGACGGACTCAACCCCTTCTCTCCTGCAGACTGTTTATTCCTCTCTCCAGATATATTCGGTCTCAGGTTCCGTCGGATTGGTTTGATGGAAACGGTCGTGGAAGATCGGATGGATCTCATGCATGGAACAGGTTGCTGCGTGAACCATTCGTTCGTTACGGTGGCCCCGTATAGTCTATGCTTAATTTGTACATTAACTTACATCAGCCAAACATATGTTGATATAACCCGCACATACATATAGGTGCATAATGACTGCATATATAGCACATGTATACATGATGACTGCATATATAGCACATGTATACATGACACATGTTATGTACGTAATACATAAACGCATAGGTATATGTTTACACAGTACCGGCTCAGTTGGTGGATACTGGCCTCTGTTTCCCCCTACAGATCCATTTATTCTTACCCATCGTCGCCATACAATGATAGAAAGTTTCCAAGCAAATATATGTAAACGACCGTTTCGACTTAACTTTTAGAGTATACTACCTTATCAACCTGCAATATTAGTGTGACCTATAATAACATCGCCTGGTATTTTCTTGTTGCTACCGACATACATTGTCTCTTTCATCAACCAATGAATTTTGAATCCGGTTTCACCTCAACCGAGTTTGATTAGCGACTCAGCGTACTGTACAATAACAATCGCTAATAATCGATTAACTCTCAAACTCCGTAGCTGTTTAACTTTAGCTCCGTAACTTTGACAGTGCCAGTCCCAAGTCTGGAGAAAGGAGGATGACGACGCCAAGTCATCTTCGATATGGAACGATTAACTCTCAGTTTTCAAAACCTCCTCAGTACAGAAACTTATTTTGAGATTTCTGCTTCACGTGTGGCCTCCAAGGCAACTATAATGTGTACACTGACCGTATGCTGTAAGTGGGAAGATGATACGGTGAGGAGGAGGACTGGCCATCCGTCCTGGCACGCCAAGGTTAAGAAAACTATTGGAACGAGTTCAATGACCGTTGCTATACAGCGTAGACCTCCAGACGGTATATACGAGATGGAATATGTCAGACCACTCACCTTCAAGCCTTCATATAAATGGGGGCTTGGAAAAAACAGAGTCGCTATTGGTAAATGCCCATGCTTTGACTTAAGGTTCTGATAGTCTTCCTCATAACATGAATTTTAAATATCTATAAAGTAGCAAAATCGCAGCTCAAAACGCCTGAATTAACCTGACCCAACTCGACCAATTGAAAACGGAGCCGACTTCTGAAGCAAATATTTGACCCGACCCATGACGTACATGACCCGAGTCACCCGACCCAATCCGATCATAGCCTTTAGTGCTAATTTTACTAATATTATTCATCGTTAAATTCTGACGTTGTAAAAGCGCAGCACAGACAGACCGCCATATGATCATGGATTTGTAAGGATGTTTCAGGGAAGATGTCCTTCGTTTATTCCATTTATTTTGGCCTAAGCTTACTTTCTCCATAAATATATGCAAAAGAGTTCCGGATTATTATTGGATATTGCCTTCTCAGCTAATTCACACGCTTGTAATAAAATCTGCTGACCCTTTCGTTTTTTCATAAATTCACGAAAGATTGTTCCATACGACAGCCTGACAGCCAGTTCAATGTAAAAGGGAACAAATCCGGTGTAGCCCTACGTTTTCACGCTAATTCCTTCGCCGTATTAAATTTATTTAATTGCAATTGATTTACATCCTGAATAGCATTGAGCTGAAAATTAAGCTCAGCAAAAAATTGGTGGGTCAAAATGGATTCGGGTTTGGAAACAAACCCAATCCAACCCACCAGGATCTTGACCCGACCCGACCCGCCAGATCTACAGACATTGCTATCCCGACCCGACCCGACCCGACCATGGACTACTCTGATCCTACTTCATTATCGCAAATGCGTGTTAAGTGAGTCCATGGAAAGTCCCCTTTACACATTTTTTTGTTTCTCCCCCGCGTCTATTATCCCTCCAAGACGAATTTATCAACTTGCTCCGTATACAACTCCTTCTTGGATTGGGAATCTGCGATGTTACTGAAGTCTCTTTGATCTTTTTCATCGCCATTGTCTTGGTTTTCTCTGTGGAGATCATTAGGCTGAATCTTCTGCTTGTTTCGACAAACTGTGCCATAGGCCTATGTTGTACCGTAGTCCAATCGGCTTCTATACACACGAAGCTATAATGTCATCATCAAATCGGAGATTGTTCACAACCCTTCATTTTGCTTCATTCACGCCTCAGTGCGGCCTGGGTTGGTTGACATAGTGAATCACAGTTTCTAAAACCACGTCAAATGGCTATATCTGGGTGCTATTGAGATAAGATACATCCTTGTCGTACTCCCGCTTGCATTTAGAAGCATTCTGTGACATTTCTATCCACTGTTAGGGCACTTAATGAGTTTCTATACATCCGTTGTAGAAGTTTGATCAATTGACATTCCTGAATTTTGCATCACCACATTTCACCATATGCCATATGCGGTCGAATGATCATTTTAAGTCTACAAAGTTGGTTAAGAATTTCTTGCTGTGTTCAATACTTCTTAGGTGTCTGTTTCATTGTAAATTGTTGATCAATTGTGATTCTCCCTAACCTGAACCAGGCTTGTTCTTCTCCTAATGCTCTTTCAACATTCTGTTTCGTATCATTTTGGTGGAGATGTTTCCTGGAACGCTTTGTAGGCTAATGCCTCAGTACTCTTCGCAACCTTGTGGATATGCCTACTTTTTGTATACAGACTTAGGAACGCTTCAGCCTCTATTCTGCTAGAATTTCTTCCTCTTGTTCACTCTTAGTAATATATATATATATATATATGCATATGTAAATGCATGCTGTGTGCATACATATATACGTACTGACCCACATGCAGACTTGTATGCGTACATAAATACATGCGTATACATTTATGTATGTATGTATGTATGTATATATGTATGTATATATGCACGTGTGCATGTATGTGTATATATATGTATGTCTACACATGCGCATAGTCGCTTACGTATGAGGATCTAAAATCATCTAATACTTAAAAAGATATACCGTTGCTTAGAGTAAAACTTGTAGTTCTTATATTGGCAGGCTATTCAAAAGACATCGTTCTGAATTAGTTTTAATAGATTCCTTGATTGACTGATTTTGTGATTGCCCGAAAATCGAGTAGACTACATTGAGTTGAGTTGGGTCCGAAAATCGAGTACATTGAGTTGAGTTGGGTCGTCTGAACTGAAGCTTTAACTTATGCGTGTGAGGCGATTTTATGGGAAAGTCGAGGCATCGTCGCAAATTAGAGATTATTCAGGGAGACTTTCATCGATGCGATTTCTCTTCGGAATCTGAGTCTGACGGAGTCTGACAGCAGCCGACGAGGAGATGCCTCGCATTTTTCGCTCTAACGTCACACGATCACTCGCAGGCGGGGCAGAGGGCGTGAGGGTTGCCGCTGGGATGATCGGGGGTGGGGTGGGGTGGAGTGAGAAAAGGAGGGTATATATACGATCGCTGGCGTCCTATCATCAATGCATAACCAAACCGGTTCACAGGCGCTTTCTCAGCCACGAAACGATAGTCATGTGCATTCAGTGCGACCAGACCGCTTGTGTCTCGTAATAGGCCACAGTTTTGATAAAGCATTCAGCAGACAATAGTATGAGTACCGTGAAGACCACACTAACGTTTCTGTGACGACCACATGTAATTGTCGACGAGGGTATGCATCCATGAGATGACTTGCAGACACAACAGTATCTGCAGTTCCTGGCCATGATCTTAAAACGGGAACTCGTTTCAGCGACCAATTACTGACTCGCTGGCAAGCGGAAAGAACGAAGACGTGTCGCTGGCGGGTGTGGAACTGATTAGGGGGTCGACCAGTCGGGGGTGTGGGCCGAGCGAAGCACACGAGGAGGCGCCGATGGAAGACCCTCTGACGGAGAAGGCATCGTATAAAGCATCGATTGAAGGATGCTGTCGTTTTGAATAACTGGGCGATGCTGATGGTTTGCCTGACGCTGCAGCCGCGCTGATGGTGAAACGATAGAGAAGGCCGTTGTTAGGCGGCAGTGGGCGGGACGACGGCCCCCGGGTGACGACGTATGCGAGGGCAAGTAGGAGGGACAAGTGTAATTATGATTTCATAAACATCCACGCTCTTTACTTAAGCCTTTCACTCAATGTTATCAACAGATGTCGCTGCGCATAGGCATAAATATATATATATATATATAGTCGCTTACGTATATATATATATATATACATATATATATATATATATACATATACATATAATGCGTATAATGCGTATATACATATGCAGTACACACGTCTATAGTGCACATATGTACGTCAAGATATACATAATGCACAACACACCCAAAGACACACACACACATATATATATATACATATATATATACATATATATATACTCCTATATATGTGCACACGCGTATGCAGAGCAAACCCACACAGATACAGACACACATATACACATACATGTATATGTTTTGTTTTGCATATGGACCTATGCATATTCATGATCACATTATTTTGTACAGACGCGCGTGTAAGACAACATCTGTGTTGCATGTGGAGGTGCGCATGTCTACTTCCTTTGCATGTTTAGCGCTCTCTGCCTCATAGACTCTAATTATATAAACGTTTTCCGTCATGATCTGCAGACACACGCACACACGCACACACCCACCAACGAGCGCACATACGGCAGACGTTAACGTTATTACCAACCGACAGATATCATAATTGTAATCATTGGCAATGAAAAATGCGAGAACTGCAGATCACACGGACGCTTAGTCTACCTCTAGGTTTAGGAGCGTATCATCATCATCATCATCATCGTCATCGTCATCGTCATCGTCATCGTCATCGTCATCGTCATCGTCATCGTCATCATTGTCGTCGTCATCATCATCGTCATCGTCATCGTCATCATCGTCATCATAATCGTCATATTCATCATGATCATCATTAACATCATTATGACCATCGTCGTCGTAATCATCGTCGTCACTATCAGTATCAAACGGTCATCGTCCAGCTGTATGACCAGGTTTCGGGCGACTATAGTTAGTTAACGTATACTGTGTCATCGCCTGGTCAGACCCCAGCCTAGGGAATGGAATCTCTCTCTTCCACTCTCTCTTCGTAGCTCAAATTCACTTCCTTCCTTCATAAAGCGACTCAAAACTCACTATTTCTCTTTGGATTTCAAGGATTTGGAAATCTAGTTGCATCTTCTCCTGGCGTCTGACTATCCGCGCCTCAGATTCACATTTAGGTGTGACCTTGTGCGCGTTACAAATTTAATAATAATAACAATAATGATCACCATAGCTGACCTTATTCCACAGTATTCGGCGTATAGATGATTATACAGGCAGGTGCATCAATTACGGAATGGAACAATTGAAAGGCATTTTGCACGATTATTAAGGTTTTTGGTAATTTCAATTATATTCTCCTGTTGTCCTCTCAAAACACATTCCACTACTCCTACTGTGCAATTATTTGTAAATTGTTACACTACAATGCAGCATTTCTTAGACAACAGTATTATATGCTATGCCGTCAGTTTATGTGGTTTCACTTCAATCGTGTCTCAAGAAATTAATCGATGAATGAAGCCTACGTCAAAATAAACAATTAATAGTCAGATCAACTCGTGAAATCACTTAAATGTGTCCTAATATGGCCGACCGAGTATTGACACATGTGAAGAGACATTGATGACACTTTAGCGCCTTCGAGATGTTCACATAAGGCGCTATATAAATAGCCTAATACATACAAACATACATGATTTCATTCTCTGGGTAAGCAACATGGAATGCACGTGAGTTCACAACAGACCTGCATCGCGGTTGAGACAAAAGACTCAGACGGTAATCCCCGAAGATGGTAGACTGCGGGTAGGGAGGGATGTAGGGAGATCCGTAGTTTAAGGCAGGTATGAGTGCTTGTTGCTAGGAGTTCATAGGTCAAGCAGGTCAGCTTAAATCGTTAGCTGAATAAAACATGAAGCCAATGCAGCTAATGAAGCAGGGTTAAGGAGTGCTTCATTTGAGGAGATGCAGCATGAGGCATTAGTCAGAGAAGGTTGGATGCGTTGAAGCCTATAGTTGACTTCAGGATCAGAGCCACCAGCGCAAGCCTAGCTGGCGTAATCAAGGATCAGAGCAGATAAGCGGTGGTTTGTAATAGGTCGCTGGTAAAAGTTTGCATATGTGACGAATATGCTCTGATGTGATAGAAACAAGATTTATGGAGGTTTGTTAAGTTAAGGTTGGGTACTTGATGTTGTTAATAAGAAGCTAAACATAGCCTGAACAGTTGCTAGTTTTCTCGTTCCGAGTGTCAGCAATAAGGATTACAATGACCCTATATATATAAATATATATATATAAATATATACATATATAAATATATACATATATATATATATGAAGGACTAAAATCGATGGGTGTACAATACGCCAACGTTCTCAGCAGTCTTGAGCACTTTCAAGCTGGCTTTAGTAGTAGCGTTTCCTTGAGTCCTGGAGAGTAATACCAGGTATTGTAATGTATTGTAATTATTGTCAATTGCGGACACTCAAAACGAGGAAAGTAGCAACTGTTCAGGCTACATGTATGTTTAACTTCTTATTAATAACATCAAGTACCCAGGTACTTCTCTGAATACAAATATAGGGATATCGATCGCTTACTGTATAACCTATGGTTTATACCTCAGTATAGCGTAATGTGCATATAGTGCATGCCACTAACCACTAACGTATTCATAGACGTAGCCTACGCATAGTGGACATCAATTCCACCGCAGAAAGTTCCAAGGCAAGAAATGAATGATGCGATTTGAAGGGGAAAAGCTAGAACAATTCTCTTCCCAAGCGAAAACATCCACAGACCGGCGTTCAACACTACACTTCTCAATATTATTCTATCGAACAGTTTTGCCACCGTGAGGCGAGCGTCAGAAGAGCTCTTAGCAACTGCTAGTTTGGTTAGACGTTTCCTGATCCAACGAAAGAACTCTTACATAAGCAGTAATGAAATTTGTTAAATGTGATCGGTTGTCTTGCATTTATAAAATACTACATACTTACTTATCTCGACGACTAAGACCTCTGCACTCGGAGACTTCGGTATATAATGTCATTTTTGCAAATGCTGTTCATGAATGCACAGGATTTGGGGAAAGGAGGTCATTGCGTGCAGATCTTAGACACGAAGTAACAAAGGAGTCGAAAATGCAAATTGTTTGGTTGAATAAATATTATTGAGACGATCAGAGCGATTCGCGTCGGCGAGGCTTTTAAACTTGAAACACGGTAACAACTAACAACTGAATGGATTCTATAGATATTCAGATCTTGCAGAATTCAGACACGCTGCATGCCTCCTCATTTTCATGCTCTGACTCATTTGCTTTCTTCTTCCTATTCACCCATTTCCTCCTCCTAATCTTCCTCTTTCTCCTCGTTTTTGCCTCTTCTCCATCCGTTTCACCACCTTCACGTTCTCCTCTGTCTTCTGTTCCTCCTCCTCCTCTTCTTCCTCCTCCTCCTCTTCCACCTCGTCCATCCCCTCTTCCTGTTCAGTCTACTGCGCGTGTTCGGCAAATGTCACCGAGTGCAGCTCTTTGTACCATTATATATAGTTTACAGTACTTGAGAGTTGAGCTACAATGTACACAGTTGATCAAGCCGCAGAGGCTCAAAGTCAACTTTACCAGAAAAGTTATAGAGGAGGAGGGAAGAGTGGAAGGGGAGAAACAGGAGGGCAGAGGGGGTAATTGAGGGGATAATGGAGGGACAACCGCTCCATTAGAGAACTACTATCCGTCAAATAGGACAGTTCGATATTTGATCCATTTTTGTACACGTAAGCTATACAGAGGTATAAACCAATGTCGGTGTACTATGTTAGCATACAGTAACACAAGCATGTATGTCAGGAATAATGTTTGTATATACATAACTACATATTTATACACTGGCGACATAGGCTTGCATAAGCCAACGAACGCATCTGCGTATATACATATCTTGTTTAAGCCTAAGTATCATCATCGTCGTTGTCGTCGTCATCGTCATCATCATCATATACATATATAATAGTAAAATAATATAATGGAAATAAAACGATCAAGTCGTTCTAATACTATGTAGTGAAGTCGGGCATAGAAATTTTATGTCACGGTATGCAAACAGCTGTAACGAAGCTCTGTAGCCTAATCGGTGAATCTTATGAATGCTCTTGTTTGAGCAGTTGAATTGTTGAGAGCGTACCAAGCATTTGTTTCATTGATTCGGAGATAAAACATGGCTACCAATGAATGACTTTTGAAACTTTAGTTAGACGGCTGAATGTGCCAATGTCCTAGGTGGTCTTGATCACGAATTCGATCGATGATTATCAATCAATCAATCAAATTCATCAAGTTTTTATTGAACCAAGGCAAGAAGTCAATCAATTACAGAGTCACAAGGCTATATGAAACTTTGCATTAGTTGGTCTGTTACATTGCACGTGTGAAAGGTTTTAGTGGCAACTGCGCATAATTTTGGAACTACACGTGGAATAAAATATATCTGGAAATTTTAAAATTTATTTATTTGACACGAAAACTTCTTTTTGGACCTTTAGTTCGATAAGTTTTGTGCAGATATTCACATAAAAGTCTACACATTTTGTCCCCATAAAGACCTGAACAAACCGCAGAACAAATATTTTAGTTAAGAAAACCCATAATTATTGTTGTTTCCATTTCCATGCAGCAGGAAACACATGTTATAGCCTATACCGAGCCTACATAATAATACTCGGATTATATATTATATATATATATATTATATATCCCGTACCAAAGTTGATGAGCGCGTACATTCATAATGGTAAATATGTAAAGGTAAAATGTTGGCAAATGTTTGATTCAATGTCTAAAAGGTTTACCCTTATATTGATCTACATATGTGATAGCATTAGCTGAGCCTATTTATAGGAAAATTCGCGTGTGCAAATCTACGATTACACAAAAATACTCGAATTTTATATATATATATATATATATATAACAGTCTACAGAGATTTTCATGTAGGCTACGTAGCTGCCAATTTCAATATCTTTACTTAGTTCTGAATGTCAGTTTATACAAGTAATTGATTTCGTTATAAGTTAATCTTCATTACTTTCAAAGATATATGTTTTTCATCTGCTTTGTTAGTTCCGCATATCTCTTCATTTATTTTCTACTCGTTAGGTTGGTTCCCATCGCTTTAGGCTGGTTCTCTGCTTCGATTCAACGCCGTCCTCTAAGCAGAGCAGCGAGTCCACTGGCGTCATCAGGCGAACATGATGCAAACGCCTAGATAGAACCAGCGATCATCGGTATGTCGGATGCACAGGCATTGCTATGGTGACACAGGTTGCTGCTGCTGCTGCTAGAGGTGGTGGTCGTTTTGGCTTCTTGAGCTGTCACTAGATAAGAACTGGAGGAGACCGACACGTCATTCGATAGATGACGCCCATCGCTCAAGAGGTACGTATAGGAATCATCGTAGTCCATGGAATGACGTGTGGAAGCGCTCTTCCTGTTTCCCTGTCCCATTCCCGCCTCAGTCATCAGATCTGGCGCCGATCCCATAATCTGTGGCGATCGGCAGGCGGTCAGCAGAGGCGTCCGGCTGTCCACTAGCCTAGTCTGACCACCAGACAGTCTTTCCGACTGACCAGGACAGTCTCCGATGAGGCGGTTCTTGAAGACTGAGCCGTCAAGACTGCAATCGAGGTCTGGGCTGAGGCGCATGAGGGCCATGCGTAGCCCCGGATATTGGTGACATCCGGGGATACGGCGGCAGGTGGACGATCGATCCTCATCATCGACTGCTGCCTTTTCCGGTTGGATGCATTCCGACACGCTTCGGTAGCTGTCGATTCTAAGGGATTGAGGCCAAGCATCACAGCTGGACCTACAATTTCAGCGAATCATAATTATTCCTTTACAACGCTTCCAGTCTCATCCATTCATTCACCGATCCATCTAACCATCTACCCCGATATTTGCTAGTCATTGCATACGTATTTCTTCTATTAATCCGTACAACATCCGTTTCTCTACCAATTTCAGGCCTATCCTTTGTTGACCAACACCCGTCAGTTCACTATTAAATACAGAAGACCTCTTATTTCGCAACAACGTGTCTAAAGATTTAATGAGCGAGCCATTGTCAACTGCACATACTGATGGGTGTACCGTTGTTGTTTTTCTTTTTTCTAGTGTATCTTAATATAATTTACTTTTGTAATTAAACAACGGTTTTGCTAATTTGTTATTGCTTGTCATTTGTCATTTCTTTGTTGCTAAATTATTATAATTGAGTATCATTTGGCCGAATATATTTCTTTGACTGATGGATATCACTTGGAATAGGACGCCAATTGAAATTCGTATATCCAGCAATATCCTACTAATTAAAAGAATAATTGTTAACTGCCCTTCTATATAACTTATAGTTATGTGCACAGACATCATCAGTTATAAATTAGAGTTAAGAAAACGATCTATGCTTTGTACTTTCCAAAGCTGCTGTTTAATGTTAAGTTAGAAAGGGTTTACCCTCTTCTTCAAGTGCCACTCTTTTCCTATGTAGGCCCTTTTATCATCATCATTGTCATCTACTGATTGAGGTGATAACGAAAACAATTGGTTATGGTTATCCGTCCATCGATCTATTCACCGATCTAACTATCAATAAATCTATTCATCAGTATGTGTTATTGTGTGTGTATGTGCGTGTGTGTGTGGGTGTGTGTGTGGGTGTGTGTGTGTGTGGGTGTGTGTGTGGGTGTGTGTGTGGGTGTGTGTGTGTGTGTGTGTGTGTGTGTGCAAGACCAAACAAAAGCCACTGAAGTCATAAATTTTCAGAACAAATGAAAAACAATTCGACCTTAGTCCATTGTCATCCAAGAGTCGACACTTTTTGATGACGTTCTCCGTTGAGCTGCTGCTGTATCTGGATTCATCGAACGGAAGTTGTGGCCGGCCATTTATAAGACACTTCAGTCTGATGTCATTTCCGGTTCCAGATTCAAACCGGAAGTCGTTCACTTGGCAACGGTTGGCGTTACATTTTAGCCTCCTATGGGTAAAACAAACAACGACCAAATTATTTTCATCAAACATTTGTTGTTCAAATCCAAAATTAGACTAATGATTGTTGATGACCAATACAACTATTTTGATTATAACACCTGTTATTCTTACAAAGTTTCATGCGTATCTATTACAATTAACATCGGTGTCAAAGTGGATGAATAGAAACCTACATTTTCCATTCGTCCATCCGCTCAACCAACCATCATTTCATTCCTTAGTCAGCCCTGAATTTTTAGTCTTTCTATCATGATCATGCCCAGCCAACAATCCTCTTTCATTTGCCCACCGCTTCATCTATCCATCCATCCTTCCTTATGTCTCTCCGTCATTTAGTCCATCCATCCACGATCCATCCATCCATCCATCCATCTTAAGTCTGTCCGTCAGTAAATCCGTCCATCCATCCGTTCACGACTATTTCTTTAAAAAATCGAGCATCATCTGGATGGGAGCCATTCGTATGGAGCGTGTCGTTGTCCATTGTCTCTTTGCCTGTATGTCTACTTGTCTCTATGGGTCTGTGTGCCGATGTCTTTGTGTGTTTGGTGAATAATAATCCGGCGGCTGATGTCGTCTGCGTTATCCTTCGTTTCGCCAAATTGGTCCAATCTGCTGCGTCCATCTTACGGACCTTCAGTCGGAAATTGAGTCTGCTTCTGCAGCCAAATCAGCTAAAGCAGGTCCGCATCCCAGTTCGAGGCAGCAAAGAGATTACGAGATTACAAGGCGTCCGACTTTGGATGGTTCTTAATCTCTGGCTCCGTAAGTCATCGATGGTCACGACCGAACAACACACCCACCAACACCAAACACGAAAGGCTCGTGGGCCATTAGACGGACTGAACTAATTTCTGCTCCACTTGCTCATTACTCGCATCCGAAGACCAAGTTAACAGCCAGACACTACAAGAGACACTCTTCAATCGCCCCTGCTCTTTATTAATATATATGCATACATACACAAGATATATATATATAAAGCAGGTCATTTATATATACATATTTGAGCCAAGTCGAGGAAACAAAGATCAACTCGACTTCCAAGTCGCTCGAGTGGACTTGTCGACCGACTCGACTTGGCAGAGTTACGATCGACTTTTTTGAATAAACGATATTTATTACTGTTGCTCAGGGCCTATTGGCCTACAGCTAGTGACGCTAGCATAAGTAATAAACCCATAGTCATATGATGGATATGTACTACATAGGCCGATAATACAACTATATGTATACATATAGTCTACATGCATTTATTATCATTTTTAACTATTGTATACATAGGACCTACGTTTGTGGTTTAATGATTAAATACGGATTATTATTATTATTATTATTATTATTATTATTATTATTATTATTACAGTAATTTTATATAGTGGATTAGTTTGTAACATAATTGAATGGGAATGATAGTTTCGTATTGAAATGGAGGACAGGACAAGCCAAAACAGAAGAAGACAAAATAAAGGACAAAACGAAACAAGACAGGACAAGACAATGCAAAGCAAAAAGGAGACAATACAGAACACGATCAGAGGAGAAGAGAAAAAAAATCAGAGTAAAAGACATTGGCATACATACGCATCAAATCAAAGGGACTATGTAATACACGTGCTGCTTTTCACCCATCGCACATTATACAATACAATACAAAAGAATACAATGGTGCAATACAATAATACAATTTGGTCTGCGTATACGACATACGCCTGCAGACGCTTGATAAGGGAATATACTTACTTACATACTTACAAGAGAACGGAACTTGACGGATGGTCCTCCTTCTACAATAATTGTTCAGAAGTGCACACGCGACCATACGACAGATCATCAATCGATCGATGAGCAATTGCGACTGAATGACTTTCTCAAAATGTTCCATGCGACACTGCAGTGACTGCCTCTGGCGAGACTCGAACCTGCGCTCTCCGTGTACGGGGACGAGCAGTGTTATAACCAAAATCGGGTACAGTGCCACTACAATTAGGCTGATTCACGGATTTTTACACTAGACACAAATCTATCCCCCAAACACTCCGCCAGATTGGAAAACTTTTGTTTCGTCCAGATGCCTATACCGCACAAAATCCAATTATTCCGATATTTCATCCACTTAAGAAACGAGGTTTGTGCAATCCTAAACCGTGAACTATGGCTTCCGACGAGAGGTGAACACCAAGTCTCAATGCTTACGAAACAGGGTCTTGGTGAGAAGCATCAATTGCGTGGCATCAGTTAGTGCGACAAATCTAGGAGTGCAACACGAAAATCTTATTTAAATCAAGACAAAAATAATCGCCCGATTTTAGAGTTCATGACGCATAAAGCTGCTATATCGAGTTTACTATGTCAAACCTTAAAACTGTGACAAGTAGTTTGCTTCAAATTTATTATATAACTTTGCCATTAAAGCAACATTGTTACAGCTGATTTCTTGTAAGATGTGCGCCTCTCTTGTGCGATTGTGATTCGCTTTACGGCACTCTTTCAAAGGTGGCTGATGACCACACCGTATATCTAGCTTGTCAGGAAAGGATCAACTACAAGAAATTAGTTTGAAAAATCGATATATATATATATATATAAACGGCTACGATTCCGCTTTCTTGGTAACATTACCTGATACCGTACATGTATTTGCTAGTACCATTCAATAGACTATCGTGTTTCTCTGACAAACGTTAGTGTGACTGCTTAGACTCTAGGTCTAATAATTTGCTGGTAGCTATAGTATGGAATGAGTAATAGACAGACCTGCGATGAAGATATAGCGCCAGTGTGATGAGCAGCATGACTAGAAATATCCCGGAGACGATGCTCAGCGCTATGCCAGACATGAATAAACCTAGGAATCATTATAGCAGACGGTGTCCAACAGCAGTTTAGATTATATACACAATAGATATATTTATATACAAATTGTACACTGATGATTAACTACATGCTCGTCGAGTGGTGTTTTTATTATTTTCTGCTTCCGAGTAAGGTGAATCGACCCGTTTAAACAGTAGGCTTACTAACACGGGTTACCTAAAATCATCGCTAACGATCAGATTCACTTAAATTGACCAATGAAATCATGGTTTGTAGATGAAGTCAACTGCTTTGCTTTTGGAGTTAAGGTATATTGATCCGGTCAAATAGTCTCTCTTATTTTAACTAACACAAAATGAGGATGATGATTATGATGACGACGCCGATGCTGCTGATTCTGATGATGATGATGACAATGACTATGTGAGTCATGTTACTCATGTAGCGACGGAACCCAGCCAAGGCCGATGAAAATGGCGCTGTACAAGAGATAAAATATTCGACGATGTCACCGTATTTTTAACGACAGACTAGAGTATCTCTGAAGATTTTGCATTCTCCACGTAATCTGGAGGACGGATCCACGCATTGGGACCAGCAACAGAGAAGGAACGCGGTGATGCATTGGAAGCCATTACCCATAGCGCAGCTTAGATTGGGTTCTTCAGAAACTATGGACGATGGACAACCGTTGCAGTGTTTGTGCTTCAAATGGATCGCTAAGATGATTTTTTTGTGGCTGAGGGCTCATATTGAACGGGCGATGGTACCTTAATATAATACAATCAGAGGCGGCAATCCCTTCCTGAGTGATGGAGGCAAACGCCGGTCCCAAGTGTCAGGAAGGCAAGATATTCCCCAAAGACTCAAAAAATATCCCCTACCTGAAATTGGAGGCATTTACCTCCGTATCCCCTATCTGGACGCCCCTGAATACAATAATATAATGCAATAATACAATACATTAGTACAATACATAAATACAATACAATAATACTATACATTGATTCAATACAATAAAACAATACAATTATACAATAATTCAATACTATAATACAATGCATTGATACAATACAATAATAGAATACAATAATACAATACATTAACACAATACAATAAAACAACACAATTATACAATACAATAATTCAATACAATAATACAATGCATTTACACAATACAACAATACAGTACAGCAATCAAATACAGTAATACAATACAATAATACATAAGCAAGACACGGTCACACGGAGTTTTATTATCGTTATTACTATTAATCCTTGTATATTTATGAGACTATAGGTCTATGCACCAACCGACGAATGAATCGAATCTGTTTGTAGCTGTTTTATTGGAAGGTATTGATGAAGGCCTCGTTCTTGTCTTGTCTGTTATGAGATCTGGAGACTGATTGGAACGCAGCGACGAAGCAGCTAAACAAAACAGAAACAGAAGAACCGCAGCTACATAATATACACATGTTGTCGAGCATTAATAAAAAAAATACGAGCCTGATAATTAGTACTTAGTTTTTGACGGTATCTAGTCTTGCCATTTTCAAATCAATTAGCTATATCAATGGCCCTCATAAAACGTCCCTCCTGTCGTTCGTTGCTACCTCCCATTGAAAGCCTTCCGTCTGTTACAAACGTGGTAGACCTACTGAGTGGATCATTTTAAAATGATGAAGGAATAGAATAGCAGTCTGTTGAGGTACGGTTCCCAAATGGATGGGGAGTTCGGCCTGTAATGCGGAGAGCAGGAGGGGTCGAACTTCCACTTAGGCGGTCACTGTGCAAAGGCGGAGACTTGGTCCTGGATTCAAAATTGGGGTGTTGGGGACAGGTTGAAAACAAATTTCAATTCCCAAACATTGATGCGGCAAAAAAGGGACGAACAGTGAAAATCAGTGTAGAAATGTTTAAAATCTATTATATGTTTCTGAAATATTGGAGAGGATATAAGTAGCTTCATCTCCTTCACCTAGAAAATTTCGGAGGCGATCGACCCCTACTCTCTCCTCATAAGTCTCCGCCCCTGTCGCTGTGTACTGTATAAGGCCTTCGAAAAAAGTTCCTCATTCACAATTACTCGATGGCATAAGTGTTCTGGCACGTGGTGTCGTGTGTGCGCTTCTGAACGTAGGAAGATAAAAAATACTTATAAAATATATCTGTTTTGGCGTGTTGCATTGTATCCCATCCATTTCACTCCGTGTTTCTGGTATTATAGTTAACCTCAAATTTCATGAACACATACACAATTGCATACAGATTCTGCTCAAATTTGGTAAACACGGATGAATCCTAAAAGTCTAATACTGTTTTCTGCGTCTGTCTCTGTATCTACCTCTCTAACTGTCACCATCTTCGTCTGCCCATATATCGGTGTCTATCTACAAGTTTCTATTTATCTCTTTATCTTTTATTGTTTTTGCAGGTTTGTCGAAATGCGCGATGGCGCTTCAACTATGTCAGTTACGTCGCTAGATCACTCACCAACAGCAACAACGACTCAAACAGATGACAAGTTAATAGCCTTAAATGACGAAACCCAATTTAGGGAGAGCGGCGGTGGAGGAGGAGGAGGGAAGGAGGGAAGGAGGGAAGGAGGGAAGGAGACGAGAAAAAGAAGAAAGAGGAGAAGGACAATAACGAGAAGCAGGAGGAGAGGAGGAGAAGAAATATCGGAAGCAGGAAGGGGAGAAGGAAGAGGGGAAAGAGCAGGCGAAAGAGGAAGGAAGAGAAGAAGCAGAAGGAGGATGAGAAAAGGAGAAGGAGGAGAAGATGGAGGAAGAGAAGGAAGATAGGAGAGAAGTAGGATCTGATGCAAATAAAAACAGTGGTGAGGACATTCGCAGAACTGGACGTGTCTTCCTATTGATCGACGAAGCATGACGGACACATACATAAACACAGACATACATGTATAAGCAGTCAGACAAAGAAACAGACAGACGGACGATATTAGATAAACATTGGAAGTCAGAACGACGTCTCTAATCCACAAGGCCATGCATGTTTAAGCAGATCAACAGTGGAAGAAAGGCATTGGAACTGCAAGGCAAGCGAGGAGCCCAGAGACGACAGACAAAAGGACAAACAGGCAAAAATACAAACAGACAAAAGGACAAATAGACAAAAAGACAAACAGACAAAAGAGAACAAACAGACAAAACATTTCATGTACACACACACAACTGAATTATTATTTCCAGGGCATTCTCAAAGGCCCGAAGTACTTACTTGCATCACGAAATCTGAAATTATTGTTTCTGAACAATCTCAGAGGATCACTCATTTACCAGCCTAGAATTTTTAGTGGTAGATTTGGTCAGAGATCAGGTAATAGAAGAGGTCGAGGAGTCTATATAGTTTAAAATCCTTGTTGATGGAACAAATGAAATTAGTCGCAGGGACAGCTATTTTCTGTAATACGATTTTTTGGCAACAAGAAAGTGAATGAATATTTTCTAGATTTAAAATCTGCAATCAGATTTGGTGCAAAGTAATTGTCATGGCTTATTTTAGATGGTCTTAAGTCATTTGGGGCAAACATAGGTTCAGGTTTAGTTGGTCAAGGTTATGATGGTGCAAGTGTAATGAAAAGTGTTAGTAAGAGTGTCCAGCAGTTGGAGGGCACTGGTCATTTATTTCCACTGCCACGCACTTTAATTGAATGTAATTTCAGTTCATGCATCTAATTCAGAAGTGAGAGATTTTTGCATTACTTTAAAGGTTAAACGTTTTTGTTTCATGTTCTCTTATGCATAAGAAATGGGTTGATGCACATAGTGAGTTACATCCTTGGGATCCAGCGACGCAATTCCAGCAGATCAGTGATACTAGATGGGCTTGCCGTATTGTTGCTTGCCGTAATATCAGTGATCAATTAGATGCATTGGTATAATATGCTAGAGAATGTTGATGGGGCAAAATTTTGAAAGAGCAGTTGAAGGCTTGAAGCTTATTACCAGACTTTTTGTATGTACATATTGCGTCAATTCAACTCCAATCTTCAGGTGTTGACTTATATGCAGCTGCCGACGTTGTCATGCATAAAACTGCCTCTTTAAAAAAAATAGGGATGTCTGCATTTGTAGAGGCGGAAGAGTAAAGCAAGAATTTCATTATTAAATTGACCCAATATTATTAAACAACGTGTCCGTTTAATACTCATCCGTTTTTCTAGCTTGGCAGTTGATGAAACTGTGGAACAACGTCCTCCAGTGAACACACACAACACATTTAGGCAGTACATTTCTGAACTATAGATAGACGATTCTTTAATCATTCACTTACTGCTATGACTAGCATTTATGCCAAACATAAGTCTTTCTTTAAATAATTGCAATGATATCATTGTGTCTTTTGCGCTTTTGTATGACAGCAATATCGAAGACCTTAACCAAGAAATTCCCCAAGTTGGGCGCCTGTTAAAGCATTGAAGTTTATATGCAACTAATATGACCACACCGATAGTTTTGGGTTCTTTTCTGAAACCATACAAACTTGCTTTTCATGAAATGTACAGGCTGTCGAACCTAACCATTGTTTTACCAGTAACATCAACAGCCTGTCGGAGAAGTTTTTCTGCTCTGAAATTAATTAAAACATATCTAAAAAGCACTATGCCTGATATTCGTCTAAGTAGCCTGACAATGTTGTCAATTCAATCTGCTCTTGCAGTCCATTACCATAGGTGAAATTGGGGAGCAGTTTGACTATTGACGAGACAATCGTAAACTTACTTTTCATTAAGTGTATGCATTGTGCATAGTTAATGCTTCACTTTTAAATAAAGTCATTCCATTTCCAAATATCTAGAGGTCATTGATGTAAAAAATTCATGTTGCTCTATAATACATATACATGACATCGATGCCACTCTGTGTGAAGCTACACCTAGTACTCTCAGTTTCGACAAATTCGGGTATTCAATTGCCCCCCCACCTCCGGTACTCGGCCCCCTTGGTACCTCTGATAGAAAAACCCAGAGCCGCCATTGACCTTGCGCCAGAGGACGAACTGTGAAATTGGCGCAACTCCCTTCTTACTCATTTCACATTTTACAAATACATCGAATGGAAAATAGATTTTTTGAAATAAAATGTTAAGCATATAGAGTACTAATTGTTTAGAATGCCTAATTTATGCAGATCTACATGCAATTGTAAATATTGTACATAAAAAACAATCAATTAAAATTATATTGTGCCTCATAGTGATCAATGAGGCACCAAAATCATGCGAGGTTGGTGTGTAATTAGTGTTGGCACCCAAATTAAATCTTAAGAATTTACTTGGGATAAATCAGTTAGAGTTACATATTAATAAAGAGTAGATAATTAATTTTAACTCTCACTTGGTGCCCCCTTAATTTGACACCTGAGGACATTTTTCCCCCTCGATTTCTTAGCAACGCCTCTGGCAGTGTCCCATAGCAATGGACAGCAAGGTATCAGAAATAATGACCACAGTTCATTACTTCACTCCAATCTTCGCACGACGTAATCACCTTCTTCCATAGCGAACATCTGACCGTCAGATTCAGTGACGCTTACGCTTGCAAGGATCATAATTCGTAAACTCGAGAATTTTACAGCGTCCGCAAAATCGAAGTCACAGCGCTATAAACTATTACATAACAGGTTTATAATTCTGTTTAATGTAGTTTTGTGATGTAGTGCATCAATCATTTAAAAACAGCAGGATAACAGGCTGAACTATGGCAAATGTCTGGAGTGCATCAGACACATTGCATGTTGGCCACGATTTTGGTAGCGAAAATAGCAGTTTATAGCGACTTTTTTGGCCTCATAGCATGCATAAATACATGCACACACACTCACACACTTATATATATACATACATATATATATATAATATATATATATATATCCAGGGTCGACTACTTCCCGCTCACGTATATATTGGATGTGAACTTCGCGCTTTATATCTGGTCTGGTCTCGACCCGTGACAAACTACTAATGGCGTTAACTTGTCTTACAGCAAGCAGCACTTGCTTGGACTACTACCAATTGCCCGAGGGGAAGGCCTATGACTGACTCCTTCTATCCGGTGGTCACAGATCAGGCCACGGTTAAAAGCCTTAAAAGAGTTATTGATTTCGATTCCGTAAAAGAGTCTTTATAAGTCAATCGGTTCGTTGACTTGGTCTATAATTAGCCTACTCGAACACCGGTTATTTCTTTTTCTACATTTAAAACATTCAACTTAGTCGAAAGATTACAAACTGAGTGTCTCTAAAATCAGTTGATAGGATAAAATATAAGCGATACGAGAAAATAAAGTTTTCTGCTAATAAGCAAACAGACTATAGAGATATATCATTTATTTAATATGAGATTAAACTTAAAATATAGGCCTATATAGACAGATCGAAGAAACGATAAACACATTAATGCCAACAAATTAACTAACAAATAAGCTAAGATGCATACAATTCCAAACCAAATTCAAATGTAAGGAAGTAAATTAAGATTAAGCATTATATATAACCCAACAAATAAATATACTATATTGTTGTTCTACCTAGCCTTCGAAATGGATGTTAATACAAAAGGCCAATAGATCTATGATACACAGCAAGACATGGCCACACTGTGTTTCATAATCGCCATTACTATATTGAACCAGCTTGTATATATATGAAACGTCAAACGATAAATTCACCGGAAGTTCATATTTCAATTATCATATCTGCGTTTAATTTCAAACTGACAAACTGTAGTATAAATACAAGTTTAATATGAACGACTGATGACAGAAGTCGAACTAAACTGTCGGCAGCCATGCAAGGCATCCATAACGTAATACATCTGATTTAACCAACGCCGCATAGTGATAGAAGACTAGTCAACCTTAAAGGATACGGGAACGAACTCACTCCGTCAGCTCTGCACATAAGTGTGTTATCTACGTGTTATCCAATACTTTCCATTTATTCCCGCCTCCTAAGAGTTTGTCTAGATGGGTTGTCATTAGAGCTTTAATTGATTACCAAAGAGTTTCAAGATAAATCAGAGTCCATGTATCAAGTGCAATTTTCTGGACCTACCAGCTTTTAATGAAACTGCGATATTGAATTGCAGCTCAAGTTCCCACTTATGTCCAAGTATGAATTACCTGAGGGCACTTCGCCGGTCAGAAGTTCAAAAAGGGCTGAACGGAAAGTCCGGAATTTAGCCGAATTAGGCATTATAACGCGAAAATATGAAGTCATATTTAATCCATCCGTCCGTCCGTCCACCCGTCAACCCACTCGACAGCGAGCGGTCAAAGATCAGACAATAGTAAATTAATGATTGATTAACAGGTGACAATGATAGAACAATGAACCGAGCTTAAGAGACAAACATCCCACTGACAGGGTTACCAATGCACATGGGAATGATAGCAACTGGCTTCACAATAAGAATACCAGGAATATGAGGTCTAAAATATAGTTAACCAAGATCCGTGTATATATATATATATATGTGTGTGTATGTATGATTGTATGTGTGTATATATATAAGATATATATTAACTAATTCACTACTTAAAAACATCATAGAGGGGAGAATGGAAGGGAAAACAAGAGAAAGACCGAGAACAATGCTTTAAGACTGGATGATGGAAAAAGGAGGATACGGAAAAATGAAAGAAGAGGCTCAACTCAGGGAGGAGTGGCGTTATTGGACATATGAACCTGTCTGAAGGCAAATAACCAAAAGAAGAAGAAGATATTAACTAAGATATATATAATATATATATATATAGATGAAAGGTAATTGATGCGTGGTGTGTGTCGTTGTTTGTTCGATTGAACAAAACGTCGTATCTGTTGGTGATTGGATCGATGGATGTTGTTCATTCGACCGAAGCAGAATCCGATCAATGACAAGAGGATCGATCGATCGATTACATGTCGGACTCTATGCTATCCAGGTCTAAATAGAAATGCTCCTATACTTCCGGTGCTCATCTCTTGGGATTCTGCGCATGCGTCGTCGAACGGACGTACACTCTCCGCCGCTTCATGCGACCGATGTCTAGGACGGAGCACTCTACGCGACGCACCTGCTCTGTTTCTCTCTATCTGCGTCTTTGTATGTCTGTCTCTCTGTCTCTCTGTCTGTCTCTTTCTGTGAAATTATGTCGGCCATTGACATCAGGAGACTTTCATTCAGGATTTCGCACTGACCCTTTGTAGCATGCGTGCAGGTGTATATATATATATATATGTATATATATGTATATATATATATGTATATATATATGTATATATATATGTATATATATGTATATATATGTATATATGTATATGTATATATGTATATGTATATATGGACGTGTGTGTATGAACGCTCATCTGTATACGTGTTTCACTTCAATTCAATATTTAGACTCCAACGTTCGCCTATGCTACCACTTTGAATTCATTGCGATGGTCCGACTGTGTGACAAAGAAATATTTCTTCGTCCAGTGCATATACAGTCTGTTTAATCACACTCGAGTCAGTGATATGCTTGACCAAGAATATTGACCTTCCGTCAGACAATCGTCAATTTCTGAATTTTTATTCCCGCCTGCGGGGTCGCCCTCCAGGACCATTGGCATGTTACTAGAACATAGTTTTAGAGATCACGTGCCTTCTTTTGCGGTCTCTCGTTTGGGCTTGTCAACTTACCATCATCGCATACACTACTAGTCAAGACTCTGATCTTTGCTTGACCCCGTCTTTGCCTCTTGCGAACGGTCATACACGGTTTGGGTCCTGATATAGCGAGTACTGTAGAAAGACGATCTTAACCGATTCCATTTTTCTGTTTCCTCGTTTCATACTTATCATCAAGTCTTGTAACATACAACGATCTTCAAATACCTTTAGTGAAAACTGCACCCATATCTAGATCAATAGGCCACGATCGTAATCGTAATAGTAATCTATAAATTTCTAAAGCGCCACTTGAAAGCCAAGCGCATCGCATCAGCTTATTCACGAGCGCTGATAGCAACTGATATGATATCGAAATGCTTTCATTTCATTATCGAAATGATCGATTGTCTAACGATGATGGCTATTTTACTCTGACCATTACTTAGCCCGGTCTTTTCCAATTAATGCGTCTGGGTCCTGCCAGTGTATTGAGAGCGGAAAATTGCACTCTAGATCGTTCTGTCGTGGTAGAAGATTGCACGTAAGCGTATGTATATATCGTAGGATACATCATCCGAAAGGATTGCAGATTGTGGCATGCACGGCAGATGCAAGTAAGGCAGCTGTATAATTGTTTGCAGCAGGTCTCTAAGAATCATTGATACCTTATCAGCACATACACACACACACACACACCTACACACATACCGTACACCCAAACACACACAATCGATATAATCAACTTTTAAATAAATCGGTATGAGGCCTATACGTGTGGTCCATGAACCAGGTGGTATAATATTATTTGGTATACGCCTTAAAAGGTAATACAAAGGTCTATGCTAACGACAGCAATCCAACTTTTGTTAAATCAATGTGCCGATATATACTCCGCGTGCATAGGTTAAGTTAGTCTTAGTAAGTTAGATTTGGTGAGTTAGTTTTTGAAGGTTAGTTTTGGCAAGTTAGTTTCTGAAGGTTAGTTTTGGCAAGTTAGTTTTTGAAGGTTAGCTTTTGTAAGTTAGTTTTTGAAGGTTAGTTTTGGCAAGTTAGTTTTTGAAGGTTAGTTTTGGCAAGTTAGTTTTTGAAGGTTAGTTTTGGCAAGTTAGTTTTTGAAGGTTAGTTTTGGCAAGTTAATTTTTGAAGGTGAGTTTTGGCAAGTTAGTTTTTGAAGGTTAGCTTTTGTAAGTTAGTTTTTGAAGGTTAGTTTTGGCAAGTTAGTTTTTGAAGGTTAGTTTTGGCAAGTTAGTTTTTGAAGGTTAGTTTTGGCAAGTTAGTTTTTGAAGGTTAGTTTTGGCAAGTTAGTTTTTGAAGGTTAGTTTTGGTAAGTTAGTTTTGGTAAGTCAGTTTGGTAAGTTAGTTTTGGCAAGTTAGTTTTTGAAGGTTAGTTTTGGCAAGTTAGTTTTTGAAGGTTAGTTTTGGCAAGTTAATTTTTGAAGGTGAGTTTTGGCAAGTTAGTTTTTGAAGGTTAGCTTTTGTAAGTTAGTTTTTGAAGGTTAGTTTTGGCAAGTTAGTTTTTGAAGGTTAGCTTTGGCAAGTTAGTTTTTGAAGGTTAGTTTTGGCAAGTTAGTTTTTGAAGGTTAGTTTTGGCAAGTTAGTTTTTGAAGGTTAGTTTTGGCAAGTTAGTTTTTGAAGGTTAGTTTTGGCAAGTTAATTTTTGAAGGTGAGTTTTGGCAAGTTAGTTTTTGAAGGTTAGCTTTTGTAAGTTAGTTTTTGAAGGTTAGTTTTGGCAAGTTAGTTTTTGAAGGTTAGCTTTGGCAAGTTAGTTTTTGAAGGTTAGTTTTGGCAAGTTAGTTTTTGAAGGTTAGTTTTGGCAAGTTAGTTTTTGAAGGTTAGTTTTGGCAAGTTAGTTTTTGAAGGTTAGTTTTGGCAAGTTAATTTTTGAAGGTGAGTTTTGGCAAGTTAGTTTTTGAAGGTTAGCTTTTGTAAGTTAGTTTTTGAAGGTTAGTTTTGGCAAGTTAGTTTTTGAAGGTTAGTTTTGGCAAGTTAGTTTTTGAAGGTTAGTTTTGGCAAGTTAGTTTTTGAAGGTTAGTTTTGGCAAGTTAGTTTTTGAAGGTTAGTTTTGGTAAGTTAGTTTTGGTAAGTCAGTTTGGTAAGTTAGTTTTGGCAAGTTAGTTTTTGAAGGATGGTTATGGTAAGTTAGTTTTGGTAAGTTAGCTTTTGAAGGTTAGTTTTGGTAAGTTAGTTTTGATAAGTTTGTTTTTGTAAGTTAGTTTTGGCAAGTTAGTGTCGAACAAGTTTTTAAAGATAATTTTGGTGAGTTAATGTTGATAGGTTATTTTTGATAAGCTTGTTCTTGTAAATTAGGTTTGATAGGTTTGTCTTGGTAAATTAATTTTGGCAATAGTCTATGTTCTCGTAAGTTAGCTTTGGTAAGTGAACTTTGGTAATATAGTTTTGGTAAGATAGTTTTGGTAACTTGTTTTCTGTAAGTTAGTTTTGGCAAGTTTAGGTCTATATTGGGCGCAACAGATTTCTACTGCTTCAGCTATGGAACAGATCCGGAACCTTAAAATAATTTTTCACGTTTACACAAAGATAAAAGTTGTCATAACGCTATAGAACTGGATAATGTTTTTATTGAAATTTCTGATTTAATAGAATAGCAACAGCTTCAATTTGTCTTTGGAAGGAAGATTCCAGTACGGCGTGTCTCTGGAATCCTTGGAAATCAGAAACCTACTGCATGGCGACCGACTCTTCCTTCTTCTCCCTCTATAGACACGTATAAACCGAATAGACAAATGTTTGCCCAAGCTAAACACCACACGCACACACATACACACAGGGACTGGAATTGCCATAGCAATGGACCTTTCATGTTCTCCAGCCCATATATATATATGTATATATATAAATATTATATATATAAATATTATATATATGTAAATATGTATTATATAATGTATATATATATATGCAGAAATCAGATATATATATATATTGATATATACATGCACGCATCTAAGCCACTCATACCCATGTATAGGTATATGTTTATGCACGTGAATAATAAATAATAACACGTGTATATATATTATATGTATGCATGTATACTACATTTATATGCATGTTTGCACGCACGTCCATATTGCTAAATATCATAGCATGCAATGGAGTCATCTTCCACCGTTTTGTTATAATACGTCTCATGTAAGACGTCTGTGGATTTTTTGGTAGCAGCTTACAAACAGAGTTAAAGACGATTACTTCCGTGACAGAGATGGTTCCGATGATTCTGGTTTGTCTAGAGAAAATTCCATCGTCGTCGTGTTTCAAAGTCATCAAGAGGCGCTCGCCGTTCTCTTGTAAAAGTACTAGAAGGACAATCGCAGTAGGAGTGGAAAACTACAGATCTTCGGAGTCCTCGTCCTCTTTGCCTATTAAAGGTCTTTCCAGGACGTCGCTTATGTTAGGAAGCTTTATGGCGACCACGTACAGGTGTGAATTTATAAACGCATACCAGGGAGTAAGACGGTGACCGGACAATTCGGCGTCGGACAATTCGGCGCCGGATGAGTTTGCAAGTGTACCTAGACCAGACGACGATATATAGTAACTGACATTTTTAAAATATTCAGAATGGTAGCGACATAATAGTCTCCATATTATCCAGCACATGTTTGGTTATTGTAGAGTCATAGTCAACATATAGAGACCGTGTCACCTTCTAACTAGCGTAGTCCTCCACTGTAGAGAAAACTAATGAATATTACAAATTACACCGATTTCGGTTTCTGACTCACATAGTATTTACTAACGGCAGTAGAAGTTGATAAATCCATGTCTTAATGTTACTGTACTCTTTTATCGCAATTACTCAAAGTTAGTATTTTAGGGATGTTGTCTTCACCAGTCTCTAAAATAACCAGACATGCGCTGGATAATACGGAGAATACTATTTCACTTTTATTCTGATTATTTAAAAAATAGCCAATTATACCATACCGATATCTGGTCTAAGTATACGTACAAACTCATCCGGCGCCGAATTGTCCGTCGCCGAATTGTCCGTCGCCCAATTGTCCGTCGCCGAATTGTCCGTCGCCCAATTGTCCGTCGCCCAATTGTCCGTCGCCGAATTGTCCGTCGCCCAATTGTCCGTCGCCCAATTGTCCGTCGCCGAATTATCCGGCGCTGAATTGTCCCGGCCCAAATTTGTCCGGCGCCGAATTGTCCGAGAACCAGTAAAACATGGACATTCATTACTATGAAAAATTAAGAATGGTTTAAGCATTGCGTGGATCATTAATACAGAGTAAAAAGAGCAGAGGGTCCAAGATAGATCCCTGAGAAACATTAAACGTAATTTAAACCTAACACAGACTTGAGTTTTAGTAACCTTTATGATGAAGATGGATAGCCGACACTAGTGAATGGGAATCAAATTACAGCAAATGAAACTGATTGAGACATATTGTGACACCCTGTAACATCTTGTGACATCTTGTGACACTCTGTAACATCTTGTGACATCCTGTGACATCTTTTGGATCAACAATTCGCTTACGGTATAACGCGAGAACAGTTCATTTTATTACAAATTAGTGTCTAACATATTAATGTAGAACAGATAAGACACCAGAAATGGTTATGTTTTATTGATAGACCATTTACATGCGATTAAATGGCCGTGGTCTTGTGGGCACTTGAAATACAGCTATTTATAGATTAATTTTGATGTTACTCGGAACCCCATATATCAAAAGAACACGGTTTTACTTGAATCGAACATGTCAAACATGGACGATCATGCAGATCAACACACACCAACAAAAATGCGCAAAAACATTCATGCTTAACTGCAAACACATTGAAAAATGCCTTTTAATGTATAGTGTGACTTACAATGGCGAATGTTTCAGTATGGTACATATGCACACATACCTGAGTACATATCATGTTCTGCCTATATGATATACATTATAGACGTGCTCAAACAGTGGCCTAGTCTCACTGCTTCACAGGTGTAAAGCAAACCGCAATTATTTAAGAGCCTTCTTATTTATCGTCCAGGAATCGATGTCGCTAGTCTGGTCCTATATTTAATTCCATTTTGCAAGGAGGAACTGGCTCAATAGATCTGGTGCTTCGTGTTTAGCTGCTACCAAAAAAAGCCTATGCGAAAACAGGTTTTCCTGACAACTACGCCATTCAACCATCGATCTTCCTCGTGACCGTCTCTTAAATTGTAGACCTATTTAAGGAGCCTTCGATCCATTTTCCTCAGCTCGTCATAATAGTTCTTCAATTTCATTAACCGCAGTTAGTCATAATTAAAAAGAGTGTGTACTATAGGGTGTCCGGAAATAGGTCACTTTTGAAAATGCAACGTCTCACCTGCCAGAAAATTTCCTTTTCGCTCTGATTAAGTGCAATATAAAAATGGTAAATTTCCTGCAGATCATCATGTAAGCAGCCATTTTGCTAAGCATTGGTAGTATATAAAATAAAATGTCGAGTTGCTTAATGTTTATTTTACATGTTACGCGTCTGGAATTGATCATAGTTTAAATTTATAGATTATAATAGAGACAAGTTTTTCTGTGTACCAATGGTTGAAGGAGAAGGCCCTAATATACATCATGGTTTCCTAAAGAGATAAGTCGATATACAATTATACAATAGTTCACACTCTTAAGCGATTTCATGACCAGCATCTACATTACGCCGAAAATGTTCGGATTCACATTTATATGTAGGCCTGTACATTAAACAGATCGGGGACCAAAGTCGCAGAGACCAACGATAGATGCCTGCTGAGAAGCTCGGCTAAGGTGTCACCTCGTGGGGTGTCACCTCGTGGGGTATCACCTCGTGGGGTGTCACCTCGTGGGGTGTCCCCTCGTTGGTATCACCTCGCAGGGTGTCACCTCGTGGGGTGTCACCTCGTGGGGTGTAATCTCGTGGGTTAGAACGGTAAACACATTGAGCTCCACGTGATGATGAAGACCCGAGATGAAAGTGGTATGAATATTCATAGTTTTACTGTAGGAAATTAAACATTTCATTGAAAAAGAGTGCGTGAGCTATATACGTATGGCTTTTTGATACACCGAACAATGCATGGCGATATAAGATGGCCATTAGCTAATCGAGTCTGTTGAATTTAACTAACTTTGTAAGATGTACTCTGAAAAACCATTGTACGCTTATGCGTTACGTATCATTAGAACATTACGTACTTACTGTACTATGCTAAAACATTATTAAATCAATGATATCTTAGATCAACATTTAAACTTGCATCAATCAGTCTTGTGCCGTTACCTCTGAAGTTCTGAACTGAAGCTAGGTCTAGACTGGTTTAGAACATCATTCAAGCAAGACACGTATTCTTCTTGGTGAAACTTACCAACACATCCTTGGACAGAATCGATCCAAGTGGATCCAGAGCAACGGACCTGTTCCGAGATCGAATCCGATCCAATCACAACGTAACCGTCGTCACAACTGACGTTCGCATAGAGGACGCCATCTTCGATGTAGTACTGGAGTCTGGCGTTAGGCGGAGTTTTCATCTCAGAACATCCGGGACCTACAGCTATAAGACATTGTGCCGTTGTTTGTTGACAACGATATACATAGTATTACGTTTAACTGTTTTGTATCGTGTACAATTTATTGAACAGACAATTCATTGTCGTAATGCAATATCCATAGAAGTGCCACAGAAGCAATATGTAGCGAGTGAGTATGAGCAGAATGATATGCTGTAGGTTCGCCAACTGATATAAATACACTGTGACTGCTTGATTTGCACGATGTTCAAGGCTAACACATGCAGTAGGCCTATGTTTCCCAAGTAAACACAAGACCATTAAGATCATGAAGTAATTTTCAATCGACAGAAATAATGGAGCTATAAAAATGACGAAAGAACGACGACTGTTAGTAGAACTAAATGAAAGAACAACGAATGAAACTGGTACAAAATGTAACGTAATGTAATTGAACATTTGCATAGCGCCTCTTCAGGAGATCTACTCTTTGCTAACCTAAAATTAATGATGTTGAAATGTTATTACTAACGAATACTTTTCATGAGTTTGCAAAAGTGCACAGTAAACAGAAAGAGTTGCCAGTGGTTGGCCCACGCACACGCTTGAAACCAAACAAAGGAATCTCGTCGCCAGCTGATACATAAACGAGCGAACGACGAAACTACTGAATGAAAGAAGGAGTGAAGAAGCGAACTTGCCTTCGAAATAGAAGAGGAACCCTCTTTGAGCGAGGCTTGCGAGACCTGTCTTAAACCGAACGAGTACTTCGCTGGTGTCGACAGCCAGAACTTGTTTCCCAAGGGACCCACAGTCCTTGAAGTAGATCCGCTCCTCCGACGATATCTCAAGGTACTCGTGACATTTCCCGGCTCTCTTCACATCCAGCTCAAAGTCGAAGAGGGTGATACGGATGACTTGACTGCCCTGAACGGTGAGACGCCATCGACACTCCGCATCCATGTAGTACTTGCCAGGATAGTTGGGACTCGCTACGTATCCGTTGTCGTATAGAACAGGATCCCTTTGACGCGATCCAGAACAACCGTCCTGTATACGACTCGCTATAATAAATAATTCAGAAATGCTATCACATCATGATTGTTATAAAATGACTCTGAATACTAAAACGTCTTTGAGAGGGTCTTTAATGGTGATATATAAATGTCCAAATGCGTAGCAATGCATATAGCACGCACATGTTTCTACATCTCACTCAATTGGCTAAATCATTTTGAGGGTCACATGGTCAACCGAATACGAGTCTCTGCCATGTATACCATCCCAAATGCGGAAACCACTACAACTATACTCGTTGTACAGGTGTTGGAAGATAGCGGAGTCTGCAGTTGCTGCTTATAAACGTATTGCATCTAATTTTGATGTACATAGATTATTATATATATACATATATTATATCATATATATGTTATATGTTTATACATACGTGAATTAAAGTGCGTAGATATACGACACAAGTAGGTCTGTGGAATTATTTAGTTGCGCGGCGGGCACTACGTGCGTCAAACGCGTTTGAATATTATAAAGGTGAGTCGTTCGATTCGTCATCATTTGGCTTTGATGATTATTTGCTGTTTAACGACGCTGTGTCCAAACAAAGATGGTCAGCATCGCCCTCCTACTTTCTCCAGTCTTCGGACTGGCCTAACAGAGGTAGGGCATTGGAGGAGTTATTGGTCTGCGACGCGTAAGAACGAAATTTATCACCTAATCTCACTCACAATGTATATATATATATATATAATACATGCAAATTACATATGCAAAGTTCACTAACATTATATATATATATTTAATGTATATATATTCACGATTGTCCATTGATTTAGATCGCCAAGGCCATTGACGGGCAACATGGCGAATACCTGATCAGAGAGTGAATATCTATAAAGCCCAATTCCACATGAGACGACCAATCCGCCGACCTAATTAAGACAACGGATAGGTGTACTCAATACACATCTGCGCCGATAGAGTTAGACTATTCCGGTAACGTACACAGACATATATACATATATAGACCTATAACGTACAGAAACTGCATCCCATGTGTGAACCATGTGCTCTGCCGTCTGTCTCATCGGTTGTAAGTCTTAAACGCAAATTTGGCGAAGTATCTAAGGATGCAACATGTACGAAAACGTTCTCCATTGGCTCCACTCTTAGCAGAGGATTGCGTGATGCACATACGATATATCAGCCATATATATACATATATATATGTGTGTATATATGTATATATGTGTATATATATGCATATATAATATACTCTAGGCTGCTTACTAGATCTCGCTCCTGCTTACCATCGACAGCTCTATTGTCCGGTCCTTTGTGATAAAGGGTTCTCGATCCATCACCTCAGCTGACCAGCATCTTCTCCTTTCCCATTTTGCCCATACTTCCACTACGCAGAGTCACGCTTTCTCGGTCGTGCCACCCATTGCCCTAGAATGACCACCGTCTCGACCTTCGCTCTTTACTATAGAACTTTCTATTTGGTGTCCTTTTCTCACCTCCAGACTGTTGTTCCTTTCAGCCGTGATTTATTTGAGATCGACTCTACTTCTTTTCATCGCTTGTCTCTATATAAATGTGAGGATTTATACAGCACATTTTTTTATCGTTTTAAGGACGGTTTTCCACGGATTCTAAACAACATAAGACATAAGATTGGTGTCGTTCGACGACCAACCGCTAGGTTCTCCCAGTCGGCGGAGAGCGTGAGGTCACACTTACACCACGAGGTCACACTTACACCGTGAGGTCACTCTTGCACCATGAGGACACTTACACATTGAGGTCACACTTACACATTGAGGTCACACTTACACATTGAGGTCACACTTACACTTGACGCACCGATAGACGACCTTAAGAAACTCGTCGTATCCACATGGATCTCCGAAGAAGGCCGTGTTGACAGCCATGGAGCACCTCTGCTTCCCAGCGCAGGCTCTGTTCAGTGAGAAGTGAACGTCTATGTCGCAGTTGCGCGTGTAGGGCACCTCACACCTGGCGGCCAGGGCGCTGTCGTTGCGACCATAGCGAGCACTGTCGAAGACGATGACGCTGTCCACAGAGCAAAGGATCTCGAGGATCGTGTTGAAGCAGACGAATTCTTCGACGATCGAAGACGGGGACACTCCTTGACCGACCAGGACTGCAGATGGACCAAGCATCACCGGTGTACTACTCACAGATACCAAGCCTAAACCAGATGGTCAAACAATTTTACTATAAACAATTCAAAGTGAACTAAGGTTTCTTACCAAACAGTTATTCATTTAAAACTGTGATCTCGAAATTTACCTGTAATTTGATCTGGGAACGGAAATTCACTCCTCTGATTTTTCGTAGGAAATTTAACCCCCGAACAAATCCTCTTTTCATTGTTGTCAATTTAGTACTTTATTCAAGAAATTAGATATTCTGTTAAAGGACAGAATTTCTATTTCTTTTGTTGGATGCATAAATATAGAATATGGTCAGTTACATTACATTACAAGCATCTGTCGTTAAATGCTGTCTCTAATAATGTTGAGCGATGATGAAAATCGCTAGGTAGTTACAGTTGGTTAACAAACAGTCTGTGGTACGCATTAACACCTGCCCTTAAATGCAGTCACTAATAAATTGGATAGTTTCAGCCAGGTTACAAGCAGTCAGTGACACGCACTTTTGCACTTAAACTGGAAGGGTGAATGTCCGAGGGGGTGAATGTCCTACACTCAATTTGATCAGTAGGTCTACATTCTACAGTATCTTCGAATCACTCAATTATTCTCGGGCTTATTTGCGCGTTTTTATGATCTGTGGAATGCAGCGAATCTTTGGCACACCAGCTGCTCTCTGTCTTTCTGTCTCATATGTGACTCGTGTGGGCGCTTGGTAATTTTCGATGATTTACATTAAATTATATTATATTTACATTTCATTACCATCTTAGGGTTACAGTCCATGGCTTCACCCTTCCCAGTAAAGATGACCACAGCTTCATCTATCGCTACCCTGTCTACAGAAATACATACCTGCCTTCCTAACCACGTAATGCATATACGAGCAAAGATGGAGGTAGTCTTAGCAAGAGTTGGGTGATTCTATAACCATCGCCACTCTTTAATTTCTCTCAGAAGAATCTTGTTATTACTGCATCATTGAACCCGAATGTCGCCAACGATTGTTGTCGAACAAAGTCCACCTCTTTCGAGATCCGTTTGTTCATCCTTCAAGTCTTGCGTAGGCTTACATGCCCCTACTTTCGGCCTACCCTATATATATACATTTCACGCAAAACTCTAAAAAACCTATGCGCCGTGCCATAAAATCGATTGCATCGTGTTATAGTATTTCTGCGTTCAGAGAGACTTCCTCCACCCAGTTATTTCCTCCTTGAAACAGTCTCGTCTTTAACAGTGTCCTCCTCGTTCTCGTCACGTCGATTTATGAGTTACATCGCTCGCCGCTACTAGATTGGAAAACACTGCCCGGAAATATCCGAAAAGAACCGACTAGTTAGGAGATTGTCTTAGAAAGTTTGTTCCGCTAGCTGCACCTTAAGGCAATAGCAGCGACGTAGTTTTTGAGTTGCCCGATTTCCACCGTTGCTGAGTCTCACATAAGCTAGAGAAGAATATTTAGCTAAAAGGACCGGAAACAAGCTTGACTATAAACAGTTGGTACATGCTTAGAATAGAAACATTCTTAGCTACACACTTTGAAGCATTCGTAAATTCATATACTTGAAACATACCTGACAACATATCTAGCACTCATTGACTTGAATTACTGGAAGCTACATACTCTTGAAACACACCGAAATAGACTAGGATAGACTGCATAGACTAGGAACGTAATGAATCATTCATGAAGCTTCGCCTTTTGAATCTGCGACTATATGCGATGACGCAAAACGATTCATGTTGCAATGAAAACAAGTAATTTTGTTAGCGAGAAGGAGATATGATTGCAAGAGAGGTTGAGAAGTATATTATTGAACGGTGTTTTTGTATATCACCGAAGTATGTAGGAGAGCTGTGAGGATTGGAGTGTCGTAGATAAACAAATAAAGCCTTTGCTCTATTCGTTCAGATATACGTTTAGTCAATGATGAAGACAATAAGAGAATGACAAAGGAGATGGATTGGACACATACTAAGAGGCGACTCCCTGTTACAAAACATCATCGAGGGAAAAAATGGAAAAACAAGAAGAAGACCGAGAATTATGATTTTGGACTCGATGATGGAAGAGGGTAGCTACAAGAGGAGGATGAAGAAGAGGAATGAAGGATGAAGCCCAGAACAGATAGAGGTGGCGACATTGGACATGTGAACCTGCCGAAAAGGAAGAATGCTAAAGAAGAAGTCCTGGAATCAGAGAGTGGAAGGAGGGAGATAGATGGACAGTGCCGGGCTGCCAGACTTTGGGAGTGGCGAGGTCAGGCTGAGGGCACCGAGCGAGTTTGTTACTTACAATTGACATGTTTTAGCAATTTCTTCTCATTTTGAAAAGTGTACCCTGCCAACTCCGTCCGAGGGCGCCAGTGATGCTAAGGAAGGCAACGGATATGGGTGAATCCAGTTGAGGATATTGTCAGTGAAACCGATTCAGCTAAAGGTCTCTTGACGAAGACTCTCTGACCACTGGTATAGAAGTCTAGAGAGAAATAAAAGGCGCCAGTATAACCAATGGACGAGAAAGGGCGGACTAGACTCAACATAGAATGAAGCGAGCAGTTGATAATCTCAAACTGATCATGTGACATTATTTCAACCGACTTTGTAGAGCATGGCTTAGTTTTTACGACGCGTGTTGACATTGGAGTCTCAATGACTTCAGTGAAATGTGTATGACTATGACTTCATTATCGGTTGCTTCATGGCAGTATAGCTTTACGCTTTATACGTGGATTCGTCCATATCTCTTCTTTCTGTCTCTGTCTGTCTGTCTCTTTCTCTCTGTCTCTCTCTCTGTATCTCTCCCTCCATCCCGGTTTAACAACTATTACTTTAACTCGAGCTCTATCGCCTTTAGCCTGCTAGACACACTAGCGCAACGGAAGACTTAAAGCTGATATAGTGGAATTAGCCAAAGATGGCATTACTGAAAGTTGTCCGTCTATAAACTTTGGCGCAATAGAAGTTCGGAAAGTGTTATAACATGCCAAAACAAATTTATGTCGATGACAACCGCCTTCGTTAAACTCTGGATTCAATCCAAAGTTCGAAAGGTAAATTTCTTTTGCGCATATGGGAGGGGCTACCTTTGCTGTGCTTTCGTGTTAAAAAAAGCATTTTAATTTGTGCAAAAATATAAACAGCATTATCTAAGTATATAGAAAGGTGGAAGTAGTCATATAGGTATGTAGATTGATACGAAATAATTCATGCAGACCAGTGTCCACCTATCTACCTACATACCTGACTACCAATAAAACTTGGTATATGCAAGAGATGTTAGACAGACAATTAGCTACGTGGGTAGGTCGGTAGTTTATTAGGCACGTGCGCAAATCGGTCGGTAGGTAGATCGATAGAACATAGATAAAATGTCTAAGTAAATTAAATGCTGGCGCATATGTTCTGCCTACCTGAACATCTGCAGGCGAGGAGTAGAGCCAGTCCTCCTTTAATTAGGAACCATTTGCAGGTCAGTTTATAGGCACGAGATGAACTGCGATTCATCGATTCCGACATCATTAGTTCCAATTCGCTCCGACTCCTTCGCAATCAGCTGAAGCTATATTTTACCCACAAATAGATAGGTAGAAGATTCTTGCGCGTCGCGAATGGACAACAATTATTGGAGTCTTGAAGTCTGCTGGTCTGTGTTCACAGGCCATCAACTGAATGATCTTAATCTTAAAATTTATTTAGCGCTAAGACGACAATTTATGGGAGCCACGTGATTCGTGCTATTTTATGGTGCGTGTCAGTATATTCAGACATCTGGATGTATTTATGTAGAACCTCTACAATCTTTTGGCACAAGACATGTTAAGAACGAATGATTTAAACGCAGCGTTTCCGAGTGACATGTCGAAATAAATCCGTATTCAGTCCAACGAATCGAGACGAGTTTTAGCGACGTCTGACGAATGCTGTCTGCCTTCAATTTCAGCCTATACTCCCATCGGCCAAAACCCATTCACGCGACTCTTCAAACTATGTGGATGGTCGGCATTTAATCGCAAAGATTAGGTGCATACTAGGCCTTCTCGACTCTGCTTCAACCAACGTGGTCAATGCGTTGAAACACAGGAGACCTGATTGCTTGATCTGTGCGATGTTCGATACCTGCATGCATGGCATTAGGCTCCCCGTCCACTGACAGCGTCATGGAACCGAGGAATGCCAAGCACAAGCAAACGTCATCAAGAACGAACCGTGCCAGAACGCAGTAGGAATATTTTAATTACCGTAACGATCTGGGTGTCATGCGACGATCTGTCACAGTGGAGCGTGACTATGTAACGCTGGACAGGTGAAACATTTGTTTACATGCCTGCTCTCAGGGAACTCCTGCAAAGAAGTGTCGTCATAGGGTCAAAAGGTTATTCGATCGAAGCAAAGACAAGATCGCAAAAATTCTGCAGCGAAATGTGATCTTTACCTGTCCGAGACCAATTTAGACTGAAAGGATAATACATACTGACGTTTAGTCAGTCAATTAGTCAGTCAGTAAGTAAGTCAGTCAGTTAGTCAGTCAGTCAGTCAGTCAGTCAGAATCAGTCAAAAAATGAATTAACCTAGATTATAAGCCTAACTAAATAGAAAAAAGCTGAGTACGTTAAAAAAAATCAAGAGTAAATAATGGGCGTGAAGTATTTTAATGATTTCACTTTATTAGGTTCTGCTGATTGCAGGTTAGTGCATGAGTATAAAGTACGTGAATTTCGTGTTTATTTTTGCGAGCAATTAGTTTATGTTTAAACCGAAATTTAAGGAGTTTCTGCATTGCTTTTTTATATCGTTGAAACAATGTATGATACATTAAGACCAAATGGAAATTAGATGACAATAGATCCACCTCGAGAAAATCTTTGTCGATTTCTTTACTGGATTTAAAGGACGAGCAATGTACAGGCAATTCGAAGTGATTTAAAGAACAAACAACGTACAGGTGATTTAAAGCGATTTAAAAAACAAGCAGTGTACAGATAATGTTAAGTGATTTAAGGAACAATCAAAGTACAGGTGATTTAAAGCGATTTAAAGGACAAGCAGCGTACAGGTGATGTTAAGTGATTTAAAGAACAAGCAATGTACATGCAATTTGAAGTGATTTAAAGAACAAACAACGTACAGGTGATTTAAAGAACAAGTAGCGTGCAGGTGATGTTAAGTGATTTAAAGAACAAGCAACGTACAGGCAATTTTAAGTGATTTAAAGAACAACGTACAGGTGATTTAAAGTGATTTAAAGAACAAGCAATGTAAGAACTATCTTGACGGTTGCGAGTGAGTCTGCATAAAGGAGCTATATATGTGTCCTATAACTATCCGTTGTCGCTTTGCGATCAGCGGCCCACGGATACCCACCTCGTCGTTTCCAAGACCCTAACTGCTGCTGCAGCACAGAGGCACAGCTTCACAACTGCTGGCACTGTCACATTGAACAACCCCTCATCTGGTTTTCGACAGCCGCTCACCTTCCTATCTCATTCGCGTTTCCGCAAACGCGTGATAGCGCACGCGTTGCCACTACTTCTTGGGCACATCGCTGGGAGCGCTTCTGATGAGTTCGCCATGAGGTGTCGCTGTACGTGTTTACAATTACGATAACTATTACAATTACATTGCTTAACGAAATGTTTCAAATGCTACATAATCCGTTGTATGTAATAAAATAGATGAAACCAATAGCAAAGCGTTCCTGCAGTCTATTTCGCACGGATAACAAAATGCACAATCTTGTTTATTTATTTCACTGAGATAAATAGTTAATCCCTTGCATTTGTATCCAAAACCTTTAGAAATTCTGTGACCGCACCAGTCGATGGTGAAATGACGGTGCGCTGCATACTATATAGAAAAGGCAAAGCAGAGGTCGAAGCCGAGGCAAAGCAGAGGTCATAGGTGAGGGCAAAGCAGAGGTCAAAGCAGGCGACAAAGCAGACGGCAAAGAAGACGGCAAAACCAGAGGGGGCAAAGCAGAGGGCAACGCTCGGCATAGGGTGTTTGTAGGAGTCGCGCGCACACAAACCAGACTCTATTGTTTCTGCTAATCAAGCGGAGGAGGCAGAGTAGGATCTCCGACTATTGACATCTTATCACCAGTCGTCGACTAAATCTATTTATCCAATCGATTCAGCCGGAGACTGCGACCCAACCATTGATAAACTAAACAAATATTTGATTGACCGCAATGATCAAAATTTGCATACACCAGCACAAACCTACATATCTGTACCTCTCTCTGTCTTTCTTCGTCTCTGTCTACCTCGATCCCTCCGCTCCTCCATCCCTTCACCCTTATATTGATACATCCATGGTTGCATATATAAATATATATGTATATATATATATATGAATGCTTGAGTGAACGAATGCACGTTAATGCATTCATCTTTTAATGTGCATCATAAGCGCTTGAACGCCGTCGTTCTGCAACTTATGCGCAACCCGAAAATGCTACGAATTCTTTGGATCACCTGCGACATAATTTAAACAGACGTAGGCCGAATAAACTACAATCCTTCTGTATCATTTTTATATCGATGTCAGCCTGAAGCGGAAAACATCCAACAGACTTGAATCTGCCTTTCAATGCTCATGCAATCCGTAGGCGCTCTTCAATATACCGAGACTCTTCCTGCGTTCAGATCCAGAGTTGATATAAAGCTTACGAAGCTTACGAATTACAATGTCACGAATACCTGACACAATACCGCGCCTGTGAATAAGTTGATTCACGCGGGTTCGTTTTTGTGGCGCTGTTGCAATTTCGATACAACAATGTTTACTATTGCCAGTTTAGTGATTGGTTTTGATCGACACCTAGCGAATGATTTGGTACTATATCTGAAAGTGACAAAGATATCACTGCTCAGAGCGTCATCTTGCGAGTGAATTGGTAGACTGCTTCCAGTTGACCAGTGACCTTAGCTGCAAAGCATTCCTGATTGCAGATTAATCAGAAAGCAACGTTTCTATACAACATACAAAATTGTTGATACGATACAATGCAAGACGAACATCCATGCCCTCTGTCAGCTTTCGACGGACATCTATCTGTTGGTTGGTTCCACGCCTACATTACATTACATTAGCGTCTACATTTCGATGCAATATCAAAACATTTGATAAAATACTATGCAATAAACACAATTGAACAGAGATGGTATACGCAACGCCACATTATTCTGCCGATAAATGACCACAGTGCAATAGCGTATGATGAGACATGATGAATATGATGAGACGTGCGACAGTATGGGCCTCACAATCCTAATAATTACATAATACGTCTGTCAGTCTGTCAATCTGTCTGTCTGTCTGTCTGTCTGTCTGTCTGTCTGTCTGTCTGTCTGTCTGTCTGTCTGATCTAAATATGGACTGTCCGCAGCACCGGGTGAAGTAACCTTTAGCCAGTTTTTCCGTATATCTTCCATAAAGCTTACTGCACCGTGTGCGGTTAGTCTTTAAAAGAAGCAGAATATAAAGAAAATGTCCAATTCGAGTTTCAAAAACCTTTATTCACGTCTTTGTAAGTATATATGCAGTTATTAAAATTAAATACATCATGTAATGTATGTATATTTGCTGTTTTTAAAATGAAATGGAATCTTTACGGGTAATGAGTATTTTTGGCATATTTAAGTATTGATCGCGGCGAACTTGACCTATGTTTAGGTAACGCACATTATTCGTCTTGACCGTTTCTTAATAGTGACACTACTCTAGCAACGTTAAAATTAAGCATTTTTCACGGGTTAACAGTTAGTAATTAATAGGTGTTGAATGGACACAGATAGCTTTGTTTAATCTGTTGTCAGAAGATTCGGTGACCTCAACCTGACCTTAATTAATGCGCCTTCATTGCTCTCGTTTGATCTATGGTCCTGAGACACGGACCATGGGTCCTCTGCTTGACCTGAATGAATGTGATCCAGAGGAACACATTCCGCTCTCAGTATCCAGAGAGAGTTTCAGTGATCAGTCTCGGTCTTTTGCGGCGCTTGAAGCCGTTCCCAGATGGTTCCCGACGCTTCTGCTCCAGTTGCAGCAGCTGGTTGCATTGCTTGTCATGCAGAAACAGCTGAGGATGGTGTGTTGGGGGTGGTGATGGGGAGGCATCCTCTGCTGAGGATGGATCATGGAGGGTGGGGTAGAGTGATGGCAGGCATCCTCTGCTGAGGATGGATCATGGAGGGTGGGGTAGAGTGATGGCAGGCATCCTCTGCTGAGGATGGATCATGGAGGGTGGGGTAGAGTGATGGCAGGCATCCTCTGCTGAGGATGGATCATGGAGGGTGGGGTAGAGTGATGGCAGGCATCCTCTGCTGAGGATGGTGGGTGGGGCAGAGTGATGGAGAGTTCGGCGGCGTCCTTTGAAAGCCGTCGGAATGATTTGTAAGTTGCATAAACGAACAGCTATTCAGCATATTTAAATGACCAGACGACGGTAACGCAGGGACCCGGATGATCAGACAGATTCACGCATGCAGTTGGGAAGTGATCTCTCAATACTCTTTAACTAGAGGCTGGCATGGAAAGGAAGAATAGACATTTTATTGCATGACAACTTGGCACAGACAAACACAGTAGATGATCCCAGATGCCAGGTATATAAAAAAATATCAAAGAAGGCGAAAGCTCTATGACTATTAAACAAATCTGAATGAAAGCTAACACAAAAACATACGAGGATATGATTACAATAATCTCTGTGCATAGGTCAGAATCCTCAACAAGACGGGTGAAGTGTTCTGGGAACGTGAACAAGTGGAGGCTGGAAATGTGCAAATATCAAGACTAAAAATTATAGATGAATAGATTGTGTGGCTTTGGTTGTCAGACAGACTTTTTAAGAAGAATTAGTTTGGCGAAGATTTCGATTGTTCAATGATGTGGAAAGAATGCCTCGTTTCCGCGTGACTGAACCATCGAAATCGCAAGACAATGCAACCAGTAGACAAGGCACTGGTTGCTACATTCCAATGAAGAAGACAGAAAGCACAAGATTCCGCTCAACGAACGATGCGAGAATTAACACGGAATAGGATTTGGACTAAGATACAGAACAACGTCTCAGGATTAGCTTTTTGAAAACAATTGTTATGACAAATGACCTAAAAAATGGAAGTAATTCTTTTCGCGGCTAGATGGATGACGTCATAGACTGATGAGGGTCATGACGATGATTGCGACGATCGTAGCGATGTCGTTCCGATGACGAATTTGGTTACATTGTGACAATGACTAGGACGACGACGAGGTTGCCGATGTTGGTGATAATTGTCGTGAAGACAACGATGATAACGATGACGACGGTAACGACGACGACGACAACGTTGAGGCAATTTAATTAGCGGTTACTTTGCCATTGTACATTTCTAAACGATGTCCATCATTATCTATGCCACCGAGGAAATGGAATTTACAGTAAGTTAGGCTGAGTAATGCATTGTATTAAGGAGAAACACAGAGAAATTGGAAGGAAGATGATGATGACAATTGTGATGATGCTGTTTATGATGATGGTGGATATGCAGACGAAAAAGATAATAAAGATGACAATGGTGATGGCGATGATGATAATAATGATGATTCTGATGGTGATAAGTGTGACGACGACGACGACGATGACGATGATTCTCGTGTTTTTATACCTTCATCCTTGCATGCAGACATAGATAATGATGAGCTCAGTAACAAAAATCTGCTCAGTCCGCATAGATATTGAACTATCATTTAGGATCAATTTACGTTTCTTGTCCGACGTCAAACTTCACAAGAGAAATAAGGATCAGATCAGAACATTCATCAACCACTGTCATCTATCAAAATGATCATCAACCATTGTCATTTAATAAAACAATCATCAACCAATGTCATCTATCAAACGATCATCAACCAGCCCCGCAAAATGAAACTGGACGAGGGTGTGTGTGGCGCTTTGGCCAGTTGGTCATTCCACCACATGTACGGTCGGAATATGAAAGAACTCGAATGACTGTCTCTGGCAGCGTTGAAAGGAGAGCAATCGAGAGTTGATTAATTGTGGTTGGACTGATGTGGGATATGAAAAGCGATACAAAGTGATATTAAAAAATCAAACACATCACGTGTTGTATGCGCGATTCATGCAAACTATATAAGGTTGCTGAAAGGGATGCACATTGTCAAACGCTTTATGTAAATCTAAGGACAATGTCGGCAGTCGGTGCAGTATTCTAACGCGCTTCGTTGTAGGCTATACTCGTCGTTATTTTCAGAAAAAAGGACCCTACGATTTGAAGCTGCGCTTGGAGCAATAAAGTAACAATAAAAATGACGATAATAATAACAGTAAAAGTAACAATGACAGTAGCAAAAGCAGTCACAATAACAGTAACAACAACACTAGTATTATTCAGAGGAACCTTTCCACTTGGTATCGAAAGCGATATTTTAGTTCACAACATGTTTCGTCTCTGCACTCCAAAATTAATAGGCCAGAAGAACATAACCTGCCTTGAGCAAACGCTGCATCACCGCCACCACTACCACCGCCACCACTATCACTTCCCCCACTACCACCACCACCACCACTACTATCACCACTACCTCCACCACTACAACAACTTCTCTGATGCTAAGGCTTGCTCCCAGGTGTCTGGTGGTTTGAAGGACTCTCACAAATCGATTACGCTGATCTTGGTAATTAATTATACACAGTTCAGAGATGTCATCAGTATTCCTTTCTTTCTAAATTATTGTCACCTTGCAAACTGCAGCTTCAGCCTCTTGACCTTAGATCTACTTCGCTTCACTTGCGTTGTGCTTATAGCAAGTTCACTCGGTTTTGTTTTGTCGGTGCTATGCATATTTGTTCCTCTGGGAAAATTGCGCTATGTAAATGCGCATTCATAATAAAATTACCGGTATGTCGATTTCATTTTATGGGATGTAGATCAAAACGAGGGTGACCAACCGAATCGTCGACCGCCACCATAGCACAAGGCCACCAGACCGCCCCCTAAGACGGCGAATTCTTTCATCGCAAAGGATGTTCTACTTATACCCTTTCCCCTTCTCGGTTCATGTGAGTGGCATCAAAGATTGATTGTAAAAGTATTCCAGAGACATTCACCTTCCCAGAAATATGCCGCACATGGTTGAATCAGTTGATTGGGCTTTTCCTGTGAGCGGGAGTCTCCATTGGGTTCTCTGACTAATTGTCTAAGCATTGCTTCTCCACTTCTGTGTATTTATTAATTCTTCTCATCAACTGCACTGTTTTAACTCGAGCGTGCATAGGCAACGCTTTTGGGGGCATTCACACGAGGCGCTATATCAGGCGTATACAATTATATCGTATATGCACGCACATACAATACATAGATACAATACATAGATACAATACATAGATACAATACATAGATACAATACATAGATACAATACATAGATACAATACATAGATACAATACATAGATACAATACATAGATACAATACATAGATACAATACATAGATACAATACATAGATACAATACATAGATACAATACATAGATACAATACATAGATACAATACATAGATACAATGTCTTGCCTTCTCACGTATGTATTATCTGGGCTTCTAGCAGGCGCATTTTAGAAGCCTCTGAAAAGAGTTCTGATTTCTGATCTGCAGACCGTCTGCTAGGCATCAACCCAGTGAGCAACAGATGTCGCCAATTAGGTGGAATCCTTGTCACCAGCAGAGGGAGAAACGACGTCTGTCGCAAATGCAACAAGAGGAATGGATTCGGGTGATTGGTGAAAGAGTTCAGAGCGTTATTGACGTTTATATTAGAACAGGGCGGACGCTGTCATGGCCCCCTTCTCCCATGTTGCAGTTGAGAAAACAGGGCGACATCTGCTCTATTCCTCCCTTCTACCCCTCCCTTCTACCCCTCCCTTCTACCCCTCCCTTCTACCCCTCCCTTCTACGCCTTCCTTCTATACCTTCCTGCTAACTCATTGTTGCCTTTTGTAGTAGTAAACGGCGCTTGAACGGATGTGTGTGGAGGCGTGTGCGTGAGGGAGTGTGTATGGGCAGATCGCTCCAGTTTTAACAGGATCAGAACTCACTTTGAACCGTCTGAAATTAATTGGTCTGAATAGACTAAAATAACCTTAATAAGATGGACATTGGACACCCTGATAATAAACAGTGACTAGTTTATTTACACTTGTCTGCGACAACTGGTACACAATAATTTGTGCCCGACGCTTTTTTATAATTACGATTACCATTAAAGTGGCATTTTATAAAATCATACATAAATACACAGGCCAACAACTTATGCGTGCATGAATAATAAGAAGTGTGTAACACTCGTCTTCTTATTCTAAATGTTCGTCTACTCCTCCTCCTCCTTCACCTCCTCCTCCTCCTACTCCTTCGGCGCCTCAGCCCTTTCTCCTTCCTCTTCCTGCTCTTCTTCGCCTTCCTATTCCGTCCCTTCTTTCTTCATGCCGATGTCGTCTTCTTCTGAAATTTAATAATTATCATTCGTGAAGAGCAATTTTAGTGGTCCTTCTCATGTGCAGTAGCTATACCGTTTCGTGTCTCTACTCGCAGCAGAGTCTATGCTGTGGCTGCAAGTCGCATGAGTTGTATATCAGGTTTACAGTGGTGCTGCATTTGGTGCTGCGTTAGAGATTCTAGAATAAGAACCACGATCGAAGTCGGTCCAACTAGAGACGGATATATCCAGTTGTCAAAATGTAGAGATACTTAAATTCCTCCATTGAAAAAGCAAGTCCTATAAACCTGATTCGTCCCCTTCCTCTTGTCTCTCTCTTTCCGCTGTGGTTTTTTTTAAACAAAAATCTAGCTTTTTCTTCTGGGTGTCTAACCTGATTTCGTAAGTCTATCGATATTGTTTTGACTGAACGCTTGTGAATAAAGTGGTTCCCCACACTTGCATTTCTTTGGGAGAAATCCCGAGATTACGATTGCGATAACAACTCATACGGGGAACTGAGCGATTATGTTTTAGCGGCAAAGAAAGAGATTAAAATTTAAAACTAGAATTGAGGCAACCTTCATCCCCACCAATCATTTAGACAGGTAAAATGCTTTCCTCTCATACATTTTGCTGCTCATGTCCTTAATTTGTCTTTCTGCCAGCTATGAATTGCAGCCTGGGATAGAGGTAAGTTAGTCATACAATTACTGTATGAAGAATGCGCACTACGATGAACTGAACATCAAACAGTGCCGTGTTATATACATGGGCATTGTTGACCTCACTCGCTTAGACTCTGTCATCGCCATTAAGCATATCACACAAGAATTCTATCCATTATCAGTCATGCGGCGCCTGATTGTTATTATTATTATTATTATTATTATTATTATTATTATTATAACACTTTGTATGCGCATGGCTGCCTCAGAGCTGGCGATACGCCAGCTCTGAGGCAGCTCTCTGCTTGTAACTCAGCTAGCCGCTAGCTCTGGGTATGTGACTTCATAAGTTATAAATCCACGATTATTTTTAATTATTATTATTTTATTATTATTATTATTTACTAATAGCGACTGACAAATGGTCACATTGGACTAACCAACCTACCTATTATTGGCAGAGGACGAAGTATAGTTAGTAGGTTCGGTACTCTTAGTTTGGTGTTTCAGCGACATTAATATCTGACACGTTTTCTCAGTGACACTGGTTCTGATTTTAGGAGACATCAGACAGCGATGCTCCTTCGTGTCTGCTGAGACCCCGAAGGAGATGAAGCGATGAGTTGATCTTCGACTGGACGAAGATTCAAGTGCAAGTGAACTAGACCCGCATCAGGACCAGGTACAGAGGCAGAAATTGCATCACTTGGTCCGATCGATTCCACCACAATGCCCGTTTCTTATGCAGTTAAGGAATTCAATCCCATGGGTCACTGCTTCGGTCAACCTCTGACCTCGCCCCTCCTCCCCTCCCCATTTCCCCAAACCCCATCGGTAAATGGATTGCTGACACGGTTTGCGTATATGATCTATAGACGGATGACATTGTGATAGATGCAGCGGGCGTGGTTTCTAATTCAATTCAATGACATGCAATGCACGATGAGCCCCTCACATTTTCGTCTTTCGTATAGTCGTTATGACCTCTGTATGAGTTCTTCTATCTAGGTACACGCCACAGTCCATTGTAGATATCTGTGCGCATTATAACGTAAAAGTACTCGTAGGCGTATATATATATATATGGCACATAGTGCAAGCATGCATAATATATCATTTATATAAAATACACAGAAATAGAAGCAAAAAATTTCAAGCAAAAAATTAACCTTCAAAATGAAATGCCCAGAAATCAAAGTCCAATATTTAAACCCAACCATTCAAACCAAAACATTCAAAATCAAACATTGAAATCCAATGCACAAACCCACAAATTTGACAATACAAAATAAAAAGCCTTACATTTAAAACCCCGTGGTAAAAATTCAAAATTAAAAAAATACTTAAAAGCCAAACATTAAATTGTGCAAATTTAAACACGATACATGAAGTGATAAATGTACTGACAAATTTGTCTATCAGTGTCAAAATCAGACCGACCTACGACGTACATAGACTACATAAATATCGATTCATAATATATATATATATATACAATACATATATATATACATATACATACATATATATATATACAATACATGATGCACACAGTTGATATGTAAAGAAAGACACGATTGCTCGCATCTATCTTGCAAAGCCAATCCATATTCTGAAATGTATTTTGTAATCTTCAAACACATACATCTATGGATTAGAATTATAGTCCAATATTTGCATAATTATATCCAGCGGAAACCCGTATATATAATATATATATATTCGTGTTTATTTATATAAACACGTTGTTAGTAGGTATATATATATCGCAGCGAGATCGATGCTCTTTTAGAGATCGATATTTGATGGCAGCGATTGTTGTCGATGCATTTTGTGAGGAGGAGGAAGAAGAAGAAGAAGAAGTGAAGATGGTCGACGATGATAAGATAAGCATCGTTGGTGAAGAATCGGAAGTTGTTAGAAGTAAATGCATCATCAGATTTAGACGACGACGACGACGAAGAAGAAGAAGAGGAAGAAGAAGAAGAAGAGGAGGAGGAGTAGGAGGAGGAGGAAGAAGAAGAAAAAGATAAGGAGGAAGAGGAGGAGAAAGTAGAAAAAGAAGAAGAAGACGAAGAGGAGGAGGAGGAGGAAGAAGAAGAAGAAGAGGAGGAGGAGGAGGAAGAAGAAGAAGAAGAGGAGGAGGAGGAGGAAGAAGAAGAAGAAGAGGAGGAGGAGGAGGAGGAGGAGGAGAAGGAGGAGAAGAAGTATGAGAAGAAAAATAGAAGGCGGAAGAGGAGGAGGATGAAGTAGAAAAGGAAGAAGAAGACGAAGAAGAGGAGGAGGAAGAAGAAGAAGAGGAGGAGGAGGAGGAGGAGAAGAAAGAGAAGAAGTATGAGAAGAAGCAGAAGAAGAAGAAGGAGGAGAAGTTGGAGGATGAAGTAGAAAAAGAAGCAGAAGAAGAAGAGAAGAAGAAGAAGAAGCAGGAGAAGAAAAAGAGAAGGAGGAAGAGGAGGAAGATGAAGTAGAAAAAGAACAAGAAGAAGAGGAAGAAGAAAGAGAAGAAGCAGGAGGAGGAGGACAAGAATTAGGAGAAGAAGTAGAAGGAGGAGGAGAAGGAGGAAGACGAGGATGGAGAAGAAGCAAAGGTCATTGTCAACTGATTCATCTGCAGGAATTGGGAATCAGGAAGAAACGATCGACGATTGGGTGCACAGCTTGATCAAGGGAGGACGGACAAAAAATGCACGAAGGACAGAAGATAGGACAAGATGAGGGACTGATGAAAGGACGAAAGGGAATGGAGGACAAATGAAGACCGTACGAATGAAAGGACAGCCAACAGGACAAGCGATGGACTGGATGATGGACGTCAAGCTGGGCGAAAGGACAGACAATAGATGCAAGAAGGACTCAAGATAGGACTAACTGGAAATGAAGCACGGAATAAGGACGGAAGAAGGATGGGCGAACAAATTGAGGAAAGGACAAACGAAAGAACGATGTGATGGACAAAACCACGGAAAAAAGAACGTGTCAGTATACAATCGACAAATCGGACGAAGGAACGGATGATAGGACAAAGGAACGACCGAATAGTGGACAAAATGAAGGACAAAGAAAGGGCAGAAAGACGGATGGATTGACGAAAGTAGGATGCACGGACTGAAGGAAGAATGGAAGCAAGGACGAAAGATTAAGAGAATAGTCAACGGACGAAAAATGTATAAACCTGATGGACAACACGAAAAGATATAAATGGAATAAGGTCAGACGGACTAACGGAAAAAAGGGCAGACGTAAAATGTGCCAGTACGCAAGGAGACGAAGGAATGGACGATAGAAGGCAGAGGAGGGTGGACAGAGAGGCAAATGAAGAGACAGACAGACAAAGAGACGGAGATAGAGATGCAATCGAAAGACGGCGTCTGTGACCTGAATGGACTTCCAATTACCTGGACTTCGCATTTTGTCAGCGCGAGAACATCTCACGGGAATTCGACGTTCAGAGGTTGAGGAGGAGGAGAAGGAGGAGAAGGAGGAGGAAGAGGAAGAAGGGGTGATAGAGGAGGAGGAGAGAAGAGAGGAGACGAGAGGAAGAGGACGAAGCGGAGGAAGGGGCGATGAGGACGAAGAGGACGAAAAGGAAGACAAAGAGAAAGTAAGAGGAGGAAGAGAAGGAGAAGGAGGAGCAGAAGGAAGAGGGGAAGAGGAGAGGATGATGACAAAATAACCGTATACTCATAGTCTTGACGAGTTGAAAGTCGGATGAGAACATTTGAGGATTGAAACTTTATCGTTAGTGATCCTGGATAGAAGAAGGATAAGCACCCAGACAACATAGCTCCGACAAAATAGTCCCAGGCAAAACAGCCAACACTAAATAGCCTCAGAGAAAATAGCCCATACTAAATAGCCTAAGAGAAAATAGCCCCAGCCAAAATAGCTCCCAATAAAATATTTCCAGACAAAATAGCCCCAGACAAAACAGCCAATACTAAATAGCCTCAGAGAAAATAGCCCATACTAAATAGCCTAAGAGAAAATAGCCCCAGCCAAAATAGCTCCCAATAAAATATTTCCAGACAAAATAGCCCCAGACAAAACAGCCAATACTAAATAGCCTCGAAGAAAATAACCCCATCAGACAAAATGGCTGTTTTGTCTGATTAGGTCACAATGGCCCCCAGACAAAATGACCCTAGACAAAATAACCACTGACAAATAACCTTTGACAAAATAAGACAAACGCTTCAATCTTTAAAACATCGTAAACGACGACATAGGTCAAACTGACGTCACATCATCCAATATAAAACTAGAGAGTAATTGTCTTATCTTCAAGAAAATGTCAACGAAAGATGCATTGCAAACGTTCAAATCTTCTCCATTTTCTATTGAGTTAGTGGGTTGCATGCTTTTAGACTTCGGTTTACTGCATAGGCCAAACGTCGATAGTCCACAATCACATTGTAATAATCTCTAGTTATAATTTATTCATTCGTTACTTAATTAAGTCATCGTTACTTATTAATTCGCAATATATGGCTCGTAATTCCATATTTCCCCCCGTGCAATAGTAACAGTAACAGAAATAGGAACAATAATAATAACAGCAACAGGTGGATACGCCTGAAGTAACGCTGTTCGGTCCTATTCTAAGTTTGTTGACTGACAGGTGGTGGTTATACGCATGTGTCAGATGTCTGGTTGTTGCAGGCAGATGGTCCAGCAACCGAGAACTCTTTGGACCAAAGTCTCTGGTGATCGATATTGGGATGCTATGTTCGCCGTGAGTTAATGAACGCTATATAATGATAAATACGATTGCGAAGTTAAGAAGTCCTAGACATCAGCGAATTTATTCACATAAAGATGATTCACAGTGTGAGACATGTATGCAGTGAGAGTCCGCAGGAGAAGAGCAAGACAACAAACACTGGAAAAACAATGGCAAAAAAAACAAAATAAGAAGAAGGGGAGCAGAAGGAGAAAGAGGAGGAGAAAGAGGAGAAGAAAGAGGAGGAGAAAGAGGAGGAGAAAGAGGAGGAGAAAGAGGAGGAGAAAGAGGAGGAAAAAGAGGAGGAGAAAGAGGAGGAAAAAGAGGAGGAGAAAGAGGAGGAGAAAGAGGAGGAGAAAGAGGAGGAGAAAGAGGAGGAAAAAGAGGAGGAAAAAGAGGAGGAAAAAGAGGAGGAGGCGGAAGCGGAGAAGGGAGAAGGAGAGAAAAAAAGAGAAAAAAGTGAAGAAGAAGTTGAAGTAGAAATCAAGTAGAGAAAAACAAGAAATTTGCTAGATAGATAGACTGGAGAGAAAGAGAGAGAAGCAGACCGACAGACATACAGAGACAGAGTCAGAGAGGAATAGGGCCAGAGAGACAGAGAGTGACAGAGACAAAGAGAGAGAGGAGATACAGACAGACAGACAAAGACAGAGAGGCAGACAAAGACAGTTTGAAAGAGAGACAGACAGAGACAGAGACAGAGATAGATAGCTAGAGATGAGGATGTTAAAAAGAGGGCACACGTGATTTGAGAGACTGAACGGTGGCGTTTCAACGATAACACTGACTGAGACGAAATAGTTGGACAACAGAAGCAAAGAAACATTTCGGTCGATCTACTTCTTCTTCTTCTTCGTTGTCGTCTTCTTCTTCTTTGACAGCTCTCCTCCATCCTCCGTTGATCGCTGCGCAGTGGTTCGGTCATTTCTCGTTGTCTTTCCTCCCATCGACTCCACTCCCAGGGGTGCACATAAATCTGGCGGACAAAGCCTTTGATCGCTCAATGCAGGCTCTAAATCACTCGTCCCCCGAGGCAGACGCTTGTACGTGCCGGACGGATGACCCGTGGCCCCACCCGTAGACAAGATCCAACAGCCGGGAACATCGGGCGAAGATTAGGGGACCGAGACGGGAATTGGTCCCAGGGCTCGACCGATCGACTTTCAAATTGATTTGCGACACGGCGTCGATCGACATAGATTAGAAGAGCAGACGACGACGGCGCATCCACGAAATCGAGCGCTACAAAAACTTCCAGACAATAACCGGAACCCGTGAGAAATGCCCTGTGTCGCAAAAAAGGCGCAACAGAAATCTTTTGGAAAGGCACTAAATAAGCTTTTAGCAGTTTAGTTGAGAAGGATTGAAGCATATCTGTGAAACAAAGAATATATTTATACATCGCACACCGTTGAGTGCTGCGACAGTTTCCATTAACCTTTACCCTTTCAATTTTTATTTTAAACTCATTACTCACAGCGGCCTCATAAGTGGTAGGGTAAGGGTTAGTGAAAGCGATAAGAAACTTTAGGTAGCAATTATTGTTATTATTATTATTATTATTATTATTATTATTATTATTACTACTACTAAGCTTAATCCACAATCCATCAACCTGTTGTTCCGCCGTAGTTCAGTGTAAAAAGTAAAACACGCAAGCTTAAATGCCCACAAGGATGAGAAATGCATCAAATAAGTTTTTTTAATGTAATCAGATTTATTCGGTGCTAATAAGTCATAGACTATGTTAAGCTTGAACCTCTGAAGCCAAATATATAATGCCAACATCACATGTCGCGCAACAACGCTCATTTCTTGAAATGTAGGCCAGGTCAAAAGTGTTGGGTTACTCTGGGTGCATACGATTCCCTTGCTACCGGGTTGAAGAACCACTGGCTGTATAATTGGAAAGTCTTACAGTAATAAAACGATTCTGCTTTATCTAGGAGCGAGTAGTGGCATGTAGTCTGTGAGAAATGTCATTCAGAACAAGTGAAAGTAAAAACATGGGTTTTTTCGGCACCTTCATTTTGTTTGACTGTTGGTAATCTGGTAGATGGCGCAATCGATCCATTTACTTAAGAGATTATTTATGATGTAAACTAGCCGGAGTGCAGCTAGTCAAGGAGGACTCGCTCAAGTGGTTAAACGATATTAAATATTTAGTATTTTTGTCATTTTTTCTCAATTTGTAAGTTATGTGCGTAAATATTTGATACATAGCATTGTCACACAATCGTGAAATGTGTGCATAATTTCAGCTTTGTAGGTCGACGAAAAAGAGTTTAAAGAACTCCGACGATCTGTCCATGACAAACTTTACGCTGTGTCATGACAAACTATATGCAAGCCATGTTAAAGAAAAAAGGGTAAAAAGAATGAGCCTCGTAAGGCAAACGTTCTGAAAGCCGAGAAAACAGATTGATGAACAGATATTCGGATGTCTAATTATTTATCAAATAAATAATCAAAAGTGTTTTATTGTAACCAATAGAAATAAAATACATCTCACAAAATGCACAAACATAACTATTGGCTACAATGGGAGCCCCCAAAGGGACGAAAATGCCGCTAGATGGGGAAACCATATCAAGGCAATAAATGGCAATATATCTTTGTTGCGACTTAATTATAAACGCAACAATTAAGAAATCAAGTGGATAAAAACAAACAGAGCTTAACTAAAGGCCGTCATATGCACCATTAATAAATATTGCTTAAGCACTTGATGCTTGGTGTGGTAGTAACTAAAAATTGGTTAAGAATTGCTAAATTAATTAATAAATGAGGAAGGCTCGTAACTTATTTTAAATGCTATAGGATTATTTGACAGACGTATTCAATGGGATTTTATTCCAAGATGAGGATCCAGAACATTTTCTTTTATAAATCCGTGCATTTTATTTTGGGGTGCACTAAAAAGCTCTGGTATTTATTTATGTAAGCTAATTAAGTTAGGTTAGTACTCTGATATTTCAGGGTAGGATCTTAAACCCAAATCCATGGCTGATCTCAATGACTTTTGTGATCTTCCTTTCCAATAGACTAGAGTGGCTTATGAAATTGATTGCCTATTTTTTTTAATTGTTGCTTATTTAAACTTAATCGAGCATTTGCACAATTTTTTAAATTAAAATATCAGAACCCGTATTCTCCGATTTCTTTTGGTCGTGTTTAAGATTTATAATTACAAGCAGTATAGAAACCGTTTAAAAGTGAACTGTCGTCATATAAATGCTCTGGAGGCGTGCATCAATTTCCCCCTATCGTCTGCAGTGAGCAGTCTTACAAAACCGTTTGCTTGTATTCAACATAGGCTACTTTCTGGTGCATGATTGGTCAACGCCTTGTCGTGCATTGTGTTAAGGAAACACTAAATGAAGACTAACGCAAAGTCTTTAATCACAATCAACTCGCCATTAGCTAAACAGTGCTCTTCATTTCTTAACAAAGGCCCGTTATAATTACTAGTTAGGAATTTGAATTAAGAATTAAAGTATCGGTGCTGACTGACACGAAATGCCTGTGTCCCGTAGAGAGCTTCGTTGAAAAAGGATGTTGGCTTATCGTTCTCCGGATCTTCATTAACTTAGCAGCTATTGCAAGGTCAGGGTCTGTGTTGCTTAAGCTGGTGGAATGGTCCGTTTTATGCCTGCGTGAAAGATAAAAAAATACGGTCACGCAGACCTTGCAATTATTCGTCTGTCTCCGTCAGTCCGTTAAAACCCAGTTCATCCGTTCGTAGCGTTAATTCCCTCTGTTGATCGATTTCGCAGAAAGTGCTCACTTACGTAATCTTAATTGTAACTCTAACCCTCTAAAGTGCACCAGCTGCGTCGAGTCAGAGGGGTTGTCAAAACAGTAGTGAGAAAGAGGTCAGAATCTGCATGGGCGCCAGTGGATCTGAGAGGATAGAGAACTGTATAACTATTGTATAACTATTTCTTTATAAACCTGCGTGCGCTATTCTAATAGGGATTAGGTATTTCAGAGGTGAAGGAAACAAACTTCAGATACAACAGTTGTAATAATGTCCCGCTAGAGCAGACAAATAGACATGTATGTGTTTCAGTTAACTGTATGTTATTCGTCCTCAATGATCCAATGTTTGTTTACTGTACAGGAGTTGATGTTGCTAGGATTTCACTGCAGGGTTAAAATCAAATGATAATGAAAACCATATTTATCCAGGTCAGAAGTTGACTTCTAGTCTATATAGGACAAGGGTTTAGCTTGGCAAAAAATAGGGAGACTTCCAATCTGATATAACTGAGGCACATACATGAGGTCTCATGGCCGGTCCGTATACCGCATTATCTCCTTGTTGTTCTGTGTGTGTGTGTGTGTGTGTGTGTGTGTGTGTGTGTGTGTGTGTGTGTGTGTATGTTAAACAACAACAACTAAATCCGCGGTCATTGCTGGACTGGCCGTTGGTCGCGATTAGCATCCTGGTGGAATTACATTACACTCCATTCAACTGATATCTTATAAATTCACAGAAAAAAATGAGGTCGAGATTGTCTACGATCGCGGTCGAAAGAAACCAGTATAAGTCTGCATTAATTGACTAATAGCTGCCAAATCCTGCAGTGCATAAGCTTTGAATACAACAATATATAGGCCTATACATAATATACAATACACTATCAATGGCCGGTGCATAGTTTGAAAAGACTTCGTAACCTTTGTCACTGGAGGGGCATTTGTCCATCTGGATTTTGCGCATGCTTTACGAAATTCACTTATCATCTTAGACTTAAACCAGCTTGCAATCATGTTATTACACGGAAGTAGCAATAGTACAGTTTGAGAAACTCCAATGCAATTAACTTAATATTATTGCTCACCTGAAATTCAAACAGATGCATGCTCATCATAGTTTCAATTCCCACAACACAGATTATAGCTTCTTGTTAGCAAACGTGTGACCATATACAATGAAAACAGTTTATGTAAATCAGTTCCAATCCGCTATACGCAAAAGACCATCAGTTAGTCGTTTCACAGCTAAACTTTGGGACCAATAAAGAGAATGGTGAGGATTTATATACATATATACATATATATATATATATGTATATTGGAATCGCGTTAGATATACATTATATATATATATATGTCATATATATAATATATGTACATTTATCTGGACCATATGAAAATGTTATGCTTGCAATCATAGCCTCAGTGATTGCCTTGAATCATGCCTCATCCATGGCCACCGCTGCCATTGGGTAACTCTAGGCGGTCAAGCAGGAGAATCCCCAAAGACCTCGATAACCTTAATTAGGTCGACCCTGGTCGAACGAGAAAGATCCACTCGAATCACGCGATTCCAATAATACCAGCAGCCAGACGAAGAGACAGAACATCGGTCTATCGCCATGACTACCTCCACCACCAACATCACCTTGAAAACCACCACCAGCAGTATATGGCTTCAGTACGACCAGCATCAGAATCATCCCCACTTTCGAACAGCATCATCATTATCGTCATCATCATCATCATCATCATCATCATCATCATCATCATCATCATCATCATCATCATCATCATCATTATCATCATCATCATTATCATCATCATCATCATCATCATCCTCAACATCATTATCATCATTATCGTCATCCTCCTCCTCCTCATCATCATCATCCTCATCATCGTTATCATCATCATCATCATCGTCGTCGTCGTCGTCATCATCATCATTCTCATCATCACCACCACCACCAATATTATAATCAGCATCATCATCATCGTAGGCATCCAGGTTTAGTGACGTGACTGGGTTATTCGAGGCCGCATTGCCACCAGCATGCAATGGTAAACAAAGCCAGGCATAAACACAATTAATCTAATGGAAACTACGTCGCCCCTCCCCCCATCGTAGCACCGAGAAAACATCTTCATCGCACGGGACGACTGCTCGACCTCCACTCCTCCTCAGATCAACGCTTACAGGAATGCCGACGGCCTCTGTTATTGTACTTCTGTGTGGCATTAATATCGGGCACAACTTGACTATTATTGTTGCAGCCGTTATTGTTATTGTTATTATTAGTATTCCTGTTACAGCGACGACCCCCGCCAGATGCAGACCTTACATTTGCCAGAATGCTTATTTCTGATCGAAAACAAAACTTACGTAACCAAGGAGGCTCAACACAGATTGCCAGGATGCTGTAACTTCAACATCCAAGAGAAGATACAGTCAGAGATGCGAAAGCAGGCGCTGAGAATAGAATCCGCAAGCACCGGATGAAGCATCTGGTACAGACCAAGAGTCGTGGCTGATGTGAGTTGATACCTCGAGGATGTTTTTCCAGCTCAAACAGCGCCTCCTGGATTCCTGAAATCAAATCCCGTTATCTATGGTTCTCCAAGTCCAATATCCCTCCCTCGCTTTGTCCCGGTTTAAACCAGCTATTGCAGAAAAGAGCCCTACGAGAAGAATAAGCGCCTAATAATAGATTGAAAAATAAGAACTGCACCCATGAATATCTGGCAAAAGAATAAACAAAAGACGAATCACGAGCAAATCCTGAAAGAAAAATATTCATTGAAAACTAAAGCAAATACACGGCATCGAACTCACAAAAATCACAGAAATATTAGAATAAAATATCGAAGAAAAGAGGACGATTATAATGTAATTAGTTGCATGTAACTATTTCCTAGAAACTGTACGTGGAGAACGGAGGGAAGCTAGGCTAATCATCTCTGTTGGACACATCTCCGTTAAATACACCAACAAACTATTAACAAAGAAAATATCGAATACAATATTTAAGTTTTGCAAAAAGTTTCAAGATGATGAAGCAAATCACATTGTATTAATTTATATTATTAAGAAGTCGTAGAAACTATATCATAAAAGAGAAAACAAGGACGTTATAGAAAACAAACAACTGCTATAGGCCTACTACAAAAGTAATATAATTAAATTATACAAAAGTAATATAATTAAATAATACAAAAGTAATATAATAAAATAATACAAAAGTAATATAATAAAATAATACAAAAGTAATATAATTAAATAATACATTATTGTTTTGATCACTGGTATATAATATTCCTCTTAATGACATTTATCACAGGCCTAATATTTGTTCAGCGCAGCGAACGCTTCGGAGTAGATTTCTTGAAGAGGCGCTATATCAAGTTTTATTGATTCAAGTTTTATTGATTCAAACGTATCAAAGACGCTGAATGTCAGCGTAT
>OY365808.1:48544914-48562414 GCA_959347315.1 Bimastos eiseni | reverse complement strand
AAGCGCCTGACTAAACTGGTTCCCGAGACTTGGCTTTTGTGGGCGCTGTAGAAATGCTGGGATTACGATTATTAGGCCCATAGAAGAGTACTAATGGACTAATTGAAGAGTAAGTGCCAGCGGGCTTATAGAAGAGTTCCAGTAGGCCTATAGAAGCGTACCTGTGTGCTCATTGAATATTACCAGCAGGCCTACAGAAGAGTTCCAATAGGTCTATAGAAGAGTACCAGTAGGCAGTGACTTGCAAAAGTATTCCGAAAATAGAAATCTATTTTCAAAATAGAAAATACTGTTTTTTTGTATTTTCAAAATACTTCTGAAAAGTATTTTAAAACTAGTTGTTGAAATAGTTTCAAAATAGTTTATCAAAATACTTTTCCAAAATACTTTTCCAAAATACTTTTCCAAAATACTTTTCTTAACAACATTTCAATATAGCTTAGTTGTAGAGATAGCCACTGGTTTACAGTGCAGCATGTTCATAACACTAAGTTTAACTTCCTTCATATGCTGAAGTTGGTTGTTTAGCTTTGGAGGAATGATATTCTTAGTGAAAAGGAATCGTCTGAGCCCACAACTTTTTGAGCAACTTCTATTTCAACATGTAAACACAGCTGCTTTAAATAGGGGCAATTAAGTCATTCAATGTCTAATTGAACTAGTTGACACTTTTTAGACTTTTAAATCTATTGCACAGGTGGTCTAGGCAAACAAACCGCTAACAGGCAAGAATACAAACTGTTGGTTCTTGTCTGTCTGATCATCTGAAAAAGTCGTACCAACCGGGACAAACTTTACGCAAGCCAAGTTAAATAAAAGAGGGTAAAAAAGCAAGTTAGGGATGATGACAATTACCATCATTGTAATGATAATGATAGTGACGACGACGACGGCGATGACGATGACGATGATCATGATCATGATCATGACGATGATGATGACAACGGCGATAATCAAGCTAAAGTCTATCTTTGTCCAAGTGCTTGATTGTGAGTCCCATTGATACATTTACTTCGTTATCAATCTACTTCAAATGATGGACATCTTCCTAACTAGCTCTAAATTCTTTCCGTTCCGAATGTAGAAACCAACTGTGGCGGTTGTAACTCTTCTTACCACACACCGTGCAGTTAATTCGTTGCCGTCTTACGGCATCGCTTAAGCGATGGACGATTTCACTGCCACGGCTGCAGCAGCAGTGGCAGAGGTAACAGCATGGTTGGGATCCGTCGTGTTTTATGGACGAGCCCCTGGCGATCGGTGGGTGTCGGTGCGAGGCATGCGGGCCCCGCCATCCGTTCTCCATTGCGCCCCTCGGGTCGGCTGTTATTCTAAAACGTGGGGGTCGGTGCGCGCGTCCGTTTTCCCGCGCGCGGGAACTTTTATCGTCCCACGTGACGTTGCCGGTGCGTCGGTCGTTGGCTGGGGTGGAGTGTTTGGCGATATATTCGCCGAATATGGACGCTTAATATGCGCTCGAGGCGACATAAATATAACATAAGAGGGTCGTGGCCGTATCCGAATTAGGGAGGAGGGGAAGGGAGGGAGGGTGGGAGAGAGACCGAATGGCCGTAAAGAGAGTTAAGTGAATGAGAGGAAGCGACTCTGGATGCAACAGCAGCAACGATAAACGGTGCCCGACGCTTACAAGTGTCTTTCTATTAAACGCAGCTTACGTCATCACCAGCACCACAGCAACCAGTAGCCTCAGCAACTCTCGAACATCCGCCCAGCATGCTATGCGATATATACATGTATATATTGTATATATATATATATATATATATATATATATATATGTATAACTTGACTTGATGTTGATAAGTTCTTTGTCCGCATGCAGGTCCATTGTCTTTACTCCACCCCGAGATGAGATGAGTGAGGTTGTTTCCCGTTGCCTTCCTCACAGACAATTACAGGTGAACAACTTGTCCAAGGTCTTAACGCAGTGACTCGGGGTGGGTTCGAACCTGCGATCCTCCGAACGCAAGGCACTGAACATCCCACTACGCCACCGCGCTCCATTATATACAACTTAATAATTAAATATATATATATAATTTATATCCGATACATATGTGGCGCCATTGTGAGTTACTTGAAGGGCGTTATACAATACATGTATGATACATATGCATGATACGTATGATACGCATGCAATACATAAATATTGTATCCAGATATAGACTGAGGTCAAATGTGGAATTCCATCATATAAAACAGACATGCATTTCATAGAAGTATTACGCACTAGGTTTATCTGGACCTTATAAAAAGAACATAATTATGGTCCCTTGAAAACATTCATCGTTTAAAAACTTATTAGAATCCGTTAAAAGCGATTATTGTCGACATTTGGTGACGTTTTAATGCAATTAATTATTATAGGCCTACCTCCGTTGTTGCAACATTGGATGTTGACCTGTATATAATTGTGACATCAAGTATGATTATGCAGAAATGCTGAAGTCTCGATATCTAAACGGACTCTGTCCTTCAATGCCTAAGTCGGTCCTATGCAAACATTTACCAATCAAAAAGGCTTAGATCTTGTTGTATATTAAATCATCTATGTTTTAGGTGATTTCATATGCAACAAGATCACTGAATCGAAGTCCTAAAAGCTTCGATAAATCCATTAGACATCTTTGGACGAAATATTGCATCCACACACGTACACACATATAATATATATATATATATATAAAATATATATATAGTTATAAATATAGTTATACATACATCTAATTAACCCACCTGCAATTCGTCCAACCTTTCAAGTTCAACTATTCCTCAACCTATCCTCCAGGCTGTTCATCCATCCAACCTTCCATCCACCATTCTTCCTAACAATTCACCCACCTATATCCTTTCGAGAATGCATCCACCTATTTTCCCAACAATCCATCCATCAACCTATCCTCCCATAAATTCATCAATTCACCTATTCTTTAATCTATTCACCATCCATTCACTTTTCGCTCCAATTAATCATCCATCCGTTCGTTCCAGCCAACTATTCATTCGTCCATTGGACCAGTTCGTCTCTTCTCTCCATCCGTCAATCAAGAAGTCCTAGAAGACTTCTTCTCTTAAGGTCATCGATCCATTTTAAAAGGCTAGTACATTACAGATATTTCAAATGCAACCTACTTCGGACCTGATCATAATTCTGACCTGATTTTTCTTCTGACTTTATCCTAATTCTGACCTTTTCCTAGTTCTGACCTTTTCCTAATTCTGACCTGATCCTAATTCTGACCTTTTCCTTATTCTGACCTTTTCCTAATTCTGACCTGATCCTAATTCTGACCTTTTCCTTATTCTGACCTTTTCCTAATTCCGACCTGATCCTAATTCTGACCTTTTTCTAATTCTGACCTGATCCTAATTCTGACCTAATCCTAATTCTCACCTTATCCAGTTCATCCATTTAGGGTCAGACTAGATTTTACAATATGTTTAGTATGTAGAAACACTCGACCTCTCATTTATCGCTTTTTGAATCTGCAGACAGAGTTGTGAAGAAAGTAAGTATACAAAGCAAGAAAGAAGGAAAGAGAGATAGCAGGAATAGAAAGAAAGGAGGAAAGAGAGATAGCAGGAATAGAAAGAAAGGAGGAAAGAGAGATAGCAGGAATAGAAAGAAAGGAGGAGAGGCTAAAGTAAGGTAAGACTGAATATCGACATAAAGGAAACAGAGGAAGAGAATTGGAGAATGGGAAGATCCTTGGAAAAGTTGAAGGAAGCAAAGAAAAGTGAGACGAATGAAGTAGGAGGCAAACAGAAGGAATGGAGCGGAAGTAAGTAAGAAAGGAAGGTTGGAAGGAAGGATGAATGGATGGATGGATGGAAGAATTAATGGATGGATGGATTAAAGGAAGGATTAATGAAGGATGATTGGAAGGAAGATAAGAAGGAAGGAAAGAAGGAAGGCAAGTAGGAAGGAAGAAAAGAAGGAAGTCAAATAGAAAGAAAGGAAGAAATGAAGGCACGTGGTAGGGAAGGAAGGAGAGAAGACAGGTATAGGGAGTGTGTCTCTGGCGATTCGCTGCTTTCCATTCGTTCGTCATCCGATGAGAGTCACTCTTCATCCTGATGAGACCTGCTGCAGCAGCCAAGAGTCACGTAAATTCTTATTCTATTAATATTCATTAGGCCTATGCCTCATAAATATTTATCTGGTGCCAGTAATATGTCCATTCCTTTGCCGAGTAGAGATTATTGGGCACAGAGGAGGACGAACAGGAAAGTGGTTAGGGAAGGAGGGAGATGAGCAACAAATGATCAGAGGAATGAATAGATGGATGAATGACTGGGTGGATGGATAGATGGATAGATTGGATGGATGGATGATTGGATGGATGAATGACTGGGTAAGATGGATGGATGGATAGATGGATAGATTGGATGGATGGATGGATGATTGGATGGATGAATGACTGGGTAAGATGGATGGATGGATAGATGGATGGATGATTGGATGGATGGACGAATGGATGATTGGGTGGCTGGATGGCTGGGTTGATGGATGGACGGATAGATGGATGATTAGATGGATGGACGGATAGATGAATGATTGGATGGATTGATAGATGGACGGATAATTGGATGGATGGATGGATGACTTGATGACTGGATGGATGGATGGATTGATGACTGGATGGATAGATGGGTGGATGGATGGATGGAGGGAGGCAAGGAGGGATGGATTGATAGATGAATTGATGGATGAATAGCGTACTGATGTGTGATTCTCACTTCCTCCTCATCCTCCTCCTCCTTCTCTTGTCCGTGCTTCTTGGTCTTCTACTCTCCTCTGCCTTCCATTCATTGCGCTTCTCTTCATCCAGAATCGATTCGATTCTGCTCTGCTCTTTTGTGTCTGTTTGTTTGCCCCTTTGTCCGTGTGTCTGTATTTTCTATTTGTTCCTTCCTTTGTACTTTATTTACATAAACGACTGAGTTCAAAACTCGGAGTAAATAGAGAGGCGTGTGATTTACTGCCAATATTAATATACGCTATGTACAATTAATTACTCAATGTAGTATTCCATGAAATAAGCAATTTACAGCATATATTTCAAAAGTCTACTATGTTCTGCGTGACGATGACGTTATCTTAATCGTCACGATAACGTTTTTCCAACACGCCGCGATGATCGATGCTGAAGACATAAATGATGCTCTAGAAAGCTGACATTTAGGCCACACAAATTGAATAACTTGAAGCTAGATTGCCATATGTGTCCAATATAAAAGTCCGTTAATTTTTTTGAAAATTTAGCTGATATCACATAGCGTTTGAAAATGACGACAGTGCACAGTAATTGTTATAGCGTAACAAAGATTTTTACATTGTGACTGTTTCCATTTCCACTGTTGACCATTGAACCTTGATTGTGAATGTCGCTTCTCAAAGGGTTAATAACCCATCAAGTATGCCCTGGGCATCACACAGAAGCATCGTATCTATCAACCAAATGTCACCTTTAGAAACCTCTCCAATAGGTTTCCGGTTGTCAATACGTTATTGTAAAATAATTATCATCACTAAAAACAATATTACTGACTTACCGGGTAGTAATATTATTAATTCTTCTACTAATTCAATGACAGTTGTATCTTATTGTTGACTTATTAATAGCATCTCTTCTACTGTTTTTCAATGTCAATTACATGCTGTTCTTGACTTGTTAATATTAAGACATCTACTGTTGTTACGATCTGTCAATTGCATCTTATTGTTAATATCAGACTCACAGTGGTTACTTTAAACGGATCTGTATAGCAATGACGACGACAGCTAGCAACTTTTATGAAGTTGACTCTGCAAGCGGTTGCCAAGAAGTTGAGATGATGCCCATAAATTTTCGTTAAGTAAAATAACCTCTTCCTACAACCAAATGACATTGAAATTTAAAGGCATGCATTATGCCCTGTATCTGCCTACATATGCTAATATCCTGAATTGGTTATAGGCGACACAAACACGCATACACACACCCATACACACGCATACACCTACCCATACACACGCATACACACACCAACATACATATTATATATATATACGTATATTAAACACTACATACATGAGATTGTTATTTTTAGCCACACATTGAACAGCTTCATCCAGATTCCTTTGCATATGAGAATAAAAGACTGGAAATTTGTTAGAATCCCATTGCTGACCCATTTGATTTGTTTGCAGCAACTGCTCGTGCATTAATGGCTAGAGATGGTATATTTGTCAAGAGTAATTTCATTATGTGAATTATTAAGACCTTATTTAAAATTCATGACATTGATCAAACCTTTTTAAGCTACTGTGCGGCTTGCTGGTAGTCTAATAAAGAATATTCTTTCTTACTTATTATATGTATATATATACATGCATATATATATACACCTTACAATTGCCTTAAACGAACGCTTGTATTGTAGCTAACTTAACTTTCTAAATAATGTTTATAAATTAATAAAGTCGGGGTCCAAACATAAACCTTTTGGTGCTTGATGACTTTTTTATTTCCTCCGCCCTATCACGTTTTATAGACTTCAGATACGATAGAATACAACAAAGATTGCAAAAATCTAGTAGCGTTTAATTATGACTATAACAGTAAATATGCATAAAATTATGAACAATCGATGTAAAATCAACAACGTCACATGACGTCAGTTTATACCCTTACAAACGATCAACTGGCAATGCATGCGTCATTGGCCTTCAACTGTAGCCAAGGCCTACCGTTATCATCGAAATGAGCATCAACTTCAGTTTGGCATCGTTCACAAGTTTAATGTATCCTTAGTCAACCGTAGCAAGACAGGAAGTTATATTGTACAATTATAGATTTCTATTGATTGATGGCGCATTCTAGCACCTTAGCTGCTGTGAAAGAAGCATTGATGAAATACAATATTTTGGCGTGATGTGGTGAGGAATTAGGGAATCTAGCGATGCCATAAGTCGTGAACGCCTTAAGCCATTTTTAATTAAGCTGAATGAAGACATTTCGTAAACAAGCTGCTATTTAACACACAGACAAAGAGTTAAATAGCATTTGCTATTTATATGTATCAAGCTAAAAATTGTCTAGTTTGTATTAACTGAGCAGCAATATCATTATTAGTTATACCATGCGAATAATTCTAAAAAAGTTCGTTTTCCCCGTTCACTTGTATATGCTGGTATACATCACTATGGGTTTGCATAGCCTAATAATCGTATGCATCCCTTTAAATGAGCTGCAATATCAGATCGATATTTTACAACGAAAATAGTTTCTAGAAAATAGGAATCACGCGATAATTAATATAGACGCTGTAGAACATTAGAATTTTCTCACCGTGATATAAAGTTAAATATGGATCAAAATAGCTTAAATGCTGCCGTGAAATGCAGTGGCCCACACTGAGCGACTGCATGATTTAATGCATTAGGCCCGGCGCTAATACTTAAACAGAATTCGTCCAACCGTGGCTTTCATCCGATTATCACTGAGCTTAGCAGACCAGTTTAGATGCGTTTAAGCGATGTGTTGCTCCAGATTAAGCGCTGAATGACAGCATTGGGACAGCCAAAAACTATTTCGCAGTGATAGGTTCAAGCAATTCCGTAGAAAATTCCATTATGTTTTACAAGATTATTTGACAAAAATAACACCGTATACGACAGCATTGTTGGCCTACATCGGGTTAAGGATAAAATGTAACATACACAAATGGACTATATAATGCGTGTAGAAACTCATCGCTAATAGTAATTCCTGATTTTACTACGGTTGAGGAAGTCCTGTAGGCAATGCTGAACAACGTCTGAAGTCTTTGCATCTAAGTCATTATCCTCTTTTTCAGGATGTAAGCATGTTTAATGACCACACTAAATCCATTGCCACTTATTGCTCTTATTATAAGTCGCTTAAATAACTGACGACTAATTCGTTCATCCAACTGTGTATCGTCCCTATCTTCGTTTTCTTCCCATTTGATTTATCTTTCGTTTCTCGGCAGTTTCTATTTATTTGCAGTTTCTTTGCTGCTAATAAGGTAGACTCACAGGTGTTTAAAATGATTTCTGAAGGTAACCCTCGCGACAACTGGTTTCAGGCGGATGTGACTCGATGGATGTCCGATAACGCTCAAATGAGGCATTGCTTGATGGGGGCCTTGCTGGATGCAAAGAGACCGATTTGTTGTCCTCGTTCAAAAGGCTGTAGGGAGTTCAACAAGAATTAATGCACTCGAAGAATGAGCACGACGACCTCTCCTTGTGGTTTGCTTGGCAGTTCTCTCGAGCACTTAACCTTCAGAGTGATCAATTATTGCAAAATTGTTTCGGTATATAGTAATTTACATGGGGCGTTTATTTTATTTGATCTTACGCAAGGGAAATTGTTGCAGATGTGACCAATACATAAGATTGAATTTAGGGCAAGAATTGCGTAGATTTAGGCTCATTGGTGACTTCTTGTCCGAGCACGGTTATTTTGGAGCAGATTGAGGCAGTTTTATCCAAATTGAACTAGAAAATAATGAGTGATGTAAAAATAATTATTGCTCGATTGGTTAGAATTCCTTTACGCTGTGGAATATTCACTGCCATAAAAGGGAATTTTTGTAGAGAAGGGGAATTGTAGAGAATTGGAGATAGTTAAATTAGAGCTGGTCTGAGAAGTGTTTAGGCAGGCATTTAGTCCGCCGTTGAAGAGTCCATCGAGTCGTATTTTAGAACTTTCGAGTAGCTCTTGATTGAAGTTTTTAAGCAATTAAGTCGACGTTGGATGAATAGCTTGTACTCGGAAAATTCTTGTCCATACTCTACTGCAAGTATTCGAACTGCTGTGTGGAAAATGGATGAAGAAGACAATTTTCAGACCGTGTGGTGTTGTGTTGGTGATACGTCCAGGACTCCCGACAAAAACTTAAAGTCGAACCCACTAGAACATACTTTCCGCTATTGTAGAATTCTCGGCGCCTGGTAGAAGAACCGTGATTGATCTACACTGAGGCCAAAACTAATGGAATTGAAATAACCCCTACTCGAAGCAAGGAAAGAAAGAGTACGGATGCGTGACACAACAGCGCATTGCACGGTCATTTAGTCGCTTCTGTCCCTGCATGAATGACTATCTAATGGAGGAATTACGCTTAGTCGTCAAACTCAACAGGTTGGCGTAAACAGCGTAGCTAATGGTACCTTTAAATAGCAAATAAATACAAATATGTGCAAATATGTTCTACCTAATGGTAGAATCTTTTAAATACTATGAGAACTATACAAGTATATCAGCGCAAAAGACGACTTGGGTACACAAGCCATTGGGATATAATAGAGTTTATTCAACAATAAAATGATATGACGTTATTGCGGGGTAGGTTGTTGGCGGATCGACTGGCTATAATGATACATACAGCAAAGGTATCGACCTGTTTGCATGTCTGAATTGTAACATCATCTGTATGGTGCTTTCCAGACAGCATTAACCGAGGCGACGATGAAGCAAGAACCATAATATAGAAAAATAAGAGAACTTGTTTCTACACAAATATGAAGGCTCTGACGAAAACGCATTTCAATAAAATATTGTAAGCTGTACTCATTAAACAACAAACGCTGAAAATAAGCGCATTTCGGGTGCCCAAGAATATCCACGCATCAAACTCAGTGAACTATCAACGTTTATCTCCAATGCACAACGATTCGCCACTTCACTGTAATTGAAACCGATTTAATTTAAGTGGTTCTATGACAATATGACGCTATCGAAAAGGCCCTTGACGTATTCCACCAAGGCCAATGACGTATTCCGTCAAATCAAGCACAGTTCTGAATACTCAAAAGCCAGTGACGCAATTAGCATAGGTCAGTGACGTATTCCGTTAAATAAACTGAAACCTCTCCCAAAGCCAATGCCGAATTCCCTTAAGCCAACGACGCAATAATCAAAGCTGGTGACGTCTTCCGCCAAATAAAATGAGGCATTTCCTCTAAGCCAATGACAAAATAAACCAACGACGCTTTGCACAAGACCGATTGGGCATTCGACAAAGTGCTCCAATGAAACATTCTCGATGGCTTATGAAGTCCTGTCCCGACTCCCAAGACCAATGATGCAGTCTAAACAAACAATGGCGTATTGTCCTAAGGTCATAGACTCGATGCCAAAAAAACCAATGGGGCATTCATTCCTCAGCGGCTGATGACGCATTACTCCGAGGACAATGATGCATTTTAACCAGATCAATGACTCATTCTCAAAGGTCAAGGTCGGTTACCTAAGGCCAGTCACCTTCGAACATGGAAAAGGTCAACCAGTCCTGGATCAATTGGTAAATTCATACGTTTGAGATTGCGCTCAAGTCGAAAAATCTCTTGAACCTTGTGCTTCATAAATACCATTTTCAAATAAATTATTGATTGATTGATAGTACTACGAAGCTATGAATGATTATTTATCGCTAAGCCTTTCTTTGACTAATTAAAACTTACATAATTATTAGTCGTTCATTTATCGTGACGATAAACTTGCGTTCTCAAATGTTTCATCCAATTTGTTCCCAACAAAATCATTTCCCTTCTCTGAAAGTTTTAAAAGGCTTGACGTGTCATAGACTCTGGTGTGTATTTTAAACAGTTCTCTAGCCCAATGATAAAAAGTATATTTCTATAGTAAATGATGCTGGATACTGCAGAATTCCGTGCAAATTCAGGTGAATACGGTTTTGAAACTCGTCGAGAATACGGAAAGTACGCATGAAGATCGAGATTATATCAAGTCAGTGGGTTGAATCGTGTCTTACTTTCTTGCGTCTTTATCTGCTGTTTTGTCTGTGTATCTTCTTCTCTGGCCGCCTTGCCCTGTCTCTGTTACTCTGTCCCTCTGGCCGTGATGACGTCTCTATTTGTCTGCATTTCTAATTCTTTCCCTCTCCTCTTTGTCTAGTTCTGTACTCTGACTCTTCTTCTGCTGTCTCCGTACTTATAAATATACTCAATGACTCTTAGAATTCAGCTCTTTGGCTGTCAGCCCGTCCGTCCGTCCGTCCGTCCGTCTGTCTCTTTGAATCACTCTGACTATCTAGCTATCTTTCGCCATACCTGAATCTCATCTGCGTATCTCGTTCCTCTATTTGCTGATTCTCTCGTTCCTATTTCCTCCCTTCCTCCTTTTCCCTGCCTCCTCCATGCAGCCTCTCAATTCCATATCCCCTATCCCTCGCACTCTCGCTTTTCATCGATTCAGTCAATACGGTCCATCCACCAGTCTGTCTCTTCTCTTGTTTCTGTATGTTTATGCCGCCTGCTGTCTCTGTCTCTGTCTCTCTGCCTATGTGTATCTATCCGTTTGTCTCATTACGTTTCTAAACTCATTAGCGATATCCTTCAGGTTTAACGAGCAGGTATTGGCCTTTATAAAATTACGCAAAAAACTAAGAGTCACGTTCATTGGATCATTAATTAGGTCAGAGGTCATGTGACCAGGTGTCACATTTGTAGGATTACTGTCACCTGTACTAAAACACTAGGCCTCACCTGGAAAGTACAAAAGTGCACAGAACTTTTATGAAATACAAAACATATATCTAGCGAAGTATAGTGCACAGCGGCCCAAATTTGGCAAACGTCTATCTGTTTAAGCGCACAGCTAATCATACAAAGCATTTTTACTGAAAGAGTTAATTAATCAGTTTGTTAATTAGTGTAGTAAGCGGCCAATGATATATTGCACATAGCATTTTAAATATAGTCTGCAGCTATTTAAAATAGCATTTGGCTACTTAAACATGGCACAGTCATAATACATCTTTGTAAAATATAACATCGTGATCGAAAGAGCGAAAAAGTAAAACTTGTTAAGAAACAACAGTTTTTAATTTTTGTGCCTTATTCTGCCTACCCGACAAATAAGCAAAAACAATGAGACAATTAATGATCTACTCTTAAGTCTTCGGCGATTCGTGCTGCCTTCAGGCTAATAAATTTGCCAGTAAGCTTCCCACATATTCACGTCTGTACTCTTTTTGGATTTCTTCTACACAAATAGCAGGTGGTAGTTAATTTACGTAATGATTTGTCGAGTGCATCGTAGTTCTAGCGGTGGACTTAATTCAGACTTATGTCCTAGTGACGTAGTTCAGTCTATGATGAAAAGAGGTAAGTAAGAGGTAAAAATTGTGAAGTAAACTGATTATAAAATGCGTACTAGCGCGTCTCATCCGATTAAATGTAAAAACTAGGTTTTGCAAGAGATAGTTAGAACAAGTAAAAAACAGGATGGCTAGAAGGATTTTAACGAAGTGAATAGAGATTAGACAGGATTTAACTAGATGTGTCAGCAGAATAGTTTAACATATTGAGTCAGAAGTAGAAGTGAGATGAATGAAGCCAGAGTGACATCTAAGTAGACCTTGAGTTTATAAATTGATTGGATTAAGAACTCTGAAAATATTGAGTATTGGCATTTCACGCGGATACGTACAGTCTCTGACACGCTAACCTGGGAGAAAAAAATACGGTGTCAGTTCAACAGAGCGTGAAAACCCGAACTCATTCTATCTGTAAATACCATTTCTTTCTGAGACCCGTCTCCATACTCGCTGGCTGTCATATCGACATTTTTATCTGGTATCTACAAACTGTATAGTTGTGATAGAACGATGTCAAGTTTATACCCACTGCTGGTAAACTGCTATATGCTTCAAATCAATACTATAAGTTGCAAAGTCTATCCAATGAATTATCGATAACTGCTTATTCACAATCGATAGCTTTCACATTGCCGTATCAATACAAATCTATATAAGTAGGCAAAATTACCTAAAATGCTTCTTGTCTATATTTGCGACGATGAGCTAGTTAGTTAAAGATAGATAGATAGAGATTATAATGATATTAATTACATCATCATCAGTTATAAAGCTTAGTGCAGAATATCGGCAGAATGCGCATAGTTCCTCCTGGCAGCCATTTCTTCCTTTCTTCCTTCCTTCCTTCCTCAGTCCCACTCTTCACTCTGATCCGATCCACTCCACCTGGAAGAGTCGGACTATCCGGTGGACCCGGTGGATTCCGTCGAAGGACTGCTCGAAGGACTCCTGGAAGAGCATCCGTAGGGAAAGAGCGGAGCAGTCGCGAGGTCTGGGATCAGAGGCGACAGGACTGAGATCATGGCCGACCCGACGACTGGCGGATATCCACCGGCGTCTCCTCCTCCTCCTCCACAGCATCCCTCGTCCTGGTCGAGGAAGCAGCGGCGGTCCAGCAGCGACCCTGCCCCAGACGACGGGCCACCCCTGCCGTTGCCGCAGCCACCCATGGCGGCTCCCCTCTGGTCTAAGCCACCGGGGTACAGCGATGACCCACCGTCAAGGAGTAGCATCGCTTCGAGCTCCGATATGAATGAGGAGGAGGAGGAGTGGCGGTGAAGGGCGAAGGGCGATGACAGACGCAGCATAAGGGACGCCAGGCTGAGCGTTCCAGATGATGATGATGACGACGACGACGATGGTGATGACGGTGCATAGCGCGTGGTCTTCAGATCGGACCAGGGACCGGAGCTGTGACCGGACGCGACGGACAGTGACGAAATCGGAGCGAATAACTCGGCCGTGGGGTCAACTGCCTCCACCGCCGGATCACACGACATGACCTCGTCGGCGTGTAACCTCTTCAGGGCAGCGCCTTCATCTGGGTCGTAGAGGCCAACCGACTGCGCATGCGTGTACAGCTGAGAGGTAAGGTCGCCGTTAATCGCCGGGAAGAGGCGAATTTCCGGTTGAGCGGTTTGTCCAGAGGCAGACCGGAAGTCGTCTGCTGCGCCGATTCTTCGGCTGACGTCATATGAGTCGACGAGACCAGAATCAATGAAGGAGCCGAGAAGAGCTTCCGGTGTGGGCACCACCCCAGCCGTCATGTTCCTCAGACAGTTGGCCCCGTCGTATGAACCACAGGCCCCCGCTCTATCGCCATCTCGTTGTTGCTGCTGCTGCTGCTGCTGTTGGTGATTGTTATGATGATGCCTTCGACTTGAGCCTGCGTTCCCTGCTTCTTTTCCGGTGACAGGACCGATTCTGGTCTCGATGTAGCTCTCTATCTCCAGCCTCGCCTTCTCGACGTTTTCCGGTGACCCTATGACCTCGAAGACCGGGTCCTTGTCTCGTCCAGGGGTGACGATGTAGGTCTGCGTCTCCTGCTGAATGCGCTTGATCGTCGCCCCTTTCGGACCGACGACCAATCCGACGACGCACACGGGAACGCGTACCCCGATCGTAGCCTGGCCCTGACTTTGACCCTGACCCTTAGGACTAGACGGGCGATTGACTGCACCCGCTCTTGATCCTCCTTCTCCCACTCCTGCTAACCCTCCACCTCCTCCACTCCCTCCACCCCCTCCTCCTCCTCCTCCTCCTCCTGACCCTACCCCAGAGGCCTGTCTGCGACTGGCCCTGATCTGGCTAAAGTGTTCGGCGGCTGAGATGATCTCCCTGCGGGCGGCGGCCACGTCCTCCTTCCTCCCTGTCACGACGAAGACGGGCTCCTCGCCACGAACCGGGGTCTTGATGTAGGTGTTCGTCTTGCCCCTCAGAGCCTTGATCTTGCACCCTGCAAACACGAACGATCACAAACACTTCATCAGAACCATGAGGCAATCGTCGATTTCTATAGCACCTCTTTGAGTAAATTTGCTCAGAGGCATTGGCAGACGACCACAAAGTTTACGAGAGAACGAGACACGCAAACACGAACACACAGAGAGAGATAGAGACAACGAGAGTGAGACAGAGAGACAGAGACAGAGAGACAGAGACAGAGAGACAGAGACAGAGAGACAGAGACAGAGAGACAGAGACAGATACATCAGACTGCAGTGATTGTAGACATCTTTCCAATCACTTGACGACGATTCATTGCATCTTCTAACGGTACACTGTCCTCTCCTCTAATGGTTGACACACGATTCACTCGCTTCAGCGGCTGAACAGTTATCGCCTTCAGTCAACAAATTCCGAAACTGGAACAACACAGTGTGAGATGAATGTGCTTATTCGCAGGATAAATGTATGAGTGAATGAATGAATGCATTGCATATGCATGTATGTGTGTGTGTGTGTGTGTGTGTGTGTGTGCGCACGTGTTAGGCTGGAGTCAAAAGTTTTCGGCAATCACTGCTAGAGCGTTATGCAAACGATCAGTTACATACCTACCTACCTACCTACCTACCTGCCTGCCTACCTACCTGCCTACCTACCTACCTACCTACCAACATACCTGCATACATATCTCATACACGCATTCATGCGTACAAGTATTATATGAATTGATCTACGTCTGGTGACAACCTTTCGCTTCTATAATCCGACACACTGGGTCGTTGTAATAATTGAAGGCAACAGAATGACAATCTGTGTGGTTAATATTCTACAATGTCTTAAGTGATTTCCTCGAATAGCTATAGAGATATTTGCATATTTCCAGTTCATGAAAACCTGATGATATTCGATTTTCTTCCGATGAGGGTCTTTGCGGTGGGGGTCGGTGGAGGAGAGGGGTCGGCGGTGGGGGCGGGGGGAGGCGGTGGTTCGCCTCTTAGAAAGAGAATTTATTCTGCGTTGACGCATATTCCATCGATTCCCAACGCAATCAACCTTTGTTCTGCTCCACTGAACGACACTTTCACCTTTCTGTCCGTCTTATTATCACTCTAAATGCGTCCCAATCACCACAGCTCCTCTCTCTCTCTCTCTCTCTCTCTCTCTCTCTCTCTCTCTCTCTCTCTCTCTCTCTCTCTCTCTCTCTCACTCTCCTCTCTCTTTCTCTTTCTCTCTTTCTCTGTTCCTCTCTGTCTCTCTCTCTGTCTCTCTCTCTCGCTCACTCTCGCTCTCTCTTCGATGTGTCCCTCTGTGCAACGGTCTGTCTCTGTGTTTCCGTCTTCATCGCTGTCAACGACTTCAGTCTTACTCTACCTCAATGTCTCCGTATTCTTTCGTCCCTCTTTCTCTCTCTCTCTCTCTCTCGCTCTCTGTCTGCCTCCCTCTCTTCTTTCTCCTTCCTTTGCTCCCTCCCTCCCTCCCTCACTCTCTCTCTCCTTCGCTCATTTCCTGTGCATTTGCCTTTACGTTTCCAAACCACGCCTGCTCACCGCATTCGACTGAAGTTATAGAATATATATATATATATATATATATATATATATATATATATATATAGGCAGAGAGCCAGAGATACAGACAGAGGCAGGCAGACACAAACAAACAGACAGACACAGAGTGGAGAAGTGAGAGGAACACAAAGAGAAAGAGAGAAGCGTGAGGAGGAAAAGAAGGAGGGAAGTCAACGGAACGTCGAGCGCAGATTGTGGCATTTGTCACGTGGCCTATAGCTCCAAGAACAATAATACTAAAGAAGCGACGACTGAATTGAAAGGAAGGGAGGGGGCAGTGGCCAGGCATGGAAACTGACTCAGAAACATAGATGAGACAGAAAAAACAGACAAATACACAGACAGGTATGCGGACAGACAGACAGATAGACAGACAGACAGATAGATAGACAGACAGACAGATAGATAGATGGATTAACATATAGATAAACAGACTGCTAGACAAACAAAACAGACAGAAAGGAATAGAGACGGAGAGATAGACAGACGAAATCAAGAGAAAAAGGACAATAGACAGACATACAGACAGACGGATATACAGACATAAAAGACAAAAGATTTTAACGAGCAGAGTGAAACTGCAGAATGAAAGTCTCACTAACAAACCAACGGAATCTGAGAATTCAATATTAAAGGAAAGACAAAGACACAAAAAGTTTCAAAGGCAAGAACGTTAATTAAGTCAGAGAGAGACGAATAATCTAACCTTGAATCTTATTAAAAGATTTGATCAGATTTAGGTGGACAGGGAAGGGCAGAGAGAAGGAAGGACAGACAGAGAGAGACACGAGGCAGAGAAACAAGACAGAGAAAGGAAGCTAGAGAGAGACAGACAGACAGACAAAGGCAGACAGACAGAGAGAAACAAAGAGAGTGAGACGCATGCAGAGAGATCGAATCAGAACCACACAGAGGGACAATCTCGGCGACTGTGTAAACCACAGATCCGCTTTCTCACGCCCTTAAACAACCCCGCTTCATCCCTCCCTCCCTCCCTCCCTCCCTCCTTCCTTCCTTCCTTCCTTCGTTCCTTCCTTCCTTTCTTCCGCCCGAATCCGCAGACGAATCGGTTCGATTCACTGCACGATTGAACGGCAAATACTTAGCCATGATGTTGGCGCAAATGACTGCAGCAGGAAGAGGAGAAAGGGATGGTCATTGATTGGTCGCAGCAGCAGCAGCAGCAGCAGCATCAGTCTTTATGTCTGAGGTGGGGTGGCACATAAACTAGATTCAAGAGTCGCCATACTCATCCCCCTCTCCAGCCGATCCATATCCTATTCCGCCTTCGTTTCCTTCCATTACTCCTGCTTTTTCTGCCACGTCCGTTT
>OY365808.1:48334914-48539914 GCA_959347315.1 Bimastos eiseni | reverse complement strand
CAAGAATGGTTTTTGGGTCTCGTGGCAACCGATGAAGGTCCTGCAATACTTCATTCGAAAGAACTGTATTTCTAGTGCAGGCTTGGCCTATTGTTCGCGTTTTCCATTATTAATTGCATTCTTTTTGCAGATCAAATCCGATACGAACCCATTAACCCGATCGTTGTGCGTTCGGACGCTGTCGCCAGGCTGTTCCGCATCGGTTATTATAGCGCCATTCTGTCTGTTCTATTCTGTTCTATTTTATGTGATTGCGGTCTTGTGCTGTCACTCCTGTATGGTCTAAAGCACCTGTGAGAAGCTGTCTGAAGAGGTGCTATAGGCTATGTGTGCACAAACAATTACGATTGCGCTCTTTGTTGGCTAAGGGCACTTCCATTTGTAAGACTCACGTGACAATTCCATTTTTATAGCCAATGGGCCAGGTCCATTCTTAAAGTCAGCTCCATTTTTGAAGCTAATGGGCCACTTCCATTTTCAAGTCCAATGGGCTTCTTTCCTTTCTAAAGCCAATGGGTTACTTTCATTTTTTAAATCAGTGGGCCACTTCCACTTTTTAAAGTCAGTGTGTGTGTAATAAGTTTATTTAACGACGCATCCATGACGAGGATGATATGCGTCTTTTAAAGTCAGTGGGCCACTTCCATTTTTATAGCCGATGGGCCACACCCATTTTAAAAACCAGAGGGTCAGCTCCCTTTTAAAGCCAATGGGCCACTTCCATTTTCAAGTTCAATGGGCCTCTTCCATTTTTAAAGCCAATGAGTTACCTCCATTTTTAAAGTATACGGGTCACTTTCATTTTTAAAGCCACTGGGTCACTTCCATTTATTCTTTTTATGCTATTTTATTCTTAAAAATAAATGCATTACTTTTTATTCTCAGGTTCCTGGACCACATCTCTTTCTAAAGGTCAGCTCCATTTTTATAGCGAATGGACCGCTTCTGTTTCTGAAACCCATATCTTCTCCAAATTCTGAGGCAAAATGACCACCTCTATCTCTAAATTTCTAAATTTTCATTTCAGAGTATGTATGTCTTTGACAATGCTCTAGATTCATTTCACGGCGTCCGTGTTCTATGCTGGGCCATAGTCTAGCCCAAGACAGAGTTTAATACGAGACAGTGGTGGAGACATACAGCGGTAGTGCGGTACAAGTTAAACACATACCCACACAGAAGTCGACAGACACACTGACTCACAAACAGAAACACAACGCTATATATTTGAAAAAAAATTTAGATGGCTAAATGTTGACACGTTTTATGAATTTATATCGGGTATTTATACACACAATGATATATTATATTTATGATGATGAGTTCTCTGCCCGAAGCCACGTCCAGTGGCCTTACGCCATCCGGGATGAGATGAGTGATTTGGTTTCCTGTTGCCTTCCTCACAGACAATTACAGGTGAGCAACTTGTCCAAAGTAGAAACGGAGTGACTCGAGGTGGGTTCGAACCTGCGATCCTCCGAACGCAAGGCACTGAACATACCGCTACACCACCGCGTCCCACACGCGCAAGAATATATATATATATATATATACATATATATATATATATATATATATACATGTATGTATGTATTTGTGCGTGTGTGTATGTAACGTAGAGCTATTGCTAGAAACTCCTATTTTGCCTCATCTCAGTATCTCTGTAGCCTAACTCATATATTGAGCAAATTAATCTATTGCAAACTAGCGAATTCATGTACAAACACTTCCATGACCAGCTGCCATCGACATTTGATAATTATTTTATGCCCGTAGCCCAAGTGAACACGTATAAACTACGCTCGTCTACTAATTATAGGCCCATTAAAACCCGTACTAACACTGGTATTCGATTCGAATCCATCCCTATTGCTGGTTCAAATGCATGGAACAGAGTTCCGGCAGAACTACGCTGTCTTTAAAACGGTTTTTTGTTTAAATGTAAACAGCGTGTCTATGTCTTAACACAGTGCGAATTTTAACTGTGATAGGCCTACTTAACAACTATATTTGCAACCAATGAATGCTATATCGTTTACTTATATCTTATAGGATTTTATTTAGTTAACTACTTAAGTCTCCTTTTCTTAAAGAAACTTATAGCAACTGAATGATTACTAACACCGACATCAATCGACATCGACACGTAATGGGTGGACCTGTTATAAGCGGGATCACGGTCTCTTTGGGGTTTGAATCCATCCCATTGCTCGCTGTCATTCGTTTGTCTGTATATAATTGCTGTGCATAACGTGCTTACTTTTCTGATGAATTGTCAGAGAACAATAGAAATATTTGGTTATGGTTATTATGTAATAAGTAGATCTATGTTATATATGTAATCATTATATTTCATTCATACATACCATGATACCAATACAGGCATAGATCTATACAGCATCGTGTATTCTCGTGTGTTGGACCGTCGTTCAGAAGCAGTCTGCCTCTGCACTCATGTAGTGGAGTCTACCGATGGGGGCATGGTGAGAGATCGATCCCCACGGTTTCCATAAGGAGAGGAGTTAAAGTTAAACAACGCCGTTGCAGCCCTAAGAAATCCTTACTCTCTGCATGCAGTTCTGTCTGGTTCGCCTTCAGAGGTTGGTTATGACATCGCTAGGATACTGGTTTCAAAACTTTATTTTATTGTATCACTAGGTCAAGTAATCGAATGGTGTCGTACAATAGGCAAAGGTCAGATGATAAACACACAACAAACGGGAACCAAGTTACCTTGCAACTAATATTTAATGAAGGAAACATCGAACGACAATCGCGTCCCTTATATACCCTTAGGGCTGTGCGTAGAGTTATATTATATCCTTCAATCCTAGGTGCAGTCAAAGAATATATAGCATTGTATTGAAATCGGTCATTCACGTATATATCATTATTATGGTGACCGGACAAAATGGTAGCGGACAAAATGGTACGGACAAAATGGTACGGACAAAATGGTACGGACAAAATGGTATTGGGATAAAATGGTAGCGGACAAAATGGTAGCGGATAAAATGGTACGGACAAAATGGTATGGACAAAATAGTATGGAGACAAAATGGTACGAACAAAGTGGTAGCGGACAAAATGGTACGGACAAAATGGTATGCACAAAATGGTAGCAGATAAAATGGTATGGACAAAATGGTAGCAGATAAAATGGTACGGACAAAATGGTATGCACAAAATGGTAGCAGATAAAATGGTATGGACAAAATGGTAGCAGATAAAATGGTACGGACAAAATGGTATTCAATTTCATCCATTCCAGCGGCTTTCTATTAATCCAGCTTCTTTTAAAATAGGAATCTTTTATTCGATCTAGTTTCCATTTCAGCACACTTCTTTTCGTAAATCAAGCATCTTCTTCAGCTCCTCTCTTTTCAAGGAATACAGATAACAGATTCCAAATAATCGTAATTCTTTGGACCAATCCAGCTTCTAATTAGGCAGAATTTTTAACATGCATCTCGTTAAAGCAGAATTCTCTTATCGAACCCTCTATCATTCAAGTATAACTTTTCGCTGATCCAGCTTCGCCTTTAAAGCATGATTCTTCTAAACTATCCAACTTCTAATTGAACATCGTTTTCTCATCGATCCCGCTTCTGATCTGAAGAGCGATCATTTTCATCAATCCCCTTATAAACAAACATGATTCTTTTCATCAGTCCAGCTGCTGATTAAACAAGATTCTTTCTATTAGTCAAGCATCGATGTTAGCAAGGATTCCTATCATCAGTCCTACTTCAAATTATACATAATTCTGTTCATCAGTCCAGCTTCTGACTCTATTAATTAATCCAGTCTAAATTTATGCAAGGATTCTGTTCATCAGTTCAGTTTCTATTTCAAAATTAGACAGCATGATATTTGCAAGAAAAATGACTTTGCCAACCTAAACTATGGTTTACCAAAGTTTGTTATACGCATATCAAACATAGTCTGATATATATATATTTTTTCCTTACATTCCACTCCCCGGACATTAATCATATATATGTTATATATAACATTAACCATACATACTTAATTAATATGGCTAATATGACACACAACTTATATATGTGTGTGCTATGTTAGTGATCAATCGGGGAAAATGTCCTAGGGGAAATGTCCTAGGGGAAATGTCCGGGTAGTGGAAATATGTCCTAGACCCCTTAAATCTCAACCATTTTATCTGTAAGCCTACATTGTATAATACCATTTTGTCCGTACCATTTTATCCGCACCACTTTGTCCTAATACCATTTTGTCCGTAACATCTTGTCCGCTACCATTTTGTCCTCATACCATTTTGTCCATACCATTGTGTCCGTATCATTTTATCCGCTACCATCTTGTCCGTACCATTTCGTCCGTATCATGCTGTCCAATACCATTTTGTCCTAGAACCCATTATTATTGGTATCATTAGGCCCCATTTCAAATTCATTGTTCGCGTACGCCAGCATAAAACTATATCAACCGCTAATACTATACTATACATCATAATCTGTAAGTGATAAGTAAATTTAAGATATAAAGTAGTTTTGCCAGATAAATCTTGACTTTCAAAGAACTCGTATAGTGACAGTCATTCGAACTTCATTTGGCCTTTGCCTGGGTCAAAATCGAAGGAGTCAATTTAGCGCCTATTCGGGATATAAAACAAGTTCAGGTTGCTTGCCTACGAGGTTCAACGAGCACGGGGCGTCAGAGGGCAAATCAGGGTCGTCATGAGGAAATGTAGTGATATATGTCAAGTTTCTGGCTTTGCAGTATTTGACAAGGTACTAACGTTCGCGTAACGATGCAGTTATATATCGCCCTTGTCCACTTGTGGTCATATATACGTCTCCGAATAGCCTGCCTGCATGGGGAAGCGATTTACAAATGCCCTGCTGCTGCTGCTGATGATGATGATGATGACGGTGACGATGACGATTATTATAATGATGATATCAATAATAATAATAATAATAATAATAATAATAATAATAATAATAGTAATAATATTAAAAACTTTTTCCACCAATACAGTCATCTGCGAAGACTAGCCATTCCATAACAATCCTCCCTAAATTTATTAAATCCCGAGGGATCATATGTACCTCGAGGAAATAATAATAATAATAACAATAATAAAATTAATAATAATAATATCTAGCCAGCTTAGAAAACTGCATTATGTGCAATATTAAATCTCTCTCTCTCTATATATATATATACATATATATAATATAGGCTATCGGTGTAGCCTGTAAATGCAGACGTTCTATAAGGACCCTATGGATAGAGGGTTAAATCATTCGCTCTAACAAGAACCGAATTCATTGAAATGTCCCTATAAAAAGGTTATTGACAAAATCTCGTGGGCGTGACCATTTTTTTATAGCTTACCTTTGATATTAATATTATCATCAAAGGTGTCTGGCTCTCCATGGCCAGTGACGTATTCGCAAGTCCAACGACGTATTCAATAATATCAATAATTATATATTTATAACGGCCAAGGACGCAATTCACAAGGACAATGATGCAATCAACAGGGTAAATGACGCAATCAACAGGGTCAATGATGCAATCACAGGGTAAATGACGCAATCAGCAGGGTCAATGACGCAATCACAAGGTAAATGACGCAATCAACAGGGTCAATTATGCAATTACGAGGTCAGTGACGTATTCCCTCTCGGGAATGGGTAGCCTGTCTTTACAACCACTGGAGAAGCCAGAAGCTTAGATAAGGTTCGACTATAGTCACAAGTCAGACGTAAAACTGTTAGGGTCTGTCGTAAAACACTTGACCTTCTCCCAGTCTTCGTACTCTCTTATACGGGTCATGTCTAACTTGTCAATTTATGTATTCTAATTCGCCATTTTTGGCATGATAAATTTAAAAAATGGCTAACAGAGTGAAAAAACAAGATAGGGCCTACTGTTAATTACATAATGGCACCCTTAGATTTTGGTGCACCAGGCAACTGCTACGTTCTTTGATTTTCCCCACTTAAAACTTCCATGGCGCAATGTGAATCATTTACCTCCCGAGCAAATATGGCAGAGAATAATATAAGAGAGGAGTAGACCTAAGTGAATGTCGGTCACTTGGGCGCCTGAGAATGAGGGCATCGTTGATTTATGTTATGGATTAGCTTATGTAATAACGAATGCGAATCGAACCATTACGATTTCATTACCAGTTCTCTTTCAGGCGCAATCTCTTTGACGTCGCATCTGATTATATTAGATGACCGCATCGGTTTCATTACAACTCATTACAATATAATAATAATTATTTCTTTTTGGCACTGAAAACGAGATATAGATCAATTATGTTTGTGTGGTTAGGTTAGTAGCTGCTGATAATTATTAACTCCGCCAAACTGAGTCCAGATCCGAGAACACATAATTATAGTCCATTAGAAAAATTGGAGGTGGCAGCATTAGATCTGAAGGCCAATGAAACCCTACGGAGGCAAAAGAAATGACCACCAAGAACGCGAGATATGACACGGAGCTCGGCTAACTTCAGCATTTTTATGTTTCGCAGTATCCTTTACAGGTACTGCTGTTGCAATGCTGTCCGACCATTTTTACGCCGTGGGTCATCGATAAAATTATTCTTGAAGCTGCTCGTGTAAATTTGAATTAAAAAGCAATCGCAAAGATTTGTGAAAATTGAAATTTTTAAAATTTTATTACAATTTATTATGAAATAATCCATTAACCCTTTAACGACCAGCGTTATTGATTATGCCCTACACTTTAGTACACACTGGTTGTTAAAGGGTTAAGTGTATACTCGTTTGAATGTATATCATTTTATCATTTTCTCTAGAAATAACCCAGAATCATTTATACATTCCTGAGCGCTTTTTTTATGCGTTCCATAAAACTGCAGATTTTGTACCATTTTGCGTTTGTGTTAGCCAGTTTGTGCAATAAAGCAACGGTAGTAGCAGTAATAGAAGTGGGCGTGGCAGAAACAGCAGTGATTCACATTATGCAGTAACAGTAGAAGTAGTAGAACTAGGGGCCTGGTAGTAGGGAAGTCGTATTTGTAGTATGGCACGCCATTTGTCACATGATGAGCCAAGTACAATGCAAGTAGCTATGCAGGTAGGCCACTCTGACTTTGGTTTTTACTATATTTTTCAAACATTGCAAAATTTAGCGGGCTCTGGCAGGCCACGTACGATTAAGACAGCCCGGCGTTACATGAAATCAGATGATAATTGTAATTAGTAACTTATATAGCGCCGGGATCTCATGCATCAAAACAATTAAATTCGAAAAGTTGCAAAATATTCAATATGCAGCCATTTTATATGGAAAGTAGAAAACTCTAGAAAAATGGCTGCATATTGATTATTTTGCAACTTTTCGGCAGAATAGTAGCTATTTTGAAACTTAAAATTGTTCATATCTCAGAATGTAATTTTTTTATCAATATATGAGTAGCCCTGAAAGTGCGTCTCGAGAAATGAACACGAGCAATACGAAATTTAAGTTCACATATTTTCATATTTAAAAAAAATTATCTCTCGAAACTGGCGCCATTTGGCAAAGCATCATGCAATCTTCCCTCTCACGAAGCCGGGTATAAGAGTCTAGTCAGAATGTTGTGTATTATGCCTATAAATACCTATCGTATCGTTTTGCATGACTGAGTTCCACTTTTACAAGTGCGCCATGTGGTTTTAGATGAATATATCGGGATCACCGCATACTTTCACATGACTTACACAAGTTACACAGCCTTCCGTCAAACTACATGCATAGAATCCTCGCATGTCCACGTGACCACTCACCTTGCCTTCCAACTATCTCGGCGACATGTTCGGAGCTAGGCACGGCCACTCGTTCCGTCATGTTGGCGCTCTTCTTCGGCAACTCCTCTGACTCATCAAAGTCGAAATATCCTCTGAAGGGTCCTGGCAGGAGGAGGGCGGCCCCTCCTCCTCCCTCAGGCGATGGCATTCCAGCGGACGACGAGGCCCCCGACCGAGGCCCCGCCGCAGACAGGTCACGAGTATGTCCACGTAGACCACAAGGAGACAACGACGATGCTCCTCTGCAGGCGGACGAGACCGTAGACACGCTTCCCTGGACGTCGTCGGCGAAGCCACCGCCGCCAACACCGCCTCCTCCACTGACACGAATGTCCACATCGGCCATTGACTGATGTCGTTAGAAAGGGACGAACGGATATCGTGCGCTGTTGTTTATCGGCGCACAACGCAGTTGGCGCCAAGAGCTGTTGCGAACCTCGGCCTCCTATTTATAGTCTAGTGATGGCTGATGCTGCTGCTGCTGCTGCTCCGTTCTCTGCTGCTGCTGTTGCTGCCAAACAATTGCTGTAAGAGCATCCTCGTCCGTGTGTCGGCTGCAGTTTTGGCGCCAATGATAGAGGCTGATCGCTGATTCGATGAAGCTAAATTCTTAATATCTTAGGTAGGAACAGACTAAGGCCAGATCAATGACAGACCGATCAGAGGTCGCTTCAACCTCTACTTCATCTTCCCCTTCTCACATACTGAAGCGTAACTAACTAACCAAACGGTTAGCAAATCTCTCCGTTTGTTCATTCGCCTGTTGTCTGTCTGTCTTCTTGTTATAATAGCCAGCCAACCAATCGAACAAAGCAGCCAGTCAGACAACCTTGCGAATTTTTAATCAACCATTGAGCCAGTCAAAACAGTTAGTCAATTACCTAGACAATCAGTCGGTCGGTCGGTCGGTCGGTCGTATATATATTCACTACACCCAGTGTGGCTCACACACATATATATGTATATATTATATATTATATATATATTATATATATATACGTATATATGTATATATATCAGCCACACGGAGTGTAGTGAATATAAACATAAATTAATAAGATATGTAGCTAAGTCCAGATTCTCAGAGCCTATCATGATGTTGGACACAACGTCATACTAAATAGGCCTATAGCATGACTTGAACCTCCGCTCTTGGTTTCTCTGGGCGATATCTCTAGCAAGATTAAGCTACGAGAGCATTAATATAAGTGCGGATATCTTCAGAATTCAGATGCTCAGAAATTCCCATCTTGCTCTTTTACAACGACAAATTGGACCCCTGCAACTTGGATATCACAGCCTTGGCTCAACTCTGCCATCCATGAGTCAACTCGATCATTGGTGGCGTGACTGGCGTCACTCTCGTTTGTTTTCCGACCTTCTGTTGATTGAGTATTTAACCAATCCTGTTAACGTAATATTACTACACATGGTATTGGCCCAAGGAATACAGATTCCGCTAAATATGGACACACAAAGCACAGCCGTCTATACTTATATGTGTATGGCCGATGCCAGTGAAAGCTTCAACGCTGAATAACACCATTGAAATTGTCCCTAGTTAGTTAATATGCTAATTTTCTCGTATGCTACGACTGAAAGTGCGAATTTAGGTAGAAGTAATAGGCCTAAGCCTACTCTAATGCATTAAGCAACAACTTTTATTGGTGCAACCGTGCATAAGTTAACCTATTTGCATAAATTTTACTTGATGAACTTTCAAAATGTCAGGTAGGGCAAACAATTGATCGGTCGTGTGGGAATTACAGGGAAGACACGATTTAATCCAGAAAAATACGACCATGCATGCTCGACGAACAACAGACCGTCGAAAAGTCGAAAACTAACCTACCGAACTTCGTTCCTTGCTACGTCCCTGGGCTCATGTCCCGTGGCAGTGTGGCACACGGGCAAATGATCAGTCTTGTCACTGATATATATATATATATATATATATATATATATATATTATATATTTATAAATATAAGTGCAGATATTCAAGCGCAATAAAATGTTGTGTGTTTTATAGCGATTGTCCAATTCGCCTCGTTACGTTGAGGCTACAACAGCGGCGTATAGCCTACTTGTAGAGATGATAAGCGTGTGCTTATTTTGACGAGGAGGCACAACGTTCCTTTGTGACCATTCGGGCATTGTCTGAATGCATGGCCTGCACTGACTTGTCATTCCTATGACGTCGACGCATGCATAATTCACTCGGAAAGTCCTCGACACAGATGGAAATCCAACGACGATTAACCAAATGAACAGACGGACATCGAGGGTAACGAAGGAGGGAAAGAAGGGACAGAGGATTAGAGGGAAAAACAACAGGGCATCATCTCTGTTTCACGGCACACGCGCAGCCCAAAATGTTGACACCAACGGTACCGTTTAGGGTAATTGGGGGCAACAGGGTAAACGACGATGATATGACACTGACAATGAATTTACGTGTGGGGCGCGGGATTTTAGTATTTCGGGATTTGCAGGCTTAATATGGTCTTTATTCTTCAACGGAAGAGAGCCCATCGACGCACATCTCTTGGGATGCCTCTTTATTCGGCAATTTGGCAAAAGTTCCTGCTTCTAATCCGAGAGGGAACTTTTAAATCTTCCGATCATATGGTTATATCTTCGTATATTATATCTTTCCAGACCTACAACATGCGCCGTAAGGGACACTATAACGGTCGTTTGTAATTGGCCGGCAATAAATTACATCACACTATTTGGCACAAAATTAACTGCCATCCCTCTCATTACAGTTTGAGACACTTTGCGATGCGACTGTATACGCAAGGAACGTAGGCCTACATCATTTGTATCTATTAACGTAGGCCTACATCATTTGTATCTATTAACGTAGGCCTACATCATTTGTATCTATTAACGTAGGCCAACATCATTTGTATCTATTAACGTAGGCCTACATCATTTGTATCTATTAACGTAGGCCTACATCATTTGTATCTATTAACGTAGGCCTACATCATTTGTATCTATTAACGTAGGCCAACATCATTTGTATCTATTAACGTAGGCCTACATACGGATACGGAACGTATACTTTATCTTTACTTATTAACGTAAGTAGGCCTGTGCATGTAGGCCTACATGGAACGTGCATTATTTCTATCTATCAACGTATGTAAGGTACGCGTACACGTAAGCCTACATGTAGGCTACGTTTTTATGCCATACGTTGGCGTACGTTGGCATCAGTATACATGAAGAAGAAAGAGCCTAATATTATGTACATAGGGTTAATAAAATGCAAAACTAGCCTTCTATTACATGTAGCTCTCGCTCTAGGCTCTAACTACCATTGCCAGCATGTTATCATCAACCAACCGCATATATATATATAGTTAAGCAATAATCATAATGAAGTTATTCGCTCATCTTTGTGCGTCTGCAATTCCATGTCTAACGTTCGTTATTCTTTTCGATTATAACATTCGCATTCGTTACGTTCGGTACGCATTCGTTATTCTTTCAAGTAACTCACGATCGCACTATTGTTCAAGAATTAATCACCGAGCAACTGTTAAGCTTTGACCACTGCATTGTAACATAGCGCAACACAAGTCTACACCCTCCACCCATCAACACACGTTACGTGATGTAATACAACGGGATGCTTAACTAGCGCCGTTAAAGAATCTCGAAAACTTTGCGTGCCGCATCGCGAAAATTCTAGTCGTAATCTACAAACTTCTAAAGAGCCACTCGAAAGCCAAGCCCAAGTCAGTCTGCCACATCGAAAGGTATCTGTTGTCAGCGGAATGATACATTACACACTGAGGGAGTGAGACGAGAAAAGAATCCATTCAGCAGAATAGAGTTGACGATCGAGAATTGCATGAACATCAGAACCAAAAGAAATTGGAACAGAAGAACTGGTTTAGTCGCTGGACTTCAGAATAACTCTACTGGAAAAGTCGATCAACGAAGACTGCAATGGCTCGGTCAAGTGGAAAAAAGAATACTAGCTGACCGAATAACCGAATAACTGAATGACCGAATGCTAAACAATGCATTGCGTGCCAGATTCGATGGAAAGAGAAACAGAAGAAGAGACGAAAGAAACTGCGATGGATTGGAATCGCAGACAATGTGGACGTTTTACTATTCATCAGAGAAGTAATGAACTCAGCGAAAGAACTAAAATAACGGATACAGGCCTTTCATTTATTCGAAAATGGTGTTGATGACGACGACGGCGGCGGCGGCGGCGACGACGACGAAGACGACGACGACGATGATGATGAGGAGGAGGAGGAGGAGGAGAAGGAGAAGGAGGAGGATGGCACTGGTGATGATGATGACGAGGACGCCAACAATGATTAAGGTGATGATCATTGTCGTCGTGATCATATTAAAATAAACCCAGTAATTCCTGAATTCTAGCAATGATTTAGTTAGAGTGTTTAAGCCGTGTGAGCGATAAGGAAACATGTGTGGAGCCTAGATATGGTTATTTATAACGAGACAGACAGTTAGACAGACAGACAGACAGACAGACATTGTCTGTTTCTCATTGTCAAGCTTTCTCACTGCCTCTCTGCCTCTGTCTCTCTGTCTCTCTGCCTCTGTCTCTCTGTCTCTATGTCTCTCTGCCTCTGTCTCTCTGTCTCTCTGTTTCTGTATCTCTGCCTCTGTCTGTCTGTCACTCCCTTTCTGGCAGATGCTTTGCCCCCTCCACTTCTGAATGATTCTCTGTTGAATGTTCAATTGGATTCGTTTACCGGTTGTAAGCACCGGATCTGCTCTTCACTCCCTTTCATCGACTCCCCCACCTTCTCCTCTTCATCTTCCATCGGTAATAAGTCGAGCACCACCAGCAGCAGCAGCAGCGGTGGCAGTGGCAGAAGCATCCTGGTCTGTTCGAGGTCCCGCGACACTATCCTCTGCACCACGGAACCGATCCTCGTGAGGACTCAGCCCATTCTGCGCTCCGTCTGATCTCTGCCCCCCACACGTCCTCCTGGAATCCGAATCCCCTTCAGACCCCTGCAGTGGCCCTCTCTCTCTCGATCTATCGGTCGGTCGGTCGGGGGCAGAGGCCAGGGAGGCCGACGGTCGGCGCAGACTCATCTCCCACCGAACAACTGCCGGTCAGGCGCCGGTGGCCTCCGTCGGCGTCATTCATCGTTATTTTTTCAACGCGTCTCCGCCTCTAATTAATGTTTACTGAGGGGACCAGCATTGCTATCCTCCTCCTCATCATCAGCAGCAGTACCACCACCACCACCACCCCTACCCCATCCCAATCATGCTGACTGAGTCGAACATCACGAACCGCTTGCCCCGAACTCCTCTGCTTGTCCTCGCACCGAATAACAATGCAGACTATTCACCCTTCTCTCATCTATATTTGTTACCATTCTTTCTGGGTCGCTTCCTACGTACGTCCTCTTCTCCCTCCGCATATAGGCCTGCACTTTTTCTGCTCTCGGGGTTCACGCACTGGGAGCGCTACTGAATCGCCTCGACGCTATATAAATTAATAAATACAGTACAGCATGTTACAACAACAATATTTCAGGACGTACGTACGTACGTGTGTATTTCTGTATGTATTGTTGTATTTAAATAGATGCATGTGTGCATGTATGTGCTTTTGTGTGTGAATATAGGTACATGAATGTAGTCTACTTATATTTGCGCTTGTTAACGGCTGGATGGATTGGTAGATAAAAAAATCGATGAATGTGTGGATAGATGGATGAATTACCGAGCTTAATTAATCGCCTTCCAAGCACTTCACAAGGCATTGTAACTTGTATGTATGCAATGCATGCAAGTATGTGTACTTAGAAATGAAAACATTAATTATGTATGCATCTATGTAGACCTATACAAGGACTCAATGGCAATACGAATACAAAGACTGAGCACTTTTTCATAGAACCCCTTCATAGCATATGTATAGACCTATATGGTCGAACCCCCAATCAAATGTATTTATGGCCTACTTCTACCTTTCACTTTGAATTTGAGGTGAATCGATGAAACGACATTGAAGCTATAATCATATATAGGCGTAGCGGGTGACCCGACAAATGCGCGCAAGACAAAAGCGCGCCGACAAATGCGCGCCGACAAAAGCGCGCAACGACATAAACGCGCAGGGCAAATGCGCGCCGACAAAAGCGCGCACAAAAATGAAGAAGTTAATTTCTAAAATAAACTATTTACTTAACTATAATACAAAATTTTAATCAAAAAAACTGTTGTAATGAATCCAAAAAAATATTGTTGTAATCAATATATTCACATCGACATTAAAGTGTATATAGCTGCTAATCTCTTTAAATATATATTTATAAACCTAATTTATTATAATATTTAAGCATATCTGCCTATCCAAATCTCAAAATAACTTATCAAAAATTTTTATTTTAATTAGTTAAACAAAGTCAAATGTTAATGTTGTGAGCTACTCCTCTCAAGTAATCCAATAAAGGCACTGCTCCAAATGTCGGGACCAAAGCTTGCAGACGTCGATTCTGTGCGCTTTTGTCCTGCGCGCATTTGTCGGGGTTCTTAGCATTGCGCGCTTTTGTCGGCGCGCTTTTGTCGGCGCGCTTTTGTCTTGCGCGCTTTTGTTACGGCGCCCGTTGGCAACCAGCAAACCAAAAAGTCTGCTTTAATAGTGCCAATATTGAAATTCTAGTTTCCCTCAAGAATTGTCATTTCTTCTTCACTGAACTTTCGTTAACAATTTTTGAGGTCGTTTGCACGTTACGAACTGTTTCTGTCCCATATCTGGCACAAGTAGGCCCCTAATATTGCAATACAATACAATACAACTAAGCATCTATAGCGCGCTTTAACAAAACAAGTCTTGCACGAAAGCGCGTTGCGCAGCATTTTTCAGGCATAACTCCAGTAGAATAGGTAAGTCTTTAATTCTGATTCAAATTGCAAACAGATGTGACGGGGCGAACTGTGATTGGAAGGTCATTCCATTCCATGGGTCCTGCCACTCAAAAGGCACGATTTCCAAACTTCTTATTGGTACGGGGTGTGATGAAATACCCCTGCGTAGCCGAGCGGAGTCCTCTTGAGTTAGTGGCAGTATATGACTCGACCATAGATGTTATGTACGAGGTGGAGGTGCCAGTGTAGATGTGATACATGTGGAGTAAAACTTTGAAGGCAATTCTGTGTAATTGTTGAAGGGAAGGGAAGATGTGATCTCTGGGGTTCAATGCCTTTTATTAGGCGAGCAGCCGAGTGGAGGACAGATGATAGCGGCTGTAGTGTCAACGCGGGATGCCCAGATAGGACGGAGTTGCAATAATCCAGGCGAGAAATGAACGAGGCTGCGGAGGCAGATTTCGTTCAGGCAGTTTCATCTGTCGAATACGGCGGAGAAACATGCTTTTGAGGTGGTATATATATATACATATGTGTGTATGTGTGCGCGTGTAGTGAGGAGGGTGTGATGGCACAGTTTGAGTCGATATGGATGATTTTTTTATTATGTCGTCAGCATCCGAAGTGTTTCGCCGATCAAACCAAAATTGCGTTCGGTTTTGGTGACATTTAATTTCAGGCGCATCGATGCACACCAGGATTGACCAAGAGCATTAGACGAATTGTGAAGGAAGGTGGACATGTCTCATGATAAGCTGAATTTCTCAGGATAACTGAAGAAATAGGTCCTACGAGTACATTAACATACTATTAATTTAATCTTGCACCCATAATTATGACACCGTGTTGAGCAAAATATCGGATGAAACGGAGATGTCTGTTTCCGATGGTGCTAGAGTTCATTCCGGTAGTTCCAACCACAATCTGTAGTAGTTGCATGGAGGCAGAGTCTTACTCATCCAGTCTTCGACCGTTAGATTAAATTCGGAAGGAATGCTGCTTTGTTACAACGTTAGTTGGTTGTAGACGTCTCATTATTTAGGGAAAAACTATTTCGAATAGTCGTTGAAAAACAAGGAAAATTCCTACAATTGACACAGACAATTCTAGCCATTCCAACAACTCCAGTGAGTTCTCGACTCCTTTCATCAGAAGTCTATGTATAAGATAATAAGCATGGACCTAAATATACATATATATATATATATATTTAGAATTACGATTGCAAATTTTAATTAGTGTGGCGGTTCAGTGAACCTAGTAAGCCTCACAGAATATAAACATGGAAGCTTTCTTGCTTCGCTGGACCACTGCACTAATTGAAAACATACACATATACACACGCACCTAGACCTACATACGCTCTATATGTTATTATGTATAAATATGTTAAAAGTGCACTGGATATATGGCAGGTTAATAGTAACCACACATTATATATATATAATGTGTGTTAAAGATATGTAGAAGATATATTATATATTTTAGGCGTATGCCATCCATCGACCGTCGTCGTTTCTAATTGACTAGGAACCGATTGACGGCGACACCTAGCGAGACAAAGTGGAACGACGCTGTCCACACTCTCTCCAGCGAACGGACATAATCGCAGGCACGGAAAGGAGGGAGGAGAAAAAAGAGGGACGAATGGAAGAGGGAGGGGAAAGAGGGAGGCGGGAAATGAAGCGCGTCTCGGCTACGTCTGTACGGACGATATGCCAGAGGAAGAGGACGACGAGAAGGAGGAGGAGGCGGCGGATGGTGGTCGTCGATAGCCGCTTACTTCCGCTAAGGGGCTTCATCTCTTAATTAGACCGCGCCGTCCATCTGCAGTGAAACGGAAAATGTGGTCAGCAGCAGCAACAACAGCAGAAGCATCTGGAGAAAGGACGGAGAGACGTAACCATCTGGAGGATGAACAGAAGGTAAAAGGAGGATGCACGTATATATATATATATATATATATATGCATACATACATACTGTTATTATTTAGCCGGGATTGGGTCGGGAGCGCTTCTGAGTAGGCCTAGATGTCTCGAAGGGGCGCTATATAAATCCTCCATATAAATGACCAAGATCGAGACCGAGTGGTCCGAGACCAAGACCAAGACCAAGACCAAGACTAAGACTAAGACCAAGACCAAGACCAAGACTAAGACTAAGACCAAGACCAAGACCAAGACTAAGACTAAGACCAAGACCAAGACCAAGACCAAGACCAAGACCAAGACTAAGACCAAGACCAAGACTAAGACCAAGACCAAGACCAAGACCAAGACCAAGACCAAGACTAAGACCAAGACCAAGACTAAGACCAAGACCAAGACCAAGACCAAGACTAAGACTAAGACCAAGACCAAGACCAAGACTAAGACTAAGACTAAGACCAAGACCAAGACCAAGACTAAGACTAAGACCAAGACCAAGACCAAGACCAAGACTAAGACCAAGACCAAGACTAAGACTAAGACCAAGACCAAGACTAAGACCAAGACCAAGACCAAGACTAAGACCAAGACCAAGACTAAGACCAAGACCAAGACCAAGACTAAGACCAAGACCAAGACTAAGACCAAGACCAAGACCAAGACCAAGACTAAGACTAAGACCAAGACCAAGACCAAGACTAAGACTAAGACCAAGACCAAGACCAAGACTAAGACCAAGACCAAGACCAAGACTAAGACCAAGACCAAGACCAAGACTAAGACCAAGACCAAGACCAAGACCAAGACCAAGACTAAGACCAAGACCAAGACCAAGACCAAGACTAAGACCAAGACCAAGACCAAGACCAAGACCAAGACCAAGACCAAGACCAAGACCAAGACCAAGACCAAGACTAAGACCAAGACCAAGACCAAGACCAAGACTAAGACCAAGACCAAGACTAAGACCAAGACCAAGACCAAGACCAAGACCAAGACCAAGACTAAGACCAAGACCAAGACTAAGACCAAGACCAAGACCAAGACCAAGACCAAGACCAAGACCAAGACCAAGACCGTTACTCTTTCTTATAAACATTTCAATTTATTTAAACGCTAAAATGGAATAACACGCTTCAAACATTCATTTTATTGCTGAAGAATACTAATCTTAATAATTGTCCAGAAAACAGTTTTACCGGCCACTCTGAACTTTTGAGGGTGCAAGCCCTTGGCTTAGGTCTAAGAAAATCATACTATAAATTACTTACTATATACAATAGGTAAATAGGCCTACTTCAAGGCATCTGAACAAGTAGATTAACGTTCCGTTTGAATGGTGGACCACGGACCTTGGAATTGTAGGTTAACAGTGTCTACGTTTCAAAAACCTTGAAATGGCTGGCTGCACTGCAAATGCATTTTGTTCTCTGTCCATAGCTACATGTTAATATAAAGATCCAGAAGTTTGGTCAACACGCCATAAATCGATAACAATCGCGTAGGGACTAGTGCCTGCAAATACAGTGTCTCTAATAATTTAAAATAACCGACAAATATCGGCAAAATTGCTCAAATATGGCAAATGACTAAGACCGCTAATTTAAGACACAGACCAATCTCAAGACCGTACCTTTAAGACCAAGACCGGACGCATTCGAGACAAAGACCATGACTGATGCACTCGAGACCAAGACCTAGACGGGACCGAATATCCGAGACCAAGACCAAGAGCGCAGTTTTCCTCGATCTCGAGACCACATCCCTGCCGTGAACCCTCTTAAACACGCTCTTATATATATATATATATATATATATATATATATATATATATATATATATATATATATACATACATACATATATATATGATTGCAACAGTGGTCAGTCCTGTGCGCAGCTGGTGATGAGCGATGCCTTCATCATGGGGCAGACGGCTTTAACTCTATTCCCACAACAAGGAACCGGATATGAATACGAAGTGACCATAAGCATTCGGTAGATATCATGTCACACGTTCAATGCTTCGATCCGATGAGTAGGCAATCGTCCACAGATATTCTCGAGGAACCACAAAGCCAACAGATGGGTAAGTCTGGGGAACAGTTCAATCGCAGTGTGCTCAATCAAATTGAAATGGTCTCTCTGCAGTCGAGATCCAAGAACCATCCAGGCAGGAAGGCGATCGAAAACTACGTCAGTGCTCTAAAGATTCACAGATATTTCGTTGACCAATGCTCAATGGCTGGCTGATTGTCCGTCGTCATGCCAAAGATTTGCACAATGACAAGAATTCCTAACCTGATCCGTTTCGTCCGTCTTCCAAGCTTTCTCGTTCTTACCGAAACGTGCTTTAGTGCCAAAGCTCATAATTGTTAACTGGAAGGATGGAACCCGTCGCCCATGTTATGAGTTCTAAAAGTGTCGCGTTTGCCAATAGCGAATAATAATGGCCTGAGATCCTTCACTACCGCTCGTCCGTTTGAATAGATGTGACGCCATTTAGAGTCCCCGTGTAAGGACCGTACTAGCCCTAGATTCAAATCACTGATATAAGCCAGCATAGGAAGTGAACTGCGGTCCACATACTCTCTTTCGGAGAGGCGCGACCTACGCTTTTAGGCCTTTTGGATTCCACGATGACGTACTCTCAGCCAGAATATGATATGATTTTCTGTCCTACTCAGTTGATGTCCTGAGACCATCGCCATTTATTTACCACTAGGCCAGCAAGGCCCTGCAGCCTAGGGGCGGCTCATTTCAAGGGCGGAAAAAGTAGGATTAAAAAAATGTACATGTGAAAGTAAATGGACCATTGTACTAATTAAGGAAGAAATGTTTAATCATTGCTTATGGTTGCTATACTGTTAGTCTGTAATTAAAGTTTAAACTAATACACTCACTATGTTAATAGGCTGCCTTTCATTTTGTTTCATTTTTTTAATAAGACTACAAGTCTGGTAGTGCTGGTCTCTCTTCCTAGTTCCTACAATAACGTCTGTTAACATTTGTGGATATTAATATGCAATTTCAATTTTGGGACGGGCAGAATAAAATCTAGGCCTAGGCAAATTGTCAAATCCGCCTCTACCTAATTAAGACTCTGAATAAAAATCCCGTTTCCGACTGTCCGATTGCTTTAGTCCACTGTAACCTTCCTAATTATATGATCAATCTATATATTATGTCTGAAGAGCATTTTCTTCATTTGTCCAATGGATATAAATGGATTGCTATAAATTTAGGGAGAGGCTTTACTCAGAAGCAATCATTGGTTGATGATACATTGCACATTAATACGAAAACATTTCCACAGAACGTGACAGAAGTTTCCGGATTAGATTCAAGACACTCACCTCTCTGTCTCTCAGTGGTAGGGCCTACAGCCCAACTGATCAGTTGGTCTGCTGCTAGTCTTGATGATGACAACGATAACGCAACCCAAACAGCGTTTTAGTGTTCCTAAGAGCATTGAGATTTGTGGTTTATCAGTGCAACATAGAGTAATGTGATTAGCCACTGATCAATTATATGAATTCCCAGAATACTCAGAAGTTGTATTTGAAATGCACACAGAGTTATGCACACACGTGTGCAAAAGGTATTCAAAATCAGACCCTTAAAAATCAACAAAAATTAAAACAGAATCAAATTTGAAATAAAAATAAGAAACAATTTAAGAACAGGCAGAAAACTAGTGAAGGACAAAAGGAATGAAAGAAGGAATAAATGCACAGAATGAATGACAGAAGAAATAAAATGGTAGGAAAAAAATATCCAAGAATCAATAAGGAATCATGACAGGAAGAAAAACCGCTGCAACGATGTCACTGTTATAGGTAACTTATTGAATCCACAAAAACACCAGAAATACTGCAAATGTATTGGATAATCCAAGCTAAAGTTTACATAATGTTGCCTGAGAATTTTGAAAACTCCAAGATAAACGATGTAGAAGCTTTGCAGCATTGGACAGAAAAGTAAGAATTTCAGTGCAATAAACTTCATGAATGAATCCATAATATTAAGATATGTAACAATTACAGTTTTTTTTTTTAAATTTAGAACCTTTTTAAGCCTATAAACTGGATTTACCAGATAACAAATCGCCTTCCCAAAAACATAGACATGAAATCATAAAATTATGCAGCGACCAATTGTTGACCATATGTTCGTTAAAATGTTAATGGATAAAGCAAGAATTTTTTTAAGGGAAATTTATTACTTAATAGTCTGGATAAGTGACACTATGATCCAGTCAAGCAAGTGATCACTGTTATGTTGTTATATCTCTCATGAGATCCATTAAATAGTGAGCTTTCTCAGGACACAGTACGAAGACACTGCAGATACGATACTCGTATTTTGGAAGAAGGACATGCTAAAGTTTACACAAGTTTTATTTGAATATCTCTAAAACGACCTATTGTATCTCCTAGTCATTGAAACTGAGGAAAGAAAACAAAATCACTTGCTTTGTTTCTCTGTCTGTCTGTCTCAAATCCACCTTAAGATTTTACTGAAAAAACTGTGAGATATGACAAGACAATTTTCAGATGACGATAAATTTACACAAGACATCCACAAGACATCGCAACTAACCAAAAAAGCAACATACAAATAATAAATTATCTACTTCCATTGAGCAACAAGACTTCAATTATCTTCTATTAATGAACCAGTAAGTAATTACAAGGGAAATACTGAACATAAGGTTTCAGGCCATCTAGACTTATCAACCAGGCAGGGTATGGTTAAGAAATAGTCTTAAACTATGCAATGTATGGTTAGGAATATAATTGGTAAGGTATGGTTACCCAAGAGTTTCAAACACGGACAATGCTAAGTGTGACGCGCATCACTCTGGACGATGGTGTTATATAAAAGTCATCGATCGACAGCAGAAGCGTAGGAGGACTACAGATGAGAATGTCTACCTGACACATGAGATGGGAGATATCAATGGGCTTTGCCTGAAGCAGAAGGCCTCAATACAGACACCAAGGAATATGCAAATATCAACGGAGTGTCAAGCAGCGAAACCCGACACCTCGAGGCGGACGCCTACCCTTTCCATCTCTACGACCCACAGACCAGAAATTCATGAATCAGTTGGAGATTTGGTCTGGACCGGCTGGTTGACACTAATCATGAATAGGGGACAATTCCGACACCAACTGTTAGGCGGCATAACTGTAATAATGGAATTCATTGTCACTAATAAGGCTCAGCCATAACAGCCGCTAGTCAAACAATAACTGGACGCCCCTAGGAATATGATGTAGGGACGCCAAGACCCGTCCAACCAGGGTTTAGTAATGGTTTCTGCACGTGACCTGTAATCCAATAGAGATACGAGTTTTGTGTTTGGGATGGCGAAGGAAATCGCCTCTAGAAGGATTCATATAGCGTAGAAAGCAAGGGAAGAGGGACTTGTTTCGAAACTGGGAGAGACGCTAGGTCGTTCTGACGATAAGGGTAATCAATGTAGTTGGGAACCACGTCTCCAACGTAAACCAGGGAAACATTTCTAAAAGTACACTAATAACTCCAGTAAGTGTAGATAGGATGAGTGGTGTGTATATATTTCATTAAACATACATATTAAAACCATCCAGTGTGTCGTGTTGCTGAGCTTGGTGATAGAGGTAAGAACCAGCAGATACTCTCGTCATCAAGAAGAAGTGGCGAGAGGGAAAAACGCGACACTAAGGTTGTACAAATCACTGGTTTGGCCGCAGTTGGAATACTGCATCCAGGTGTGGAGTCCGTTTCTTAAACAAGACATAGAGAAGCTTGAGAAAGTGCAAAGAAGAGCTACAAAAAAGATTTGGGGATACAGAGATTTGAGCTATGAAGAAAGGTTGAATAAGTGTGGATTAACAAGTTTCAACACAGGTAAGGTGCAGTTAGGAAAGAGTTTCAGCTTAAAGGTGTGGTCATAGAAGAGTATCAGGTGTGGTTTCAAACTAGGCAAGGTATGGTTAGATAGCAGTTTCAAACTAGGTAAGGTATGGTTAGAAAAGAATTTTTAACTAGTTTGAAAAGAGCTTCAAACTAGGCAAGAATATGGTCAGAACAGAGTATTGAACTGTGTAAGGTAGAAAAGATTTTCAAACTAGCTAACATATGGAAGGAGAGCTTCAAACCAGGTAAACTAGGTAATAACTGGTTAGATAAATTTTAAACTAGATAAGGCATGACTGCAAAAGAGTGTTAAACTAGGTAAGGTTAGAAGAGTTTCAAACTAGGTACAGCATGGCTAGGGAAGACTGCAGGCAATACAACTTAACTAGGTGTCAAATACTATTCAACAAAACACAGGACTATGAAATAAAGATTCTTTTTTGACTGAAATAGGCACATATGGCAACCTCTGCCATACAATAGTGCAGACAAAAAACACAAATCTAGCCAAAGAACAAATTGTGCATCTGCATAATACTGGAGACACAGAACAAAAGCAAACCAGAAAGTTGCTGTATTACCAAGTGCACATAGTATTTTACAGAAAATCACTCGATAATAGGTATTGTTTAATGTTTAAGAAAAAAAACAATATACAATAAAACATGTATTAAATGAACAAAACTCTCAAGGCAAAAAGAAGCTGGTTCGTATAATTATTACTGAGCACAACAGTAAATTATTGACTAACTTGCTAAATAAACAGTTATCTTAGCGTTGTGTACATAGTATTATCTGTACATACACACAGACAGACAGAGAAACACAGAGAGAAATAGTGAAACAGAAGGAGAGAGAGACACACAGAGAGAAATGGAGAGTGAATCCTTTCAATAACCCAAAATGTGACCCTTATTCATTTCTGGGAAAACTCTACAATATAATATTAAAAGCCCTACAACCATAATATGAAACCATGTTCTCAATTTAAAAGATATATCATCAACCACAACAAGCCAAAAATTACACAACTTGCAAATAAATGGTACAAATAAATATCGATATATTAACTCGCATAACATACACGACACTGTCCACGCACCTTATCTGAGAGTTTAAACAATTACACAACAGAAACAATCAAAACAGAAACATACACCAACAAGCACAAGATAATTATATTTTAAATATATATCACATATATTTCAAAACCTTATGAGATTAAACTAGACATGGTTTTGTACTATTTGAAAAAAATTTTAACATAAATATAATATAGTAACAGAATACCTGAAGTATGCCATTCCTATTATACATATATATACATGTGTGTGTGTAGGCCCATATATATATATATATATAAATATATATATATATATATATATATATATATATATATATATATATATATAAAGCATTTGTTTGTGTTAGGGTCAATAGTAAAACTGTGTATCATGGTGAGATTTTCTTAAGTTATTTCTGTCCAACATCTAGAGCGTTGAGGGGGGAAACATGTCCGAGTGGGAGCGTTTTCGATGCCTGTGCAGTTGCATGTACCAGCGGAACTTCTCGAGGCAGATGTGACACTGGTATCGATCAAGAGCGAGATGCGTCCCTTGGATGTGTGCCATCAGATTGTTGGTGCTAGATAATCTTGCCTGACATATGCGACAGATGTACTGCTTCTCCACGGTTACGGTCGACTGCTGCACTGCCGTCCGGCACAGAACGTCTGCCATGCCCTCGTAAGGATCCTGTATGCAACACAGGCAGAGCAGTGCTACACAGAAGCCCACTTTAAAGAAACCCTAACGCTCAGCAATTCAGGGATGATACCAGTTGAGACGTTAGCAGCAAGTACTGTTACCCATTAGTCATGAGTTGAGGACTCGGCAGTCTGCATTGATTCAATATATAATTATATATATAAATAAATAAAGTATTTATTATGTGCCCTAGCGAATACATTTAAATATAAGGCATGAAACTACAAACAATTCATTACGGGTGGAGCATGCAGCCCAAAAAACCATAGAGTGAAATTCCCACTTTATGACGTATCCAACCAACCTGCCATCAGAATATGAAAGGATATACAAAATAGGGCTGGCTAACATTCCACTTCTTATATCTATAACTCTTGCTATCTCTCTCTACCTCTGCCTCTCTCCCATATTTCTATATTTCTCATGAAATAGAGACACAGTGACCATCTACACTTCATGGCCTAATATATACTTATCATTATGCATGTCTGACATCAAGAAACTACCTAGTGACAATACTGTCCAGTACAGTTCAGGTAAACAAACACCGTACTTAGAGACATGGTTTTGGAATTGGGTAAACTGTTACTAAAACAACATCAAAGGTGAACTGATAAATCTTTATTACTTAAGTAGCATTATTTCATCATTAATAATGACATATCGAGATTCAAACTTCTGTTATGGCAAAAAGTTGTTCTACTAAGAGCAGAAGTTTCAAGTCTTTATTAATGGAGGACCAGTGGCAATATCTTTCTGCAAGTTGCAGGCCTGGGTTCAGAAAGCAACAGAGCAAAATAGGGGTAGGGATATGCGAGAGAGTTCAGTGAACCTATATGGAGAAAATATTAGCAAAACACAATTTCAAATGATGCATTTTTTAGCATACAAACCATCAACTTAGGCTTAAAATCATAATTTACATCTTAATCTCATTAAGCTGTATAAATGACAAATTTAAAGTTATATTCTCAAATTGTGTAGCCTTTAGTCAAGGCTCCACAGGCGAGAAATGCATTGTCAGAGGGCCAGAAATGTCCTGCTGACCAGCTTTTTGAAACTCTAATTCAGAATTTTACAAAGAGCGGAATATGTGGCAGTAATGATTTCATAGATTATACCAGTTGTATGTATGTATATGCAAGTACTACCTGTGCTATTCCCTGTGCTGCACTAGCATCGTCCGACCACTGCTGCACTCGAGACGACACTGAATAGCCTTTGCCAGCTGAGCGAGACGTCATGGCTGGCTGCTTCCTGACTTGGAGACGCTTCTGAGCGAACTGCAGACCGCTCCGGGGCACGGCCCTTCTGCTGCTTGCAAGTCCCCTCCTACGAATCCCCCTCTGCGACAGGCAGTGTCCGCTCCTCGTCGCTTCATCCCTGCTTGGCTTTGTACCTGGCTTGCAAGGAAGCGTCAATCCAAAGTCCATTTCCATCTCGCGCTTCTCTATCTTCACAATAGAACAGTCAATCTCATCCACATCCCCCACACATTCTTCAACCTGCAATGCTCTTCCCACACTTTCCCAATCAGTCGGCTCTGCGCCGTATTTGTACAGACCATCTCCTTCACTGTTGTCTGTAGAATGGTAACACGTACCAGTCGCCTGATAGGAATATTCTTCCATCTCTTTCCAGTCGTTGTCTTCTTTGCACGGCGGTTGTGTGACGGAAGTTTGGCCACTGACAAAATGCGCCTCTTCCGTCGATTCAAGACCTTCGTTGCCTCCAGAGTTCGTATCATCATAAAAGACCTGTGCGCCGTCATTGACAGGTGTGGCTTCTTCGTCTGCATTGTCTCTGTTGTCGCTGTAGCTGCCAGCGCTGTGTGTGGACACGACCGTATCGACGCCATCCCTCTGCCAAGTGAGAGATATTGTGCTGCCATCTGGCAGGACAGTCTCCTTGAAGCTGACAAGAAGGACGTCTGTTTCGTTGACTGTTATTCCGACGATGGCTTCGACAGAGAACGAGGAATTGAAGAGTCCAAGACTACTTTTGCACAGCAGAGGAATCGTGTCCGAAAGTACCTTCTTCAGATGAGCCTGCTCGTTGGCCACTACCATGATGAATGCTTAATTTATACCTATTAGATACATAAGCAACATCCCAAAGTTACTTCAAGATGCAACAGAATTTACTTGTTTTGGTTCATCCTTACTTGTAAGTAATTCTCGAAATCTGATATTGCCCTTCTTCCAACACCTTTAGCTCAGAAGTGTAAACGCCTCAACGGCACAATTGCAGTTGTGCTGCAGAGCAATTGTGTGCAAAGGACTTGTTCAAGGTCCCTACACAGTGATTGACGCCTCGGATGAGGGCCGAACCCGCTCACTCGGCGCACATCGAGTGTTATGGGCCGACCGCTCTAACCGATCAGCCACCATGCCACATATGGAGTAGTTAAAGACTGGTGTGCTTAATGCTTAATGTATTAACCAAAAAATCAGCACTAGAAGATTTTTGAAGTCTCAATCTCTTGATTTTTAGTATGGCAGTTTGGACAATTTCTATGAATTTTTGGTTTTGCTTCAGCTTACACTAAGAAGTAAACAAGTAAACGAGTTAGTACTGATAGTAACAGTATTTGTGTCTTTAGTTAGGTCGATTGTTGTTGTTGTATTCTAAATAAAATAATCCGATTTTCATTTTCAAAACATGTTTTTAGTTAGGTTGGCTGTCACTTTGTAAATAAAATAATCTGATTTTTTGTTTCAAAACATGTTTTTAGGTAAAAGTGTATTTTAGCATATTTAATTATTTTCTTCATTATATCATGTATTTTGTAAGTAGAAACTGGATTGATGATAATAATTATGCTTAAATGGAAGCTGGAACAATGAAAAAAAATTTTAAGTGTGTCTCAGATCATTTAATTCAATCAAATGTTGATCAGACATTCCACTAGATTTCATCGCAATGCCATTTTGTCATAAATCAAACTTCTAATCAAGCATGATATTTTCATCGATCCAGCCTCCATTCATGCACATTTCTCTTCGTCGATCCAGCTTCCATTTAGGTATATTTCTTTTCATCAAACGGGTTTTTGCACGTGTACGCAGCCATGTTTACATTGATTCCACGTCCATCGTAACGACATTCTCACACCAATCAAGCATTATATTTTCATTGATCCAGCTTCCATTTAAGCATAATTTCTTTCATCAATTCAGTTTCTACCTGCACATTATACCTTTTTTATCGATCCCGTCTCCATTTAAGCTACAGTTGGACATCTATTCACGTCAAATAATAAAATACCCTCAAATACACTAGAAGCACCATGGTATAATAAAATACACTTCTACCCGTTTATAGTTAAGTCGATTGTCGCTTTGTAAATAAAACAATCTGATTTTCGTTTTCAAAACTTTCGGCCACTGGAGGTTTATCCGATTCCTATCGAACAAGTGTGCTGTAATGTCGGCAATATAGTCAGTCTAGCGCAGGTCACAGTTAACGAAGTTCAAGAAGAAGCAGTGTAAATTTGGATATTAGGACGTAGGAGAAAGACGGTGAAAGTTGTTCTCACACAGAAGCAATTGTCCTTAAGTTAACCACTATAATTATATCTGTTATGTTATACACAAAGACCCTGTCATATAGGCTATCAATACGACTCCAGTCACATACAAAAAATAGATAGCAATCAGGCAACCTAGCAGGTTATACGGCTTCTCATATGCTGCGCCAGATGATATCTATAAATTCTTACTATATTATTTAAAGCTAACCTTATTATGTGTTGAAAACTAAATGTTTACGCTCGTTAGTAAAAATCCAAATTTACCGGAAGATCAGAATGGGGCATCATCCATGGCTGCTCTAAGCATGCCAGAGATTCAGGCCGAGCCAAGTAGTGGCTAGAGCAATGGCAAAAGTAATATTTGATTATAAATCTCCATATTGCAAAACGCGTCATCTCTTGAAGCATTTAAATCTCGACTTAAGACATTTCTTTTCTAACAATCATACGACTGTAATTGATATTTTCTCTCTCGTTGCTCTAGAGTCTAGAGCTGAACGCAGAGCACTAGATTATTCACGAGTGATGTGGTGCATCAGATAGGCTATCCCGGGATTGGTGTCCAGTCGAGGTCAGGGTTGCAAAATTCGATTTCTAAAGCCATGGTTTTTTTAAATAGAGCTAAAACATAAAAAATCAAAGTGTCATATTTCTGATTTTTGCTATTTCGGCTAGATTAATTGTATTTGTAGCATGTATCTGGCCTACACGGGGAGTCGGGAACCTTGAATGGCGTAGCGTCCATTCCAACGTGGGCCTATGAACGGTGGTAAAGAATATCTCCCCCGAACGATTAAACTCTCATTGCAACATGAGCAGGTTGGTTATTCCACGGTATGTCTAGTCTACAGGACGGCCACTTATGTTACCTGCCATGGTGTCATTTATTTTTTTATATTATAATACGTGCTTTACTGTTGCCCTCAATTTGACATGGCTAGGTATATAAGCCCTAAGCTGCCGCCTATAGGGCTGCCGATTTTTAGGGGCCGCCAGTTATGCAAAATTAATATCTTTTTTGCAAATCCATAAATGAAACAACTTTAACGTTGGTTTATTTTTTAATTCTTATTAATCATAGCAACTTAATATAAAAAACATCAAACCATTGATTATTTCTTTGATGACTGACAATGGTAGTTAATTCATATATTAATTGACCACTTAAGTGAAAAACGCAAAAATGCAGCCTAAGATAAAGAGAGCTAATTACTTCATTTCGATCGCTGGTATAATAATTATGGCCGCCAAAATGTTGTTTTGCCTAGGGTCGCCAAATGTCTATAGAACCGGCCCTGAACTTTGACTCCGTGTCCACCCACACATTCACCGCAAATTCTTCTGTCCGCAACTTAGGTGCTATTCCTAAACAGAACCTTAAGCTTCGCTGATCACAGTAGGCCTACCCATATTTACCGCTCTTGTTTCATGCATATCGCTCCGTGATCCTCGAGTCCAAAACTGCATCTATACAATCGCTACATCTAGGTCTGCAGTTCATGCAGCACATGGGCGCTGTACAAATGTTGATATTACGCTTACTATTACATCAGTCTATTAGAGGGTTTATCGGTTGCGACTCTAGGGACCATTCAGACCCTGGTCCAATAATAAGTGCGTGCAGTAGGCCTAAAGCAATTCAGAGAATGATAGGTCGAGCAGATGTCCCTTACGCACGGTAGCCCGCCTCGTGTTTCCAAGTATATTCTAGTCTATTGTGTTTAAAATGTGTCAAAGTTTTACAAGAATGTGTTATATCGATGCGGAAAGGGGTTCTAGATATTGGAATGTTATTGTCAAAACAACCTAATAGGGTTTGAGGGGATATTCGATCCTCTTGCGTGACCTGTCATGCACGGGGGCCTTTGTAGGATAACTAGGATACACATAGGTCCTACATTGGTCTGCTGATATGTTGCACTACACACCCACACGAGGTTCTCTAGTAATAAAATAACTTTATGTTAATCATGTTAGAGATTTACAGTCTCATATGAACATGTCACTGCATTACATAGTTTATCCATTTTGGCTGCCGTCTGTTTCTGCGAATTTACCAAGGTTTCGTTTGAAACAAGACCAAAATATCTCAGACATAAAATGAAGAAACTCACTGATAAAGGTCCTACGCAAGTACGAGAATTCACAGCCACCTGCATAGATATAATTCTATTCACTACGTCTGCGTGACCATCATGCAGGCCTACGTTGGGTCTGCCTATCTAATTTACACCGCATCACACATCTTGCTGTCAATTAGACAGAATGGTATGCACGCAACTTGCAATTCAAAAATGTGCGACACCATGAGTGCGTATGGACATAAGAGTCATTCCTCCTCACTTTTGTGGCATCGAACTTATAAAGGTCCCAAATATAGGGTATACTATATATGGGCCTAATGTACAGACCTACACGTATTATATGCCTATGCCTTCAAGCTAAATGCTTAACGCTGTAACACTGCGCGTGTGTGTGTGTGTGTGTGTGTGTGTGTGTGTGTGTGTGTGTGTGTGTTTGTGTTTATACAGTATTGATTATTTGATCGATGCCTAATTGCGTACAGGCTACTGTGTAAATGTGTATGAATCCTATATAGGCCTTTCAATGCTCGTATTCCTATAATAATTTCTGTATACATATAGGCCTATAGTTAAAATGCCATCAAAAACAACAACATTATTTTATTGTTACAGAGTCAACCCATGCATGCAGCGAAAATAATAATGATTATATATATATATGTTTATATATATGTATTTTTACGTAGATATGTCTTTATATACTCTATGTATTTAGACTTTAAATATAATATCTGTAGCATACTTAATTGGATATGGATCCGATGCCATTCAGTGGCACCAATGACCTGTATTATACCAGTCGACGATTCCGGTTAAAATGCCAATTTAATTAACAACATTGTTTTATTACTACAGCGTCAACTCACGCAGAGAAAAGACTTATAGTTATAGGCAGTGTATAGTTGGCGATTCACGCAGTGAATGACGAAACCTGCAGTTGCAACACATTTAAACACATAGGAGCTTATGTCTTTGTACGTAGACCCATGCATATGTAGAAAGCAAAATAATGAATGCTGATCTCGGTGCAATTCCTTCCTAAGATTCACCGCCGATGCAGTTAGGAGGCAGAGGCGGCGACCCCGGGGGTCGAGAGAGGACAAGTCCCCCCACCTTTTACAGAGATGGGACACGTTTGTCCCTCCCCCCCCCCACATTTTCTACCCCTCTCATTGGGTGCCCCGCACCTGCTAAACGAGATCGCCGCCTTCGGAAAAAGGAGACACTGCTTTTGGAGTATGTGATCACTCACCACTTCAAATAAACCTAGAAACTCTGGTCGACTTACAGTGACCTCCTCCGTTCCTCGGTTCCTCGGTCGGTCTCATCCCTGGGTCCGATCAGCCACTCCGCTTGTCACAGCTGGTCAATATAGTTGGACGTATTTGCCTCAAATGTTCAACAATCAGATGGCGAGGCAACGACTGACTCTGCGTTCTTTCTCAGCACAGAATCATATCTCCAGTGAAGAAATACGACGAGTCAGCAATCCTAGCTTCTGCCCCTAAAATCTGTATCCTCTTCCATCATTCCTTCGTCGACGTCTTTCTTCCCTTCCTCACAGTAACTGCTCTCTGTCTGCCTATCTGTCTGTCTGTCTGTCTGCCTATCTGTCTGTCTGTCTGTCTGCCTATCTGTCTGTCTGTCTGTCTGCCTATCTGTCTGTCTGTCTGTCTGCCTATCTGTCTGTCTGTCTGCCTATCTGTCTGTCTGTCTGCCTATCTGTCTGTCTGTCTGTCTGTCTGCCTATCTGTCTGTCTGTCTGCCTATCTGTCTGTCTGTCTGCCTATCTGTCTGTCTGTCTGTCTGCCTATCTGTCTGTCTGTCTGTCTGCCTATCTGTCTGTCTGTCTGTCTGCCTATCTGTCTGTCTGTCTGTCTGTCTGCCTATCTGTCTGTCTGCCTGCCTATCTGTCTGTCTGTCTGTCTGCCTATCTGTTTGTCTGTCTGTCTGCCTATCTGTCTGTCTGTCTGTCTGCCTATCTGTCTGTCTGTCTGCCTATCTGTCTGTCTGTCTGTCTGCCTATCTGTTTGTCTGTCTGTCTGCCTATCTGTCTGTCTGTCTGTCTGCCTATCTGTCTGTCTGTCTGCCTATCTGTCTGTCTGTCTGCCTATCTGTCTGTCTGTCTGTCTGCCTATCTGTTTGTCTGTCTGTCTGCCTATCTGTCTGTCTGTCTGTCTGCCTATCTGTCTGTCTGTCTGCCTATCTGTCTGTCTGTCTGTCTGCCTATCTGTCTGTCTGTCTGCCTATCTGTCTGTCTGTCTGCCTATCTGTCTGTCTGTCTGCCTATCTGTCTGTCTGTCTGTCTGCCTATCTGTCTGTCTGTCTGTCTGCCTATCTGTCTGTCTGTCTGTCTGCCTATCTGTCTGTCTGTCTGTCTGCCTATCTGTCTGTCTGTCTGTCTGCCTATCTGTCTGTCTGTCTGTCTGCCTATCTGTCTGTCTGTCTGCCTATCTGTCTGTCTGTCTGTCTGCCTATCTGTTTGTCTGTCTGTCTGCCTATCTGTCTGTCTGTCTGTCTGCCTATCTGTCTGTCTGTCTGCCTATCTGTCTGTCTGTCTGTCTGCCTATCTGTCTGTCTGTCTGCCTATCTGTCTGTCTGTCTGCCTATCTGTCTGTCTGTCTGCCTATCTGTCTGTCTGTCTGTCTGCCTATCTGTCTGTCTGTCTGTCTGCCTATCTGTCTGTCTGTCTGTCTGCCTATCTGTCTGTCTGTCTGTCTGCCTATCTGTCTGTCTGTCTGTCTGCCTATCTGTCTGTCTGTCTGTCTGTCTGCCTATCTGTCTGTCTGTCTGCCTATCTGTCTGTCTGTCTGCCTATCTGTCTGTCTGTCTGTCTGCCTATCTGTCTGTCTGTCTGTCTGCCTATCTGTCTGTCTGTCTGTCTGCCTATCTGTCTGTCTGTCTGTCTGCCTGTCTGTCTGTCTGTCTGCCTATCTGTCTGTGTCATTTATCCGTCGCAGAAGAAGTTAGTCCTTGTTTCTGTTCTGTTCTGGCGAAGGATTGAATTGATTTGTTCGGTTAACTTTAGGCCAATCGCGATCGTCTTCTTTCTTTTTATAGTCTGTCTTCGAAACTGCCTACAGCATCTTTTACGGAGATAAATTTAAACTACAATTCAATAATAGGGCCTACAATTAAATCTACATGATATTAAAAATTGACCATTGATAAATAAACTATTATTTTTAACTTGTTCATTATCCCAGCATATTATGAACGTTATTGAGAAGAAAGTTGCTTTCCTATTAGCTGATTATCTTGTTAAGAATTATATCATCTAAACTTTTTAATCTTGTTTCCTAAGGGTTACTCCATGGGGACTTTTAGGCTAGTTCGCCCTCTTTCCAATATTTATAGGATTAAACCTACTAATGGGTCTCACTGCAGCTCACCCTCTTAGCATTTTTTATTATGTCAGAGCGGTATCCTCCTTAACCGTGTTTTTTCTCTCATTTAGTCTCTGTGGTAACCTTCTTGGTGTCATAATCCATGAGTCCTCTCATAGCCGCTGGTCCTGTGCTTAGCTAATCTTATGCAAATGACTTGCAGGCATATTTTCACTGTTCGCGTCAACAGCCATTACGGCAGTCCGTACCATGAATCGGGCCATGGATGCTCTGGAGGCCTGGATGTCATCCAATCGCCTGCAGACTAACTCATCTAAGCTCTGGTTGTTTGGCTTGGCACACGCCAGCATTTCGGCAAGATTGGCTTGAAACTCATGCTCAGGAATTCCCGCTGTTTGCCTCCTGATTTTGTCCGAGACATTGGCGTTTCATTGGACCAAGAACTAACCTTCACGTTGCATATCAACCTGCTATATCGCGATTGTAACTACAATCTGCTTCAGCTTGAAGTGTTCTTCCATTCTTAGTCTCTTATCCATATTCCACTCCTCTATTGTTTAGAGGAGGTGTGTGTGTATATACAGGGTGGTCCGCATAAAGGGGGGTCTGGAGGCAAATGCCTCCAATTTCAGGTAGTGGGATAATTTTTTAGTCTTAGGGGAAATATCATGCCTTCCTAACACTAGGGACCGGGGATTTGCCTCCATCTCGTAGAGGGGATTGATGCCTCTGTTTATATACGCCAATATAGGCCTACATAATTATTATATTCTGTGGGATCAATGTTACACGCCTGAGACTATATCGTACATGGGGTATATAAGCAAGCATTCTAGTCGTGCTGTCAATTTGCGGTTATGGTATGTCAGTGTTGTTTTCTCTTGAGGAATGTTCAAGTCATTTGAGGTCGTGGGTTTGTCTTTTACTTTAACGACCTATCATTATTCACCTCTGTTTCGTATGCGTGGCTCTCATTTGATCCTTGTGTGCATCAGAAAGTATCTCTACAGCCAATGAGATCATCGTTCCTGTCGCAGTCAGCCCTCAGTGGTCTATTTTTGTCCTTGACGATTGGCTGGCGTCATGCCTCAGGGATCACTATAATCGAGTGCCAAAAATGAATCAAAGCAGCAGTAAGGTCTTAGTTGTGTATGGTGTATATATAGCAGTGCGAATTTTCCAATCTTGACAAACGCGTGTATTATTTAAATTTGAAAGCAGGTAACTATTCGACCAATTGCTACTCTGTGTGTTCCTAAAGAATCTGGTAATAAAGTGAAGGTAAGTTTCATTTCTACGTTGAAATAAATTACAGTGGAGTAAGTATTTATATTTACTTATATTTCGCTACGTTGTCTAACGAAACTAGGCTGTGTCAGATTGGCCTCATGTGAAATAAATGTGTTTTCTATATTGACCGTATGTCATCGACTCTTGACGTAGGCCTATTAAATAAATTGATGGGGAGAGATCCTTCATCACCGCTTCTTATTTGAGATATGCATGTGCTCTTACTCGGTGGTGCATGCATGGGAAGTACCTCTCTACTGGTGTAACTAAATCGACCGGTTCTCCTTGTATACGCTCATAGTCGTCTGTTCTAAATTAGATGTGGAGAATAGACTTTCTTACTCTGTGCCAAACCATCCTTATTATATTCTTAAATGATGCCAGTTAACAACAGTATTTATAACTGTTAGTTCAGACTTACATAGCAACACATCGGGAGCTAACTGATAGAGGCAGCTTCCCACGGTGTTGCTTCAGATATCGTATGAAATTATCGAGCATGTGAGTCAGTTCTTTGTTCAGCTGCCATGCGGAGTCGTTCCTATTCACATTCTGTCTGCAACTGATGACCGTCTCACAACGATCATCCTTCTGTCTCAGTCTTTCTCGACCTCGGTCACTTTTCACCTCAGTTCTCCAAGAGAGCCATAAATTATATACAACTTTGCACCGCATCGCTGGAACAAGTTGCCTCCGGAATTCTGCACTTCCTTTGTTCCTCCACCACAAATGTCATATCACAACCATCATCTGCCTCAGGTTCTTTTAGCTCGGTCTTTGCACTCGAAGAATCCTTGTCCCGATTCATCTGATCTACCGTTGAGGTCGATAATCCATGGAAGGTGGAGGACCTTCCAATTCTCGACCTCAACGATATCCGCCTTAGTATTCACTCTACTTCCTGATGTAACTCTCTGAAAACCGTACTCGGACCTTCTTCGGGCTACACTTCGGACAACTCCTATTACTTACCGCAGCGCTCGGGAATAAGCTGGTGCCCTTCATGCGATTGACAAAGCGGCGCTATACAAGTTTGGAGATTACGATTGCGATTCCATGCCATCATCTTCTGTCTCTAGCTTCTATCTGCAGTTTCATTGTTTCATTGGCTTCTGTCTCTTCTCTCCCTTTCCTTCTGGTTCTTTGGTTTCTGTTTCTCTGCTGCTTTGTGTCCTTTGTTTCTTGTCTTCTGTCTCGTTGCTTTTTGTCTCTTTGTCTTCTGTCTCCTTGTCTTCTGTTTCTTTGTTTCCTATTTCTTTGTCTTTTTCTTCTCTGTTTCATGTTTCTTTGTCTCCTGTTTCTTTGTCTTCTGTGTCCTGATAGGCTTGTACAACGCTGCAATCTTGCACAAGAAGTTCGACTCTAGCAGCACGTATATAAGCCGTTTACTTTTAGTTATAATATAACTAAAAGTAAACGACTTATATAGATTCTTATAAGAAACTGCGTCAATATTACACAATGAGCATTTCCCCACCGTATTTGACGCTCTCCATGTGTTCAACCAAGCTACCTGAATGTCCACTTACTGTAAATGATGTCTATTCTGCCAAAGAGGACATGAAGGGCGTTATGCCACCCGACCAGGAAGTTAGATACTTTGTCAAGAGGGCATTCTAGGGATATTCGGAGGATCACTGATGAAAAGTTAGTCAACAATCTGGAGGCCATGATCAAGAAACCAATCACCGTTGTCGTTGGCTCCCTTCCATCCTTCCCTCAAAAACGCTTGTGTACACAATGATCTTTCCATCAACATTACATAATTATGAACCATATCCCATATGGCAATATGGGTCTATTATGGGTTACATATGGGTATGATAGCAGTACTACAGCACTATGAGAGAGAGACAGACAGACTGACTGACAGACTGACAGACTGACAGACTGACAGACTGACAGACAGACAGACAAAGACAGAGACAGACAGACAGAGACAGAGAGAAGTTCCTCGAATGAAAGCACGAGTCGTGAGAGTTCAACAGTCATGTTCAATTCAAACTATTGTTTGGAACTGTCAGGCCTACACTAGGCCCATATAAATCATGCAACTGCCAGTTCAGTTGACGCAGAAATGCCTCAGATGCCTTCGCCTCCTGGAGGAAATCTGGCAACGTGCATCATCGGATGAACGATTGAATCAGTGAGTGAACAGGTTGGCAAGCGTAACGTTGGGTGAGTGTACCCAATACAAACATTATGCAAACGAACCCGTCTCAACAGAAACACGATTACGAGGAAATGTTGACAAATGGGTCCTCGTGAATTTGCAGTTATTTGCATTTGCAATATACCTTTAGGGCTCCACAAAGCAAATGGCTTTGTAGATGCCATTTTTGGTGGCACGACCATACAATAAGAATTCCTACATTTATAGAGAGGATAATGAATTCTGGTTCCTCATTTAAGCATCTGAACAAGAATATCTGAACAAGGAGTGTTGGACACGAGCCTGAACGTGTTAACGGATCTTTTGTTCTGAAATAGCAAACGATTTCGCGTTAGGAGAGATTCCTTCAGTGTATTCTCCGAGAAGGTGGAACATCCACGACGCAATCCCAACAGGAAAGGCTCTCACTAATAACTTTTGCGAATCCTGGAACAATGGATTGGCGAACCTGTTCTTGGTTTGAGGCCTGCGGGAGATTTATGCTCTAGTCTGAGTGGCTTTTGTCCGGGGGCCTTTGATTGCATTTGTCAAAAGGGGTTTGTGTCCGTTCCCTCTTAACAGCATATATGATTGACACACGTGTGAAATGCCATCTTAGAAGCAGAAAACGTGATGTATGTTCTTTAGTTATTTCCCACAGCCGTGAATCACTGCGCGAATAGTCGCCAATAGACCCACACACACACGAAACCAAGCGGTTAAGTTGACAGGCATTCATGACGGTTAAGTTAATGTCGTGTCTTAATAGGCCAGCAATTAAATCCTGTCAGTGAATCGAGTTTTGAACAAGTTTTAACTGGATTGGAACTAAATCAATTTCCTAAGATCATCTTTCAAGTTCTCTGCCCTTAAAGTCCAATGGCGCCACTCCTGTCGACACTAGACTTTCTTCTCCTCCAGCATATGGGGCCTATGTTCATCCATGATAATCCAATCCAGTCTAGTTCTTCCCTTCGCTCTCATTCGCTCCATTCTTCCCTCTATGGTAGTTCTCAGCAGGGAGCCCCCTCCCCGTAACAAATGCAAAGAAAAGAAGCAATATACTGGAAAGGAAGCAACGCAGCCGGAGAGATTTTTCAATTTGCACCAAATAAAGTAACTCGGGGCCACAGGTATATATTGATTAAGAAACTGAAAGGAAAACATTAGAGCAGATATTCTTCGATGGAAGTGTTGTATACTACCTCAGTGGACACTATCATAGCTTTTAAGAGGAAACTTGGAAAATTAGGCTATTAAGACATGTCCAGGCCAAATTACAATGGTTTTAACACAGACTAATCGTTTTCTGAACCACTTTAAACCCTTGTTATGTTAAGTGTTTTTTAATTGTCAGTAACTATAGAGTTACTATAGAATTATCAATTGATGGTCACCAGGAGCCCTCCTGAATAGTAGCTCCGAAGGGGCGCTGTATAAATCTCTGTAATGAACGAATGAATGAGTGAATGGATGTAGGGTTACATCCAGTGATCTATTTAGTCACGAAGCAAAAAACCCGTCGTGACCGATACATAAGAGTCAATGACGAAGTGCGCAAGAATCTCGGGATCATTGCTAACTGGAGTAGTTATGTGTCAACAATGTGTCTCAAGTTTTATTGCGTTCAAGATGGCAGCTGCAGTGGAGTTGAAAGGAAAATTCAGTCATTATTGTCCTAATAAATACCTCTTACTGTTATGTAACATGTCATCTCTAGCTTCCTATTCACGACCGACTCACTTGCTGGCGGGTCTACCGACCTGTCAGTTAGAACGAGTACAATTGGTACTAAACTCTGCTGCCCGGTTAATATAGGCCTATTACCGGACAGGATCTGTTGCGTGATAACTTACCTTGGCTGCGAGTTCCTCAACGCATCTCATACAAACTGTGTCTAATCATACACACTTAATGTCAAATGCCCGATTATATTACCGACTTCTGCAATCTGCCCTTGAATAAGTGGCAATCGAAACAGGTAGCGGCTGCTCTCCTCATCAAAGAATCTGCTGCATGTCCCACGGTCTTCAACGAAGTCTGGGGACTGTTCCTTCTCCGTTTCAGGACCAACTGCCTGGAACGGTCTCCCAGAACATGTGTAGAACGCGTCATCTCTTGAGGCATTTAAATCTCGACTTAAGACATTTCTTTTCCAACAATCATTCGACTGTAATTGACATTTTTATCGTGTATAGCGCCCTTTCTTTCGGCCTCTGCTCCGCTATATAAATTGTCTTATTATTATTATTTTTATTATTACGCGCGTATATTTACATAGAATGTTTCATCAAAGATAAAGACAATCTCATCTTGTAGACCTTGTGCATAAATGTACACAAAGGCTTGTGTGTGTATAGTAGATGGCCCTTAAAATGAAAGCTTGAAAGAATCTTCTGGCACCCTTCCAATCCATTTCAATTATGAAGAAAGGAAAGCGGTCAATGTCTAGGGGTGACTTTTGAGCTCTGGAGTTTGAATGATACACCAGAAAACTTTAAAATTTGTGTAATGAAAATTTGAAACATTTCAGTGCATTAATGCATCACAATGGCTTGCTAATTAGTTAGATGCTTCAACATTAATCAGCTCAATTCTCTTACAAAGGCTAGTACATGAAGATGGTGGTGGAAACTATAGGGAAATCAAACATCAATTCACTTGATTCGTATGAACCTGAAATTCTTGGCGCAAAGTTACCATCGTTGTGTCAAACTTTTGGATAGTTCTTGCATCTGCAAAAAGTGAATGAACAGACAGTTCGTGATACTTAGTCTACAGGCCATCTATAGAAGCAGTGACGCTATTTTAGAACTGAGCTGGTATATACCTTTAACAGGTCATACGCATAGTACTGACAAGTGGGAGTCGGTATTTTCGGAATAGAAATGACTTCATTACCAAAAAAATCGAACCATAGCAGGACACAAGATGAGGACTGTCTGAGGATATTAATAAATGGAGAGATTGGATGAGCCTTTGATATTTCCCATGCTCATAAACATCTGCTATAGAACAGCAAGCAGACGATCAAAGAGACTTACTGGAGGTCTTTTTAAGAGATTGTCCTGCTCGTGGTGTTCGGTTTTCAAAGTCGCTAAGCGTATAGAAAACGATGATCGCAAAAGTCATCTGCACGTCGAGGTGTGGCTCTCTCTTGCCCAGTTCTAGAAGACTTCTGCAGAAGGACGGAGCTTTTGTGCTCTTGACATCTTTTCTGTTGTTATCTCCCTCAGAGTCTGGATTACTGCTTCAATTGCTGTGGAACCTCCTTCACTCTCTTGTAAAAACATTTGAGATACCCACATAATTACGGGTGCTACAAGTAAAAAACTAAGATTTCATCTCTGATATATTACGAAGAGCTCACTGTGCTCAGTCTTTATGATTCTAAGAAACTGACATACATACATACATACATACATACATACATTCATACTTACATACAGACATGCATACATACATACATACATACATACATACATACATACATACATACATACATACATACATACATACATACGTACGTGCATGCATGCATACATACATACATACATTCATACTTACATACATACATACGTACGTACGTGCATGCATACATACGTACATACATACATACATTCATACTTACATACATACCTACATACATACATACATACGTACATAAATACATACATACATACATACATATATACATACATATATACATACATACATACATACATACACACATAAATTCATACATACGTACGTGCATGCATGCATACATACATACATACATACATACATACATACATACATACATACATAGATACATACATACGTACATGCATACATACATATAGACATATATACATACATACATACATACATACATACGTACGTACGTACATACATACATACATACATGCATACATAGATACATGCATACATACGTCTTACTTTTTTTGCTTCTTCGTAACCTTGATACATTTATCCTGCATCATCGTTTCCTATTTCTGCTTCAGTACGAGAGGCATCAGAAGACGATGCTGCTTAGCGTGGACACAAGATATTCTGACGAGCAGCAGCTCAGAAGAGATGACCTTCGCAATCAACTTCTCTCTCTTAACAACGATAACAACAACAGGATTGAACCCGATCATACGTCAAACGTCTGGGACTCCCTTCCGGGGTCTAAATGGGGCTCCTGCACGGACCTACTAAACGGACCCAAGTCCAGATCGCTTCCAAAGGCCCTTCAGCCGAAGTCTCCTAAGGATGAGCAGCGCAGCCTCTCATTCAGCTACCGAGCACCAGTGTTGGCCTTGCCTCGAACTCTGCCGCTTACCAAAGCACCGAGACCGTTTGACAACTCTGGACTCTACGAGAACCAGCGCCACTCCACGCAGAGATCGCGTCTTAACAGCTTCGGTGGATTCTCTTCACAAGCCCTCTCCTCAGCACCTAGCCGAGTAGCAGACAAGGATCCGGTTGGAGCGAACTACCCTATCAGGATGTCCAATCACAAAGCGTCACCCGCGAGATGTGTGACATCACATCCGGTCACCCTTCAACGCCCTGAATCGCCATGCGGAACGAAGTCGCCATCACCAGGCACCGCGCAAGCGCACGCCCAGATGCTGTGGATAGAGAAGGTTAGGAGAGGTAGCGATTCTTGTTCGGAGTACACTAGCAGAGAACCATTTTTGAACAATAACGCAAAAGAGACGTACAGAAATGACCCAAACAGAGGACCAGCCGGAACCCACATTGAAATGGAACCACGCAAGAACAGCCCAGTAAAGGAATCGTACAGCCACCATGTACAAGAGGAACGAAGCAGAAACAGCACAGCAATTGAGCTACATTTGAGCAGCCAAGAAAAAGAGCAACGTTGGAATGACGCGAATAAGAAGCAACACTGGAGCCAGAAGGAAAGTGAACCATATTACAATACAGGTCTCGATCTACGTTTGAGTTATAATGGAAAGGCGCCAGAAAATGAATCGCATTGGAACAACGGGAAGAATGAATCCCGTTATAACTACGCAGGAACTGAAACACGTCGGCCCAGAGATAAGGAACCATACTGGAAGAAGCCAGCAACAGAACAGCACGTCAGTTACACAGAATTGGAAACAGGTTGGAACAATCCAGAAAAGGAACGAGGTTTGGCAATTCTAGAAACAGAACCACGCTGCAAAAGTCCAGCAAAGGATTTGAGTTGGAGCAACAATAAAAATGAATCGCATTTTGACAAGAGGGAAAAGTATTCATCACATTTGAATCGTGTAGATAGTGATACAGTCTGGATGAAGCCAGAGACACAACCAAGTTTGCGCAATTCTTCAGAAATGGAACCGCTCCGAAACAGCAAAGAAAAGGAACCAATCTGCAGCGACACTGAAAACGAACAACATTGGAACAAAAGCTGCAAGAGGAACCCGTTCTCGAGTCACATTGAAACGGAATCGCACAGGAACATCGTCGCAAATGGACCACACAGGAACGGCGAAGAAAGGATACAGCGTTGGAACAAGGACTCATATTTGACCAGCAACGGCTCACAATGGAACAACCCAGAGAAGGAATCTAATTGGAAAAAAAAGATTATGGAACCACACTGGACCAACTCTGAAGAGAATCGATATCAAAAATTGAGCGTCAGCACAATTCTTCCCTCGCTATACACCCACACCTCTCCATCTGCTGGCCCGTGTATTAGCCATCCAAGCTCCAGAGTCGAACCCACAACGCTCTATCCGCAGAGGCCCCCAATGGCCCAACAACAAACTAGTTCTGGAGATGATCTTCGACTAATGACGTCTCCGCTCTACAAACTGAGCAGCTTCCGTTATGGATCGGGAGGACAAAGTCCGAGTGGAGTCCATCAGAATGACGAAGGTCGTGGAAGAGACAGCCTTCCGAGAAGGACACCCTTCGACGGGAAAGCAACCGACTTTCAAACGTCAGGTCGGGCCTCTCGAGACCGTGCTCTGAGTCAGGGTGCCTTTCCTCGATTACTGAACAGGTACATCTCTGGCAGCGCCGTTGATCTGTCGCGTGGCTTTGACGATCCACGAGGATCTAGCGAAAGAACGCCTCCAAGGACTTCTGAAGGACGCATCCCAAGTGGAACCAACCAGATTCCTTCCAGTACAAAGCAAATCAGCGATAGGTGGAGGACAATGGATCGCGCGCAAGGAACTTCAAATAATTACATCACTGGAAGTTCTGGTCAAAGCCTTTCAGCTTTATACAAGACTAGAAACAGGTGGGCCAGTTTGGATCGGGAAGGGGAGAGCCAGAAGGAATCCAGACCCCGACGTACCGATCAAAGTGGTCCAGACAACATTGCGCAACGGACTAAGGACAGAAGGACTACTTTCGAACCGAGAAATCCAGTCACTGAGAATACTTTTCGAAAGCGTGAAGATTCCGCCAGACCAGCTTCCTGCATTCCGGCTAAGCAGACATTGCAGATATCCACAACAGAGGGACTGGATCGGGAAACGACATACTCCAAGCACGGAAGTGGTGGGTATCCTTCGCCTATTAGCAGGTGCCTCTATGGCAGCGAAACTAATCTGACGAGTCTCAGTAGCCGCCAAGATCCTAGCTATCTGGCAATGACATCATCAAAGTACCCGTCTGGAAGAAGCAACGGTCAGGACAACAGTCAGAACGAGACAATGACGCTTTCTTCACCCATGTTGAACCAGGCGCAGTCAACCGGGACCTCTGCACCGCACCACACCTCATCAGTTCAGCTGATGTTGATGCCGCAGCGTCCTGACTTCAATGGCGCCACGTCTAACGATCAGTCCGAAGACGTCACCAGAAGCACGAGCGTGTCCTCGTTCAATCAGGTGGAACCTACGACTGAGTCCAACAACGGAAATCGGACTTACACCAATCAGTTCCCTATTGCGTGTGACTCAAAATCTGTGCAACCCTACGTCAGTTCCAAACATGGCTTGAGTAGAGAACCGACGCGAGTATTTGGCAGCACCGTGGCGGTGACGGCATACCCTTTTGGGGAGACGAAGACCCAGATGTCGGATGGAAATCTCACTGAAGACAGCGGAATCGGATTTTCAGAGAACAATATCCGCAGCTCGTCGGCAAGTCCCAAGGACGACTTAAAACTCAATCGAGGTAGGCTATCTTTTATTATATATTACGATGACTGTTTAATAGATCACCGCTTGAATATGAACTTCCAGGGATCTTCATCATGACCTCAAAGGGACAATTCGTTAGTAAACATCCAATTGAACCTCATCCCAATGGTCACACTTGTCTTTCAAGCCCCTGTACTACAACGACGCATCATGTCGAGCAGTCGGGCGTATAGAGGCTGTCATTCGCTCTTCCCGTCAGGTTCTGCTGGGGAGAGGGTAATAATGACCACGCCCTCAACACCTTCTTGAGTTTATCAGCCACCCTGAGTCCTCGTCACTATTGCTTATGGAAATGACTGGATTTATTAACATTCTGCTACGTGAACTTGCCCGCCATAAGTTACACCTAGGGTACCTACGCCTATAATTATTGTTCGGGGGCAGTTTATTTGAGCTCACCAAGAAGTCAGGGTGTCTAAAGCCTTTAGCTCTGGGAAGGATGGCCGCAAAGTGTGCCAAAGATGCACTGCAGTTGGTAAACTGGCTTCGTTTCCTTGCTTCCAGTTGCAGGTCGGAATTGCTACTCCAACTAGATGTTCAGTGACTGTAGTGACATTCCACGCAGCGAGAAAATATATAACTGCTACATTGATATATATATATGTATATATATATATATATGTTTATGAAATTGAATATATCTACCCATTTTATTGTCTGCTTGGAGATGTAATTGTTGAGGTTGCAGAGGAAGAAATTTGAGCTAGGTCACACAGAATAAGAAAGGCGACTATTAATACTGTTTCTATTATAATTATTTGATTTTTGATTTTTAATGCATGAGTGCAACGGGGGTAACAAATTAATAGGTCTAATAACTCATACTATTACTATCAAAATCGTAATTATTATTAGAAATAGCGGTTTGATTGATAGCTTTATATGCATTGGTTGTTACGATAAATCGAATCTCCATAACTGCTCGTAGGCCCTATGACATAACCCGTCTTTCACTCAGTCTACGTTGGTGTACTGAACGGCCCATACATAACTGAGGAGACACGTGTCTATAAAATACCCTACTGTAGTCTCATGTCCTTTACATGTAGGCCTATTAGCTTATCGGTCTTAAGAGGTTTTTTATCCCTGCAGGCCACCTACGTTAGCAGAGGACAACAGAATTCTGACAGTTCTCGTTCTTATTGTCGTTTGATAGGCCTTCAGTTACCTATAATTCACTTCTAATGAATGTTTCTTTACGTCGTCTCTTCATCCCTCATCTTTTCCTACTCCATTTTCTATGGTCGACTCGTAAACTTCTGAATAGCGAATCGTTGAAAGCAGGCAATCATGCATGACAGCTTGGTAAGAGTTACTAAGAACGTGCGTGTGCCCTAACCGAACCTGGGGAATATTTTTATTTAGTAGTAGGTTCTCGTAGTACTTCGCAGTTCTTCGGAGAAACCGCAAATATATGGGTTAAAAGCAACCTTATAATCATATAATCTTCTGCGCAAGAACTTTCCCTATTAGCCTATCCCAGGTTTTATTGACTCTAGTCGTGATGATCTTATAATTTTATGGTGGGTATGATCCGGGTATGTTATATGTAACGTGTAGGCGACATTCTTTGATAGTATTCATTATGATCACGCTATCCTCTTAGAGAGTCGGTTGACATTACCTTCATTCCTCTCTTTCTATGTATTTGGATCAATCCATTCCACGTGTCTTCTATACCTGTTGGACATCGTAAAAATTATGCACTGACCTCCCTCCTATACATTATCTTGGCTCACAGAGATCACAAGAGTGTGACTGACAGACAGAGAGCCAGAGACATTGGGTGGACACATAGGTAAGTCTAAACGGCAATAGACCTAAGTAAAGTAGAGGGATGCAAACAGACCGACGGAAAGATAAAAAAAATAGACAAGACCGTCATTGTTCGTTCTTCTGAATGAAGCACCAACAACAGACGGGAACAGACAACAGAACACCGATAGGCAAGTCAGAAGAACAATTAGACAGACTGATGGATTGACCGACAGATAGATAGACGAATAGGCACACAAACACACAGTGGCAATAAGACATATAGGAAGACAAACAGAAGGGACAAAATCTGCTATGACATCTTACATTTGATCTCTATGGAAAACGAATCCGTTTGAATCAATCTTCAATTGTCGGCCTAAGCAGTGAACTGCCAAGAAAGCACGATTGTTCAACAGAACCCAGTGACGCTTCTGTCATCAACTCCTCTTCCAACCATCTTGTCAGTTTCGCTCTACGACATCCTTTCGGCCGAGGGTTGCCGTCCAAGCTGCTTCAAAATCCTGACCATATTATAACAAGGGACATTGTTGGCAAATAGGTCGTAAAGAGGGAGGAAGGGATAGAGGGTGGGTGGGAAGGACGGTATCAGGTGTTCTAAAGAGAATATGCACCGCAAACGACAGGTGGTTGTCTTGAAGTGTCTAAGACCCGCATGCCTCACATTCTTCGAGCCTGTCACGATGATCACAATTTCACCGAGGCAACAGTTTGTCAACTGACAGGTGACCTACGTCAAAATCAGTATTAACATAGGCAACTATATGCCTACAACTAAAGGGCCCATCATGACGCGTTTGCTGATACGTTACATTGAACTAATTGAATGGCTGCAAAAAATAAATAGGTGCCTAAGAGGCTTATATCCACGTTGTGTATAGCAATGTATTATGCATTTCTTTGTCAAATTTATAACACAGAAATGTGAATATGAGAATTAGATTTATACATACATACATACATACATACATACATACATACATACATACATACATACATACATACATACATACATACATACATACATACATACATACATACATACATACATACATACATACATACATACATACATACATACATACATACATACATATATACATACATAAATACATACATACATACATAGATACATACACACATACATACATACATACATACATACATACATACATACATACATACATACATACATACATACATACATACATACATACATACACCGTGGTGTATGTATGATGGTTGATCGGTTAGAGCGGTCAGCCCGTAACACTCGGTGTGCGCTGAGTGAGAGGGTTCGACCCTCGTCCGAAGCGTCAATCACTGTGTAGGGACCTTGAGCAATTCCTTCGCGCACAATAATTATAGCTCTGCAGTATAACTGCAATTGCGCTGTCGAGGCGTCTGCACTTCTGAGTAACTGATTGAAGTTCTTTATGAAAATATTCCTGTGGTCATTTTCAGTAACTTATAAGAAACTTTCATACATATAAGAAGCGAGTTACGAGTTGATCACTGTTTGAACTCAGCGATCTGTCTCTAATATTTTTCCAGAGATTATGATAGACGAAGGAAGACTGACCCGTGGCGCTCCAGTTTACCCGACGACCTCAGATGGACCAGTGACGTTGAACTACCCCCCTCCATTCGTTGGACAGTCGATAGAGATCTCTCCTCCTAGATATTCCGAGACAGATTACGTCAGAAAGAGGCGGAACGAAAACGAAGAAAACAACTATAAGGAAATTTTCACAAAGGAAGACTGGATTAGTAGCGCAAGGAAGACTGGAAAAAGTCCGATACCTGTGGAGAACAAAACACTGAACGTAGCATCCTATGACAGAAGGATGGAAGTCCTCAGCAGGGAAGCCAATACACGAAGCAGCGACATATCAGCACCAACTGGCGTATGGAGGGCACAACTGGATGACAGGGAAGCCAATACACGAAAGGATGGGCGAACAATAGCGAATACCGAACAGCCTGTGAGGCAAGACAACTTGAATGCAGTGCCTCCAAAGTCAACGGCGGAGAAGTGGAAAGAATTTCTTAGCGGATCCGTCGAGATCGAATCACCCTGCAAAGTACTCCAAGATCAGCAGGATAAAGAATGGCGTAGAGAGGGCACCATTGCAATCGGTGAGAGCCTGGGTCAAGTGAGTGGTGGACAGTGGAAAGTAGATCCACAATGGACAACGGAAGAAGGTAGTTCCGTTCAACTTCCGGTTGGGGGCAAGGAAATTTCTAGAGCTTCAAGAGCGACTGTGAAAGAATCCGTGTTCGGTGCAGACGAAGTGCATTCGAGACGGAAAGGAAATCTAGGAGAAGACTTCGTCGTCTCAAAAGCTTCGCTGGAGAGGCAATCGACATCGGAGAAGTCATCCGTCCAGGAGAGTTCAAACATGGAAGACAGAATGCGACGGGATGGAAAGATTGAAGACACGTTACAGGGTGGAAAGGGAAATGAGCGAAATATGGAAAACTGCAATGGTGAAGTACAAGGATTAAGGGAAGTGGAAATCCACGTACAGAGGGGAGCTCTTGGAGTAGGATTCTGCGTTGAAGGGGGTCTGCAGTCAACAGCAGGAGATAGACCAATCACTATCAAGAGGATCTTCGCAGGTAGGCACTTATCTTTGCAGTCAATATATGCATAGAAAATTAACACAGCCAACTATTTAATATATCAGTACGATCAACGAGCGCTCAAGAATAAGCTGGTGCTTTCCGTTAGGCTTGAGGACGATTGGCTTTCGAGTGGCGCTTTAGAAATTTAGGGTTGGCGATTACTATTACGATTGAGCATTAAGCATACAAATCTGCTATAGCTATCATTTCATAAGTGACTCAATCTTCTGATATGATCCAATCGATTTAAAAGAAGCATGGAATCATGCAAACCGGCCCTGCTATAAATCTATCAGCGATTGATAACCTTTTCTAATCCAATGACCGTTATTGGTGTTATTTATTATGATGTCCAAGACATCTGTGATGCATGGATAGGTCATTTAATTTTCTCTGGGTAATTATTCCCTCTGTATTTTATAAATGACTTAGTTATTAGAGAGAGAGAGAGACAGACAGACAGACAGACAGACAGACAGACAGACAGAGACAGAGACAGACAGACAGAGACAGACAGAGAGGGTCACAGAGACAGAGAGAGACAGAGAAAGAGAGAAATAGAAAGAGAGAGGAGAGAGAGAGAGAGAGAGAGAGAGAGAGAGAGAGAGAGAGAGAGAGAAAAAGAGAGAGAGAGAGAGAGCTTGATAGAAGGTTGCTAATTGAAACAATTGGAAAAGTTAATAAAACAGCCAGAACGAGGCTCAAGTATTAAAGGGCCAAGCAGTTCAACACAAAGATGGCACTGACAAGTAATATTACTTTATTTATTAAATATTATTTAGCTATTATCCAGAGCTATTCTTACAGTAGGTCTAGTTCTACAATAATAAGTTGCTGACCATTGCAGTCCTGGCCTGTAGGGCCTATACTCTGCAGTCATAATCACGACATTTTAAACAAGTTTGCCCTGTTATTCGTACATCGTCGGATTCGTCTTGGGTTTTTATGCAACAGGAGCGTACGGCCATCTAAGAGGAAAGTTGAGAACAGGAGATGAAATTTTACGTGTGAACGACAAAGACTTTCGACAGATGTCGCACTACAACGCTTGGAACTTCCTAAAGACTCTTCCAGAAGGACCTGCAAAGCTGCTTATCTTCGCCAAGTGACACGAAATCGAAGGACCAAATGTCAGCCGCGTTTCCCCTAGAATCCGCTGAAGAGTATCTAGGTGTCTAATGTTTAGCACGGTAATAGCACCCATAATAAGCTTAAGCCTACAAGGACTATTGCTGGACGATAAACCATGCAAGGCTTTTTAGAAAGATAATCTTATTGGTGTGTCAAAGGTCTGTTGGTTATGCTTTTGAATATGATACTGTATATAGGGCAGTGATCTTGCGTATAAGACTATATATTAAGAGACCTGTTGGAGTCTTGATAACGGTTATGTAGAGATGTTGTTTAGTTAACGCAGCTTAACCAAAATTAGGTGCTGAAATGTTAGACATAATTATAATCTGCATGTTCTCATTATAACATCTTCAATTCTTCATACCATGGTTTGATGCTTTCCTGCTTCTGTATATATATATATATATATATATATATGTGTGTGTGTGTGTGTGTGTGTGTGTGTGTGTGTGTGTGTGTGGGGGGGGGGAATAGTTGAAATGCGAAGTATTAAAGCAAACGGAGAAGATGCTAGCCTAAGCCTATATATATATCACATTGTCACGCTCTGGTATGATCTATGAAAACTCTTATATTGAGATCTCAACTGTCACAAACCCAGTAAGTAGTATTCAGTCGATAAATTGGAATTTGTTGACTTTAGAACACAATGTAGGCCTATATGACCATACATAGATTTGCATAACTTAAATAAGCGTATATTGAACAATTGGTCTGTATTTTTAATATTCAGTTTATTAAAAATTTAAATTGCCATTTGATGTATTTGGATAACGTGACATATATCAAAGAGGGAGGGAGCCAATTTCACAATTCGTAGGCCTGCTCGGGCATAAAGAATCTTAATTAGCAATGCCTCTCAGCTCTTCGCCCAAGTAGGCCTAGGCCTGTAGCCTAAGCTGGGGCAATTATAGGCCAGCATTAGGCTATAGGCCAGCATAGCAAGATTAATAAACGATTTGTCTTGTATGTGTTTGGATGGAAGTAAGACACAATGCAATGCAATACAATGCAATCCTAGTCAGGTCATGGGAGACAAATGCCACATAATGATGGCAACGTCGACCTGTCGACCTAATGTCTTCCATTCGCCTATTAAAAGTACAACAACATTCAACAAACAGTCCCATACAATTGCATGACCGACGCATGTATCGATCATGTAACATGACTGTACGTCATCTGACAATTAACAGGTGGTCGCAAGATTTACACGGTCTATTCAGCGTCAGTAAATCAGCAGCTGCTGAAGGGCAGCCCAGTAGCCTTAATTAGGCCTAGATTCGATTTTCGGCTTATTCGTAGGCTGTGTATCACGCGAAAGAGAATATGCGGACCGAGGTTCGCTTTCCAATGCTGGCTGTTTTCAGCGATTTTAATAAAGTGTAAAACAGAGGGCATGAAAGGGTTTGTCAAGAAATATACCATTGGCTCAAATGCCCCCTCTGTCTGTATAAAATCCTTGATCTCAGCCGATAAACCCAGGTTCATGACCTTCATAAGGACTATACAACCTAACACATATGTAGGATACAAAATCAACATAGCTATTTCCCATATATGGGGTTCATGTATGCTAAGTCATTTACATACGTGTCAGTATTTAAGGACATGCATCAGAATAGGAGAACCATAAAAACGGTAAGATTGTCCTCCATCCTACATAAGTAGGTAATAGGTATATGATATTCCTGACGATGTCAATCTTGTTGAAAGAGGTCTGAAAATAAAATGACTCATTGTCTTACCATTGCAAATGGTTCAACCCTTGCTTCCACAACCAAATCCACCTAAAGCAGCGCTCATCTTCAAGGAAACCTCGCTGCTCAAAACGCAAAGCGGATAACCACGGTGAAGTTAAGTAACTCTGATCGTAACACAGCCTGGAAAGAGACTGTCAGTAACAACCAGACTATCTGCACTCTTTGAGGGCTACCTCTTCATGCTTTCAACATACAGAAAATACTAATCCAAGTTGACAGGCTAAAACTGTGTACTCTTGTTGGAATGCAAACATACACACATACCCATGCATCGGAACGATAGTGTGGCAGCCATTGTATCCTTAAAGATCCTGTGACAACACCTCACTAGAACCAGACAAAACAGGCAATCCTTTTTCTTAGCCATTGAATTACACATTTTAAGAGTTGGGATTATTCACCAATGTTATACTCTACAGTAATCGGTCCTGGCACCTGTAGCAACCTTTTCCCTTACCTCTTCTGCTCCAATCCATTAACTTATTTCAGAGATGACATTTCTGCTATCCATATCCGTTCTCCTTGACAAGCACGTAAACTGTTAAACTGGCTTCCACTTATAGCCCACATTTGGTTTAAAGTTCTTTTTCTTACTTCCATAGCGTTTCGGAAGAGGCTCCATGCAATCTTTGTGACTTTATCCATTGATTCTTTTGGCCGCCTCTGGTCGTCCCCAGGAGGTACTCAAATTCATTTTGAAGAAAATGTGCATCAGCGAAAAGCCACCACCATCGAGTTCTGACACATTCAGAGATGTTAGCTGACATCGTGTTCCGAGTTCTTGAAATGTACTGCGCCAAACGGCACACAGCTACCTCCGATATAATTGGTCTTTTGTGTTTGAGCAATGCTCTCATTGAGCTAGTTGCTCATTGTCATCATCCCTTACATAACTCACAGCACAAACTATGGCCGGTCCTTTGAACAACAGCTTAGCGTTATAATACAAAAATCATCTGCTGCGTAAACAATTGTATATGGCACACATACACTCATAGGAATTGTAATTAAACAGACAAAAAAATGTAATTAATTAGTTAGTAATTAAAAAGACAAAACAGGTAAACTATCACAAAACTTGTATTATTCCCAACAACCTAATAAAAAGTTCAAGCACTCATTTGTCCATCTATACAAACACACACACACATATGCATATATACACAGTCAACATCTGCTCAACACAAAGAAACCTATTGAGGAAAGATTAACAACACTCCTAACTCAGATTATAAACAACCAGGATGTAATCTCTTGAATCGAAAATCCATACCAAACAGTCGTGTATGCCATATTTCATAATATTATCTTGCACACTAATACACCTTTTTGTAATCAGCTCTAAATGGCCCAAATTTGCGATTCATAGTTTTATTAGAAGTAGAATACAACATTCAAACAAAAGATATGTTCCAACAAATCATCACCAAATACTAGTTAACACTATATATATATATATATAATAGTCAAACTGTTTCAGTGTTAAAATTTGCATAGTAAACTTTAAACATTTACAACTGGCAAATCATTTAGCTTTGTGCATGAAAAAAATTTTCATCCATGTCATTTAGTAGCATCATGGAGGATTTTCTAAATGATCACAGGCACGAAATTAAATTCAAATGTACAAAAATGCTTAAGACACCTAAAACGGTCAGGTATTTATCAGATGGTTAGAAGTTAAGCAGAATAGGAAACCAAAAGACAGATTATACATCTCTCAACACCTAGAATATATATCCGGCAACTCATTATATGGTGCAACTGTACTGTTTCCCTGCAGAATGTTCCAATCACTTACACTGCAAATTCAGACCTACTAAAAATTCATCGCTGAGAAGAAAATCTCTGCGAGAAATAAGTAGTTTTATGTTCTAAAAAGCCAATGCCTCTCATAAACAAGTCAAACTGAAAAATCAGCAAAAATAAATGTACACTTCAGGAATGTTTCGAAATTAGATCACAACAAAGCAGCGGTATAAGCAGTATTAATACTAATCTGTAGTTCAAATTTACGATATCCAGCTCAACAAAAATAACAAATAACAGCAGTAATTATACAATGGTCATTATCGCATTAATAATTCAATTCAGAAGGAATGAAGAACAAGGAGACGACAAGTATATTAGGCAATTATACAAGAGACATACTTCAACTTCGTCCTTTTAAAGATCTTCCACCTCACATTAAGCAGCTGTATGTGGCATGTCGTTCCCTTTGCTTGGCCACCTGTGGAGCTGCTCCAGTCCCATTTGCCATTGCCTTGCTAGAACAGTCTGTGAACACGTCTTCTAGCTCTGCCGAAGACATATTTTGTTCTCGTGCCAAGACTCATCTGAGAGTGTGTTCAGAGATACTTAGATTGATGCACAAAAGCCAGAAACATAATGGAAACTGATGGCATTAAACGTTGGCTGTGAATCAAGGTTGGAAGCGATGTGGGGAAACAGCATTCTGATGAGCATGGTCAGAGCCACGGATGGGCACGCTTTCCCCACAAATCCTATCTTCATGAAAGGCAATAACAGATGCACTACAACTAGTAATAAAGACTATGGTAATAATATTAGCACTATGCCGATAATAATTAAATCAATATTGTCAAACCCAGAAGCACTGGTATGTACAAAGTCCTTTAACAGTCAATTCCATCACAATTTCTATTTTACCACAGTCAATCAAGAAGAAAGTCTGAAGGACAGGGTAGAATATACTTCAGGTACTTTTGTGTATGCAAGTAATAGTTTATTCAAGCCTTAAGTAAGTCATAAAACAACATTGGTCTCTTGTGTAATTAAATCAAGGATGATGGTGCAGCTCTTTGGGACTAAGTGAAAACCTCCACTCAATATATAGATTGGCTGCATAGATCGTGCCTCATACTGTTTGGCTTCATATCAGATAATAATCAGTTAAGCACAGGCTCAAAAAAGTAACAGCACTGGTCTAGCAGACAAATGTTTGATCAACAAAGCACATATTGGAACTTGTATTCCTCATTTTTGCAATTGTAAAATGTTGCTAATTTATATAGGATGAATGGAAACTGGTCATAAGTGCTCACAACCCAACTATAAAACACCATGATCAAGTGGTTCCCTGCAGTAAATGAACCACATTCTGAAACTATACTGATGAAAAAACATTCCTTAATGTCATCTTTGCAATTTGGTATACCCAGTGCTCATCATGATGACAGATGTCTTCATCAAATCAAGACAGCTGGGTCCAAGACAAAAAACAGCATAAGTCTCCAATAGATAAGTAACAGAGAAGGCTAGGAGACACTGAGCTGTATCAAGCCATAAAAAGCACACCAATAACTCTGAGAAATTTCAGTAGTTCTCGTCCAAAGCTTTACATAATGTACACCTCATTACCATGCGAGGTTACACTAACCCTTGCTAAATCACCATGTATCTGTTCACATACATATCAGGTGGTCAGAGATCTTTTGGTTAAGTGTAAACACGTCCACACTGCAATCCAAAAATGTATCAACATTTAAGGGATAATTGGGTTTGATAAGAAAATATTATTTTGCACATGACACATAAACCCTTGACCAACTAATAGCATGCCAACCCTGGTGGCATCAAATTGTAAAATAATAGTAGCAATCCTATTAAAAAATGCCTATACTTCATTTGCATATGGAAATCTGCACTAGGTTAAAGTCTTTGCCTTAAATAACTGCAAATTGAGACTGTAATCAAACGCACAAACAAGACGCCATGCGGGGTAGCCCCTCAAAGAATATACTGCAGTATCCATGTGTATGCAAGTACAAAATAAAACTGAAGAGACAGGATATGATTCTAATAAAAACTTCCATACAAGTTACTAAGGATTCCTAATGCAAATACCACAACAGAAAATAAGAAATGATCAAGAAAGAGAAGCATTGCTAGCATAGAATTGTTGCTGGAAAGGGAGTGAATGACAGAGTCACAGAGAAAAGTGCAAAACTGCTGAGTACAATGTACTGGGGTAATGGTCTCAAAAGCTACCATACACAAGTTTTTTCAGAAATTTTTTGAATTCAGTCACAGATTCCAAATCATTAACTGCAACAGATACGCAATAAAAATCTTAATCCTGGCACAATAATATCTAACCAGGCAGCACAAGCAACAATAACTGGTAAACGAAACAGTTTACCTATCTATGCCATTATTCTGTTTTCTTTCTAATAAACACAGCCCTATGCTATAAGGGGCCGTTCATTTAGAACATATGTATGGTGGAGAGGGGACTAAGCCAAAATGCCTATTGGGGAACTAATGATAATGTGTGCATGCGTAGTTAAAAGGGTGTGTGTGAAACCTCGATAGTAATATGCCTAAACACTACTAGTGGGAGATGTAAGACTGAGGACAAAGTGTCACTTGTATGCCATGTTACCCCCAACAGCTATTAACTATCCCGCAGCTCAGCAGTAGTAAGTCTGACGCAGTCTGGGGTACCGATTAAATAACCATTCTAAAGGAATCGGGGCTATGGGCTGCATCAACCACACATACACAGGAGGGTGTATGAAAAAGTACACATAGAGAGGGGAGCAATTTGTCAAAGATTTCTGTATATGTGCTATATGAATGGCCCTAAAGATGAATAACATCAGGAAGTAGAAACTCGTCGACTTCAACACAACATAAATTATTCAAAAAAATACCAGAAGCCTGACAATAACTGCATGTCACTAAATGTGTAATAAAGTCATAATCCTTTCGTAGAGAAATTTAGAAACCAAATACAGTTTCTCACTCTCCCTCATCGTATCACAACAAAATTACACAACCGAAAATAGAACAGACATCACTATTAGTGAGCTAGTTATCTACAGCTATGTGAAAATGACCTGTCATACAAAAATATCCCCACACACAATTATTATTCAATGATATTGAATAGTTACAAGTAATATTGGAACATGAAACCCAGTCACCTGTACGATCATCCGAGACCAACCGATCGTGTGGGGCAACAACCCCAGCGACGATGACAACAACGCACGATCACTTGGTGAACGCAGTTGCCACAGCCCACAGAAGTTCATTCGTGCCCTCCTTCGTACTCTCCTGCTCAAAGTCCAAGTCGAGCAGCTCACGAACTCTTTTCATGGCCACCTCGTAGTCCTCGTCGGAAAGCGGAGAGAAGGCATTTTCCAGGACGTCGGAGGCGTGTGCCAGATAGATGAGCATCAGCATCCGCTTGTCGATCCGGTGCGGGTCGTTTATCCAGCGGCTGAGCACTGTGTCCTGCACCTTCTTGACAAGCTTCTGCTTCACACCAGAGTCGTTGAGAGGGTGGGTCGTCATGTCAAAGAGAACAAAATTCTGCTTCTCAGTCGTGCAGACGCCCTTCTCCACCAGATTCTTCGCGAGGCGCTCCCGCACGTTACGCAGCTGGTATTTCAGTTTCATCGGGTTCCATGTCTCACCTGAACACAATCAGATCCGAAATTGGTCATTTAAAACTTTTCATAAAACCTAACAAGAAAAGTCTGACAAAACAATACAAGGCCAGTGGAATTCTAAAACCTTCTTCCTCCAAAGCATTGCCACAGTCGTGCTAGATGCCCCTTCCCTGAGTTTGAGCAGTTATTATTTTAATCAATTTAGCTTTGTATTATCAATGTTTGGGAAAGATGGAGAGAAACTCAGATAATTTTCCCTTCTTCCTTCAATAATGGTTATTCAGCATGTTCCATTTCCAATTTCCTTCATCACCAACCACACACTGAGGTAAAATTATGTGCAGGCCAAAATTCTTAATATCCTCTAACGACAAGGTTCCCATTCATTTCGTCGCAGATCATTTCGTCGCATTTTAAAAACGACACTAACCCTAACCCTAAAAGACCATCATAACGCATAACCTGACCCTAACCGACCCTCACGATGCTTAACCTGACGAAATGAACTGTGATGAAATGAATGCGACGAAATGAGCGGTCACCAACGACAATAATAATAATAACGCCGATTTATAAGGCACCGTAAACGTGGCCCTAACCACTACAAGGGCGCCATACAACCTAGAACGAAAGTCAGAAAACAGAAACGCTGTCAGTTTAGTTTTAAATGAGTCTACTGAGTCAGTCAATCTGACGGTAGGTGGAAGACTGTTCCAACACCGCGGACCAGCGGCCAAGAAAGCACTGTCTCCAAAACGTGACCTCGTCCTCCGCACATGGAGATCGGTCTTCATAGAAGATCTGAATCGCAGACCGGACGCAGAGGAGCGAGTCCGAAAGCAGACGCTACTCAAACACCCGGGAGCTAATCCGTGTAATGGATTTGGGGACGATTCGTCGCCGGACGATTCATCCTCGGACGATTCATCCTCGGACGATTCATCCACAGGACGATTCATCCCCGGACGATTCATCCGGACCAATCATCAATCCAGTCAATCCAGGACCATTCATCCAAAGTGTCTTTAAATGCAATAATAAATCGCCGTTGTAAGGGCCATTGAACAGCAACCTTCTACCGTTGGTGTGTTACCACTTAGAGAAGAATGATTGTAACAGATGGGTGCTTGTCGTTTTCACGTTTCGATGTTCCAAAATTTACTGTTGTCATAACGTTTTCTTTTATTGCTTTTTATTAATTATTGTTCATTAATTAATCAAAAAGCATATTTATTTATTGATATTTAGTTGTTTATGAATCAAAAAACACGCGCACTTTACAGACTGAACGCATACTTTGGTGACGTCATGTTTTTGGACGTAAGAAGAATTATTTTAGTAATTAAGATGGAATGTCTGGTGTAATGACGAACCTGATATTAACTAACCTCTGATATTGCTTATCGAAGGGGAAGTCAAACACTATAATTTAATTACTAATCGCCTCATATAATATGTAAAAAGGACTTTTTTAATTTATTTATTTTGGATGAATGGTCCTGGATTGACTTTCCGGATGAATCGTCCGCTGGATGAATCATCCTGTGGATGAATCGTCCGAGGATGAATCGTCCGAGGATGAATCGTCCGAGGATGAATCGTCCGGGATGAATCGTCCGGGGATGAATCATCCGCATACGGTGTAATGATCTGTAGACGAGCAAGCATAGCTTGAAGTCAGTGTGGTATGAAACAGGAAGCCTGTGCAGAATGTCACGAAGGAGCAGCGTAGGGTTGTCATATCTCCACCTGCTACAGGTGAGTCGAGCGGCAGCGTTAAGCACCGACTGAAGGCAGTCCAGGAGGCAATGGTCAACCTTAAGGATATCTCCCAATTCTGAGTTATGTTTCTGTACTATAAAAACATTTGTCAGCACTTAGCACCAATGCAGACACAATGAAACCATCAGAAGACTAATTAATACAAATAAAAATTTCCTGAGGAGTTTACCACTGAGATATTCAATCCATGACTGAATTGTTTCAGGTGGCTGGGTCTCTTTTATGTGCTTCAGAGCCTCATCAAGAAGCACATCTCCCGTCGGCGCTTCCGACTTGCACAGCACTTTCCGGTTGAGCAAACTACGTCGACGCATTCCAGTCTTTTCCAGTTCAACTCGTCCACGCAGGGATAATTCCGCCAGAATACAGCCACGCAGTCCTGATGATATGCAGTCATTCCAGAATGATGTGTAACCCTGGCAAGATCAATTTAAGGTAAGTAAAATCCCAAAGCAATCCCATTTTAAAGATAAAATCGAGGCACCAGAGTAGTGACAGTAAGCATGAATAAGAGAAATAAATGTCAGGTGTGAAAAATTATAGCATTAGCTAAATAAAGTAAGTGTTCAGAGTAAACAGACATTCCTATTAAAGGCAAATCCAATGCCTGGAATACAAACATACAAACAAGTTTATTTTAAAACAGCAATCATAATTTAATAATTATTAGCATGGCAAGAGAAGTGTAATGAAACAAATTTCTTTGCTTCATTGTAAGAGCACCGACTGAAAGCATTTTTTATGAGCTCAATTTAGTTCATTGAAATGTCAACATTATCATCATTATAATTATTAATTTCTATTGTGCCGGTGTCTCATACACAAGGCATAAACGAAGGCACATCGAAACTATAAGATAGTCAGGGCAACATCCAGATGGTCAATCCACATAGACAAAAAGGCAGCCTATGTCAGATAATCAACTTGAATGAGGCAAAATTTCAGTAGAGAACAAAATGACACAAGTCCCTGAACAGAATGAACAACCACAGGACAAGAGTTCCCAGAACTAGGCCCAGCGACTGAAAAAGCACACTCACCTAGAACAGCTCTTGCTCTTAACCATCAGAGGTCGGCCGATTAATCGGGTCGATTATCGTACATATCGGCGGTATCGGGTATCGGCAATTATAATTGGCGCCGATATTACAAATTACATTTTTTATAATATTATTTCCGGCTTTAACCCATTTAGCGTGTAAGCCAGAGTTGCGTAATCCATTCCCCTAGCGTGTAACCCGCCCGAAGACAGTGATTGTATGGCTTCTTCAGACCACCCTGTAGGCAGTGAGCTCGTATAAACCATGGGATAATGTGCAAAGGCTACAGCTGTTGTGCAGAGTGAGTTACAGTACCTGCCTGATTACTCTGGGCAGCTATTTCATTGCTGCTGGCTGCCCACCGGCCACCACCACCGATGCCCTCCCTATTTTAGGCCAAAGTGGCATTTCCTAATTGTCATAATTTCGTGGCTTGTCTGGGAATGACATATTTGTTAGAAGAGAGTGATTGTATGTCTGAATTTGCTACCACAGATTTTAATATCATAATAGTTTAAGGTTTGGGGAAAATAGTGATGATAGCTTACAATGCTCATTCTACTTTTGCATGGTGCGACAGAGACCATTTTCCGCGTGTACCCAAACCATTATAACTGGTTCAGCTGGGCATGAGGTTTATCTGACTGATACTAGACACTGTTATACAAACAGCTTCTGCTTATAGCTGTTGTGCAGAGTGAGTCACAGTACATTTTTCGAAAACACAATGAAATAATCGGTTATTGGTATCTGCTATTAAAATCGGTATCTGCAGTTTCAATAATGGCAATACTCTGTATCAGCATAATCGGCAAAAAGAGATATCGGTATAGCTCTATAAACCATAACCAATTCTTTCTTTGTTTTACAGGGGCTGGAGAGCAAGTTTACACTGCAGGCCATTCTTAGATCACATCAACAAATTAAATTAAGAAAAAGGTTAAACTACAAAGAATACCAATACCAAAGATTTTTATTGAGCACACAAACACAACACACGGCCAATCAAAATAAGTAAGTAACATACAAGCACTGTAATTGACCAGGTCAAGAGAGAGGTGATGTGGCTGTGATCAATATGGGAGGAGACCCCAAAGGGACCGAGGTCCTGCTAGTAGGGGCACACTTAATGAGAGGTGAGAGATCTGAGAAAGGATTTATTTTACAACCCAACTAGCTTAACTATGAAAGTCCACAAAATAATGTTATCGTGATTTAAATAGGGCTAACGAGTGTCGGATGTTGATTATACTGATGAAGCGGTAAGCGCTAGTAGATGATTACGGAGTTTAATTTTAAACATAGTTATGTGAGGTAAGTTTCGTAACTCATGCGGTAGACTACTCCAGGCTGCAGGGCCAGCAGAAGTGATACAGAATTGGCGGGTATTAGTTCGGGAGTATTTAGGCCTGTAATTGGTGGAATTATGAAGACAATAAGGGTTGAGTTGTAGAACAGTATTAAACTGGTTTTTAAAACACAATGGTAGAAGATTATTGAGGTGTTAATACATGAGCACATTTAAATGAAGCTGCATCATTTGAGCAATATTAGGTATCTTTAGATTGGCGCCAATGCTGAGAGAAGAAGGACGTATGCCGTTGAGATGGATAATTCTGAAGGCTCTGTTTTGGAAGAGTTGTAACCTTTTGAGGCAAGTAGGGTAGTCTGACGCCCATACCATGTTACAATATGTTAAGTACGGATGGACCAGAGAATAATAGAGATTAGTACGCAGCTTAAGTGGTAGTAAGTGGACAAAGCGTGACAAAATGCCCACATTTTTAGACAGCTTAGATTGCACTTTATCGATGTGGACATTCCAGGTAAGGGATTTGTCAACGAAGACACCCAGAACCTTGGTAGAGACTGATTTAGGTATGGGTTTGTTATTTAACATTAGTGATTCCTCCGATACAGGAGGTTTGTTGCGATGAGAAGCAAAAGTAATGCAGCTGGTTTTAAGCGTATTAAGTGACAGCTTATTAACAGTGAACCAGTCCCCGATATGTAACAGTTCATGGTTAAGCAGAGTCACTAAGTTGGCATATGAGGGGCTAGACGCAATAATATTTGTATCGTCCACAAAAAGAAGGAAATGCACAAGTTTAGACGCGTTAGGTAGGTCATTGATATATATAAGAAAGAGTAAGCAGCCTAAAATAGAACCCTGGGGAACCCCATACTTGATAAAACGAGTCTTGGAGACTTGACCGCTACAGAGCACGTATTGGGTGCGGTGATGTAAGTAGCTCTGGAACCAGTCCAGAGCTACTAAATATACCAACAGAGAATTCATTATGGTCAAAAGCCTTGTATATGTGATCGTGAAGGTCTAGCAGTGACATAACAGTAGAGTGCCCAGGTCGAAAACTATGTTGGGATGTTGGAATGTATACTATCATGTCCTCCTTTTTGCAACATATTGCTCCTGTCAATAATTTTAACTGTTAATTCACAAAAATGCAGTATAACATCAGATTTTACTTATCAATCCATTTTTTTACTTCCAAATGATTATATTTTAATATTCCCAAGTTAAGTCACCATAATGGATCAAGCCTTTTCAGACTGCATAAAAGATAGCGCAATTTTCGGGTGTGGGTAAAATGCGAACCGCGAACTGGCTAACTGGGAACCGGTAAAATGCGAACCGTTTGCGAACTTGTTTTCGATTGGCTGCCAAAAGTCACGTGACTGGTTCGCGCCTATGGTTGCCATTTATATTTTTATTCATGCGGCCAAAAGTTTTCGGCAATTATCTGTATATGATACTAGCTATGACCCTGAACCATATCCATTAACTACACTAACCCTAGTCCTAACCGACCCTCACGATGCCTTAATCTGATCCGTTAGCGCCAATGGTTCGCATTTTGGTTAGCGTTTTTCCGGTTCGCAGTTCGCATTTTGCCAACACCCGCAATTTTCTAATCATAACTTATTTTAAGAGCGAATATAACTGAAAATTAGGTCATGGTTGGCCACTTAAATACCTCTTTGTCTTTAAGACCCAGAAGAAGAATTTCTTCCATCAAGGTCAGCCTGGTTTCCTTCGAGTCATGGTCTTCATCTTCTACGGATTCCTTGCCATCTGACCAGCTGTCCTCCTTGTCCCGCGAGGAGTCGTCTCCTCGGGTATTAGAAGCAAGAGAGTTAACGTTTCTACGTTGAATTAAACCGTCTGAACGACTCATGGTAGCCTCAAGAGATAACTGGGCGGATTTAAAATAATATTAAAAATCAAGTTTTTCGAAGCGTTAAACAATACACATAAACTGTCCACTGAACGATTATTAAAAGTGAACTTGTAAAGGTAAGTCGTCCACCCAAACACAAAAATGGCCGACGGGAACAATATTACGTTGCAACACGAACAACAACGGAAATTACCGAAGCGTACAATCAAGTTTTTCGATAAAGGTAAATAGAACATACAAGGACGACCTATTGACGGTAAGCCTGGAAATGTGTCTGTGATTTATAGATAGGTCTACTCTAGTAACTTTGCTAATATTTAGGGCATAGGAGTCAATGTCACTGGTGTTTAAAATTGCACTTTCACATCTGTCGCACCCAGCCTGAAGTGGTGTAGTGAGCTAGTGAGCAAGTGGCTGAGCTGGCAGTTCTAACGCTTAATATAAGGACCAGGATTCAACGCTCGCGTTGGAAATAATCCTATTTCCGACGACAGGTGCTCAAGTAGAACTTAAAATCTTCATAGCTTAGATCTGATTGTAGACCCGCTGCCAGTAACTGCAGCTAAACGAGGCACAATATACTGTCCATGCCCAATTTTTAAACTGCCTCCACCGTCGCCATTCCGTTGTCCAATCAAAGCCAGGGTTGGAAAACCTGTGTTTGTCTAGAAAGTTTGTGAAGTTTTTTGTATAGGTTCTAACGTACGCATAATCGCATACCGAACAAAAATTTCGACACAGAGCATTAAAGAACATGTAGACTATAGGCCTACAGGGATGTACGTAGGCCTACAATTCGATTCTAAAGACCTCAAAGGTTAAAATTTCAAGATGCCTATAGACTAGGTTGCTTACTTTTAAATCAAAAGTTATTTTGTGTCCACTGTGAGTAGTATAAGCTCATAGCGTCGACTCCACAATGATTATAACAGGACTATCGCCTCTTTACTCATAAAAGTTTGGGGGCGAATGCATAGTTTCGCCGCAGTATTTGTTGGGACATTCGAATTTTGCCCCATTAGGCCTATGAAATAATAAAATGCCTGGGGAGAGATCGCATATGAATCTCTGTTGAACAATTTCCTCTCTGCTGCGTCATGGAATGATGAATACTGGAATACTGAAAGGTCCACACCGTGGTGTAAATGTAAGCCCTGCTATTGAAATCAGCCGGAATAATCAGCTTGGTGAATAACCTGCATGGCGTCCTCCGCTTGACTCTCAATTAGTGCTTTATCTTGGAGATCATAATTACCAATGGTCCCTCCAAGCGGTGCACGTGTTTGCACGCGCGTGTTTGCACTCGCACTGGCTGTAGAGCCAACGAACGCAAGAATTTAGTGTAAGTAAGTAAGTAATAATAATAATTATTAAGTGTGTACTTTATTGAACCACCTGCAAACGCACAGAGGGAAAATGATTGCAAAAATAACGAGTCACGATTTCTCTTTTCGAAACTACGCAAGTTGTTGGCTCCTAGCCGGCTGCGGCCGTACGTTTCTTCAACAGCATTGACTTACCTCCCCTAATTTATCTTTAATTAGACAAGGAACTTTTCTAAGATTATCAGAACTTATCACCATGGACTTTTGAAACGGTTTTTAATTTAGCTATCATCGAATTCAGCTCGAACCTGTGCACAAAGTGTGAAGTATTTATAAGATGTTGCCGAAAAATGTCTACTCGTCCTCGATGCACATTTTCATGAAGCATTCTCCGAGTGAAGCTCGAGTCATGTTCCCAGCAATAGTGAATTTCGCCCGTAGCGTCACCTAGCGCCGAACGGAAGTCCTGTGATTCGCTTTGTTCGATAGCGGCTTCTTTCTGGTATCGATAAAATGGCGGATCAGCGTGAGTAACGTTATTTTATAATTTATATTATTTTCAAATTTCTTAAACTATTTTAACCAAACATTGAAGGCAACTACTTATTAATGTAGACTTTATTTTAGAGCTAAGCCTGTTCTCTTAAAATTCAACTCATGCTATAAATTTGTTGTATTACGTTTCCCTTAAATTATGTCGAGGTGCACGCGTGTATGCGAACAAGGATGTATCGTAGTGTACAAGTAATATTAGTTACTGAAAGTGTTTATGTGATGAACGGTCAATTTCTTGTATTTTATTGCGTGCAGTGTATTTAATGGTTGTTAATATGCGTATTAATAAAGCTAAATATGCTAAAATAGAGCGGGCCAACGTTACAGTTACATACAGTAGCGTAGCGCCATGGAGCGAAGTGGAGCAATTGCTCCAGAGGGGTGTTAGTAAAATGCGAACCGGTAAAACGCGAACCATAGGCGCGAACGGATCATGTCAAGGCATCGTGAGGGTCGGTGAGAAGGGATCAACTCGAATCATCGAAACCCGAATCCCCGAAAACGCTGAAAAGGCCAAAAAGCCTGATTCCCCGAAAACAGCAATGCACTATTAAAAACTGCTGAACAGTCTAAAAAAAACGCAATTCATTCATCAATCCAGCTTCTGCGTGAATTCTTTTCATCCATCCAGCTTCCATTTAAGCAGAATTCTTTTCATCAATCCGGCTACGTTTTCGGGGACACGGCGGAAATCAATTTATGGTTTTGGCGATTCGCTACGCACCCTGGTCGGTTAGGGTCAGGGTTGGCATCGTGAGGGTCGGTTATGGTTAGGATTAGGGTTAGTGTAGTTAATAGATAGTGTTCAGGGTCATAGCTAGTATCGTTTACAGATAATTGCCGAAAACATTTGGCCGCATGAATAAAAATATAAATGGCAACCATAGGCGCGAACCGGTCACGTGACTTTTGGCAGCCAATCGAAAACAAGTTAGCAGACGGTTCGCATTTTACCTGTTCGCAGATCGCCAGTTCGCGGTTTGCATTTTACACACACTCGCTCCAGGACGCCAAGGGCTGAGGGACACCTCCGGGGTGTGGGTAAAATGCGAACCACGAACTGCGAGCCGGTAAAATGCGAACCGTGCCAACCTTGAACCTTACCGACCCTCACGATGCCTTAACCTGATCCGTTCGCGCCTATGGTTAGCATTTTGGTTCGTGTTTTACCAGTTCGCGGTTCGCATTTTACCAACACCCACACCTCCTCGAGAATGTAAAATTATTTTTTCTTACAATTTCGGCCAATGGTTGGATAAGGATCTACAAGCCTTAGCGTCGTAGCCTGTACGCGTATGACCAACACGTGATAGATTCGCGGTATTTATAACGCATCAGTTAATAGCAGCACGTGTCCAGTCTGTACATATAAACAAACAACCTTGAATGTCAGCATGCACACATGCCTTTGCAATATTAGAATTAAGCCATTAAGTGAGATATAAAAAACCTGGTTGACATGATTCTGCTCATTCCGTATAGCGTAAACATGTCATACTTGTACAAATTTAGTCTAAATATTATGATGTTACTCATAGGCAGATCAGTTGCTCGACTGCATAAAAACAGAGCGATTATCTGTGTTCATTGAAGTGAACACTTTTTCAGCACTTTTCTGTTCGTTGGTTAAAACTGTATTGAACATTTCTATATGCCTACGTCTTCTGTTCATTGAAAAACCTAGTGCATAAGAGTTGAACTCATTTTGCACGGACTTTTGAGAACTTATACATTCAGATGCAGATGTTTCTGAAGGGGTCTAGTTTACCCTCACAAATACCAAATAATTCGTGAATTCCACGAGAAAGACAGAATAACTGTTGTGTAGTTGTATTATGTTCTGTTACTTTTTCATGAGGCACTGAGAATGGACTTTGCACAGTGAGAGGGCGTTTGAGCAAAGTTGGGTTTGCCACAGAGGAAGCTATTCCACTGGGTACATACATGGATAATTATTCTGCTGCCGAAAGTTCTGCCGCTATAATTACGAAAATTTTACTTCTATGGTTGAACAAGTGCAAAATTTAGCAGGTGAAGATCTCTGTGCACGCACAATCTTTGACACAAGCATGTTGTTAAAACACTCAAATTTATTTTAAAATGTGTTGTGAAGCTCGTTTGGGGTCAGGGTTGATATTGGTTTTGTATTTAAACATAATGCGAAGAACATTTGGCCGCAGAAGTAATTTTTCTGTGCTTTGAGAGGCAGCAGAATCTCCACGCTACATGCATACATATCGCAGAGCCTTAGCAACCCTTTAAACTTGCAGAAAATGAATGTGAAACGTTTAGTTTATGATTTTTTGTGTAATATTGCGTATTCTTGGAAACAAAAGGGGTAACTTATAGATAAGATAGTGGAGTGAAATATTAAAGAATTATGGAAAAGAAAGTGGGAAGAAATAAAATCTCTCATTCAAGGATAGCATAACAACCAATTTATATTCTGCATGACCCCTTTCCACAAGCAACATAGTTGACTAGTTAAGTTTTTCATTATGCGTATAAAAATGTTTATTAATTAATCTTTGCTCTGGCCTATCATGCTTCTTTCTTAACTTGGAAATTCATCCTACGGTTATGGGTGTGCCTTAATTGCAGGGTCCCTTTAGGTTCTCCCTTTTATTCATGCATTTCCTATAAATTCTTTGACTATACATTGCTTGATGGAAGAAATAGGGATTATTATGTTATGCTTTGACCTATATTTTGTCAAAAATTAATGAATTCCAAAGGGAAAAATTCTTTTTAAAAAATATTTAGGAAGGATTAAAAGACAATGTAATGCTTCATGTCAAAAACTTACTTCCGATTATATTGTCTAAACCTATTTAAGGCAAATCAATCTCAGAGCAGAAGCAATGCAATAAATACAGCCGTAGATACTACTAAATGTATGCCAAATTAACTGTTAATAAGCAATGCTGAAGTGCACAGTTGTAATGAAAATACAGGAAAACCCACAAATTATGCAGGAGAAGACTTTTACATATATGCAATCTTTGGCATGCCCTCTGCTAATATATCTATGTACTTTTAACATGCACTGATTGTTGTGTTGATTAGGGTCATGTTAGGTGTAGTTAGGGTCGGAGTTTGGTTTAGTGTTGTTTTTAGATATGTATGAAAAACTTTCAGCCGCATAAGTAATATCTCTATGTAGAATTTTTGCCTCAGAAACTCAAACGTTCCCTTTAAGTTGATCTTATAAGAATCAGCATGAAAAGTAATGCTTTCGTATATTGATTGTACATTATATTGACAATTTATATGTTTATCATCTCTAAATTCAACTGCATAGTTAAGTAAAATGGTGAATTAATAGGGGTGACTATTTCTATTTCGTCCTATATGGGTCTTAATGTTGAACAATGCGAGGCAAGATGAGAAAAGAATTCTTTCAGCAGATATGAGTTGGGTTTAAGATTTCAGGGACTTATGGAGTACATAATTATAAGAAACAATGATACAAGACAATCATTATGTATCCAAACATTCAACTCTGCTAGACAAAGACATTACCGATGGTTTGGAAATGTGGTGTGAATGCTAGTGGACAGCAGAATGTCCATATTTCTTTTTTGCCATTCCAGGACATCATATGCGACGTTCATTATAAAAATTAATAATAATTGGAAAATAAAATAGTAAATTCTGTGTATTTATTTTCTGGAAATTTGTTTCGGAACTGTTTCATTGTCTTGGATTGGATGTGCCCGCAATTCAATTATATCAATTCCATGACTGTCCCGATCAATCAAATGCTTGTGGTCATCATACTTGACAAAATCCGACACAATGCACTACATGGTAGATTCAAAGGAAAATGGAGACAATGACTATGCAGGATATACACAGTTTGTTATGAATGAGGACATACCCTCATTTGGGCATTGAACTTGACGAATGAACTAGGACAATGTAGATTAGTTATTCGTACCCATTGCTGCTCTATGGCTGGTGTCAGGAACTGATAACCTCGATGAATTATATCTGTCTAAAAATAAAAAGTTTTTGAACGTTGCTGAATGAAATTAGTTTAAAATCATCAATAAAAAACTAAGATGACACTAAGAAGAGTTACTGAAATCAGAGCCTTTCAGTGCTTTTCATAGAACACTTCAGACTGGAATTGATTGATTATACTAAATTCTCTGTGGCAAAATAGTTCAAAGATGTCTTGACGCGCACTTGTTGGGATCAGTTTGATAGCCATCAGTGCAGTGCTCTTGGTAGTATATCATGTGTCTTGATATATGCATACAGCACGATACAATACACACTTCAGAAATGCACATTGAGACAGGCACACATTAATTGCCATGTGTAGACAGGTATTCAGTTTAGGGGAAATACAGATCTGATAGGATAGTTATGGAGATGTAGAGCATTCGAAATGTAGGTACTAGTTGGCAACTGTTAATGAATGCTGGCCCTGGAAGACGAGATGATCTGCTGTGGATACTTGTAATTTATGACTAATTCTAATTAGTCATGTATGTAGTGCATATACAAAAATCATGTATGTAGTGCATATACAATGATGTTGCAGATAATTTTGTAGTATGAACAGCGTGCTCCCTGGTGTTATGTGATATTGCTGATTTATATTCAGTGCACAATATAATTAAAGGTGTTAGTATTAATTGTTTTGCAGAAGTATTGAGGATCACGAGTTGTAACATGTTAATGTAAAGGTGTAAGCTACGAATGTATAATTGTAACTATAAAGCCATAAAAGTTTAGTGAATATATGTATTTCTGCATGTAATGTGTGATGCACATAAGAAAACCTTTCTTGCCCAACTAGTCCATTTCAGAGTGTTAGTAATACATAGGATCAGTGTTTACTTAGTAAATGAAACTAAAATAAGAACGAAAATTTTAGATACTGAAAACAAAAATTAGAAGGCTTTCTTGAATTAAAACTAAATGAAAAGGAATAAGGCTTGCTGAAAAATGAAATATATACAAGAATGATATTGAAATCTTTAGTGAAACCTATGCATTTGTTTTTATTTTATTTTGATGTCGATGAAGTTGATAGACACACATGTACAAAATAATTACTGCCACCACATAGAATCTATATTTTGGCCAACTCACCTCTTTATACCATTGAGAGGTGAGTTAGGGAAGGTCGGCTCTTCCATCGCGAACTGGTACCAATCCCATCTTTTGCGCTCGATGCAGTTTAAATATGAATTGATAGGTATATTAATTTATTTAGAATTAGTCTTATAAAGCTCTATCCAGTAGGAAACGCGATAGCATTGTTTGGGAAGAATTAGGCGATAAAAAGCCGAATTACAGTTCTGAATGACAAAGTAGGACCATAGCCGGTGCGTATCATACATGCTATTTGTTCATAAATGCTTTTATGTAGGTTAGACATGATTAATTATGTTAAGTTCTATGTGTCGGTAACTCATGATTTCATAAATCTGTTCCAAAATCATGCTAAATAGAATTTAATATGATATGGTTGCCAAGTGTTTGTTGTGTGAACAAAGCTAAAACTTAAATGAAAAAGCTTAGAATTTGAGAACAGAAAGAAAATTGTGGTCTAAAACTAAATAAATACTATATGATTATAAAAAATAAAACTAAGGTTAAATAATTGTTTATGGAACTACACATAGACCAAAATCTAAATGATTTGTGAACTAAAATCACACTGACTATGAACTTATTTTATTCCTGTTATATGATTTAGGAAAATGGAAGCTTTTAAAATGGTGCAGGTATCTTTAATTATTAAACATTATCACTGTGTTGGTTATTGTACTACATTACTTACATTTTTGTTTTGCAGAGTACAACTACAGTGCAGCTGGAGGAGGGGCTCAGGCCCAGGGAGGGTAAGTAAGACCTCAGTTATATCGGAAATTGCAAATAACTTTTTCGTGTTCAGATTTTGTGGTCACTGGATTTTGTGGCTATATTATACATATTCTAGCTTCATTTTGTTATTAATAAGATTGTCATTTATGGTTGAAGGTACAATTATGGGTATGGTGCTTCACAAGATTCCACCAGCTATGGCCAAGCTGGATATGGGCAACAACAGGTTTGTTAAATTTAATTTGATTAGGCTGTCATGAACCAGGTAGAAAATTTTATTTTTGCATTTAGACTGAAATTAATATACATGTTTAAATGTTGTTGGTTTACGGAATCGAGTCTATACTTTATAATCAATTAATGTGAACTTAATATAGCGCCCCTTCAAGATATCTACTCGGAGGCAGATTAACTGTTTGCATGAAATTATAGATGATTTGGTACTGCCTTGTAGAGGGGACAAGGTTATTCATATGATAACCAACAGTACCAGCAGCCAGCATCATACGCAGGCAGTGGAGCTGGAAGTGGTTCTTATGGCCAGCAAGATTTTAGCCAGACAGGTATGTTAATGGAATGGGGTTTGTGACATGACCCAACATTTCTCGTTGCTTATAATCAGACATAACTTGTGATGATGAATTACTCAGTTTGAACTGCATCCATGTCTTTGATGCAGATTACTAATACTTTTTTTACTTGCTGTTGATTGTCTTACTGTTTCACTCAATGTGCTCATGGTGTCGTTGTTTGAAGGATTCTCTTCTGATCATACTGATTGGTGTGCTGTTGGCTTTAAGTAATGTTTAAAAGATGTTGAGTAACACTAGGTTTTTGAAGTAGTGGATTTATAGAAAATGTTTGCTTCAGCTAGTGGTTTCGTCATTGCTTACCAATCTCATCAACTGCATCAGTCGTTAGACTTCTGGTTCATAAGAGCGTTTTAGTTTGTCTCTGCGCAGAATTTGCACAGTAATCTCTAACATATTGGAGTCTACTCATGCCAAACCTGTATATCATACTTACACTGCAGATTTTGAACATTCGACAGTTCATTTTCTGTTTGTGGTCTTGTCCGATATCAATATGTGATCACTAGACAGGGATAGGTTCCCAATTTATATTCAAGTATGGGATTTCAAGACAGTATAGTTGTCTTGTGTCAGACAAACATGTCTTTGGATTTACCCCAACTGGTGATATTCAGATCTAGTGACAAATAAGTAAAAACACCTACCTATGTATGGTTGTTCGACTGCATACGATGTTCTGTTATCTACGGATGACAATTCTTTGGTTTAGCTCCACATGCGAGTGCTATTGTGACTTCTAGTTTTCTGGCTTGTCTATTCTCAGTGACGTTGACATTGTGTCGAAAGGAACATGTAGTTTTGTGATGTGTATATTTGGCGTTATAACATAATACGCACATGATACATTTGTTATTAATTTTTTTAATCCATCTACTAAATTACAGGTGGACAGAGCCAAACAAGTTCCTATGGTCAACAGCAAGGCTATGGTTCCTCTGGACAGGGTTATGGGTCTGGACAGGATCAAGGTCAGGATCAAAATGGTTCGTACATTGAATTGCTTTGCAGGCTTTAACAAGCCTGTTTGCTACGCACGTATGAATACATACTCGTTACTCACATGCACTATGGGTTTGTGGGTGTATTATGATATTCAAATCAGAACTTGTGCATTGCACATGTATCAAGATTGAATGCTGCGTAGAGCGCAGCTAGCTTATGCGGTTTATTCTTGATACTGAAATGGAAACAATAAATAATACTTTCTTCATTTTTCTTATGTTTTGACTTGAAACTGTTTTTAGTGTGGGTTTTGTGTTATGGCTTTGTGCCAACGCTTAGGCTGACTATAGGTGACATTCAGCTATATTCCACTTCCTGTTATGGTATTGCTTACATTACAAATTTTCTGTCTTTTAAAGGTTCCGGATATGGGAAGCCGAATGCACCAGATAGTCAGGCGAGCTATGGAGGCAGTAGCCAGGGTGGCTACAGTCAGCCAGGAGGCTATGGAGGCAGTAGCCAAGGAGGAAGTGGTGGCCGATATGATCAAGGAGGCAGTGGCTATGAAATGGGATCCAGTTATAATCAATCCTCGGGCGGAGGTCCTCAAAGGTCGTCCTACAGCAGTCGAGGCAGTCAAGGTAAGATCAACTGGAATGTGCTTCTGTGTCTTGAAATTCGTGGTTTGTGAGCAATGATTGTACGATTATTTTGTCTGTTGTGAATATCTTGTATGATTTACAAGTGTTGTCGTTAATTGGCTGTTTATGTGGCAAACTCATTTGACATGCAAAGCATCAACCAATGATGGTATACCAAAATGAGGTGGTCCACAAATCTAAGGTGACCTTTTTTCCTCTCAGGCTTTGTTGTTCGTCTTTCAAATTAATATTATTTCAAGCAAAATAACAAAATTTTAGAGGTTGCTCAATCAAAGTTTTATATTTACAACACTTGTCCTTGCAATAGACCAATGTCAACAATGCTTATAATGATGGCAAAATGTAAAAATTGCGTGTATTCAATATGGCTGTGTTAAATTTCTTCTGATTGTTTTGGTCAAGCTATAAAATTTATTACCCTGATTTAGCGCTACACTGTAAATCTGAATTTAAATACAATATTGGCAGCTGCTATAGACTTCAGGTTGCAAATGCTTCTGGATAAGACCTTGATAATGCTCCTTTGCTTGCTCTGACGTTTGTCTTGAGTGATTGCAACGTTGCTATGAAACCTAAAGCTGTATTTGACAAGAGTTTCACGCAGTTTAGAAACTCGTTTTCATTGTACACTGGGATGTAAAACTGATAAAAGGACATTGCAAACTTGGCAAACTGCAAGTTCAAGTCTTCATGGATTTACTGGATGCAATATTAAGTTCTGGAATTATCAACATTTCTATGGTACTTTGCAAGCATAATCAACACACGACCTTTCAGTTACTCAAACTTTGGTGTGTTAATAAGGCTGACATAGAGTCTTGCGCTTTGACACAGCAGTTCCTATACTTGCCAAGAGAAGACTACTGAGAAGTTATTGAACTCTGTCTGTTGGTATTAGGCTGCTGACTGCCAGTGGACAAGCAGCTTCATTTCCAGCTGCATGGCGCATACAAACAACATGACAGGATGGAGATTTACCAGTTTATGGACTAGTGCAAGCATAGCATATCCAGTGGTTTGTGGTGCTTCTATACATGATTTGCTTTTCGAAGAGAATCACAGTTGTATAGCCATCTGTATGCTATCATATACAAAAATTTGTTTCTCTGACTGCTGTGGAGAAACTACACACTATCTGTTTTATCTTGGATCAAAGCTAATTCCAACAAGATTTTGATTATAAGATGAGGTTGATCTTCGATAATCAAATGCTCAGAGACAGATATTGGATATCTAAACAACAAGTTTCACGAACTGGTTACATCTTCATGGATTGCAACTCTGTGCTTACTCAGATTAGACTCATGAAGAAGAGGTCTAGGCACATGGAATAATATTGTGCAATTGGAAGAAGGCAATGCTGTCATGAAATCACTTCCTGCTGCTGCTAATGAATGTTCACATGCTGTGTAAATGAGGGTTTTCAATGTGTCCGTGACAAGAATGGAATCTGAAATGCTGAAAGTAATTCAGATCCGCAATGAGGATAATTGCAAGCACATTCCAGATTCTTGATAAAGCAGCCTAATGTCTTACATGCCATGCTATATCATTGTTAGTCAGTTGCATTACCCAAATGATTGATTGATTGATTAAATGAAGAACATTGTAAGTGATCACTGCAATTACTGGTTTTATTAATATAACTGACTTGATTGTCTCATGTACTTTGTAATGATTACAAGCTGTGAAATTTTTGTGAACAGTAATTTTTTTATAATTTATAAACCTACAGCTGTGATGATGCTTTCAATGCAAACTTTCAGATTGATTGAGCAACCCCTAAATATCACTAGAATAGCATGAAATTTTACAGGAAAGGTAATATTAACAAAAGATCCCGGACAGGTCCATTACTTATTTTTGGACCACCATAGACCAGTCAATCGAGTCAATTTGTATAATGTCTGTGATTTATCACAATGTTTTGTTAATTGTTTTATGTTCTTTTTTCTGTCTAGAATGCTATATCTGATTTTATTAAATTATTTTCTTAACCATTTGTTTTTAATCACAACGTCATCTTTTTTTTGTGAGCTTCACGAGTGAGAGTTCTGAATAAATAAGGGGATACTATATGTATGCTGTGATATACTAGTTGGACGCGTGAATATTTATGTAGTCAAACGTAGTAGCATTCTGCTAGGAATTTGTTAGACTGTGATATGGGAAAACAATAATTGTTGTCATTATGTCGGTATTTCAAAAGTTAACTATGAACACGTGTAGGGTGATCTGAATTTCATGGTCTATGACCTGTGATGTGATACATTGTTGTGCGATGTGACACAAAAGATATCTAATTGTATTTATATCTTAGGTTATAATTTGATAGTATTGGTCTTTTCTGATACATGGGATGTTTGTGTTGAATGTTGACTGCTCTGAATGTTTACACTTTTCAAATATTGTAAATTTTACAGCAATACTGCTGCATCTTGTAATTTGCGAGCCTATCTCCAGCACATTACAATTTTGCATGCTCGAATTATGCAGTAATTTAGAGATCGAACCTGATCGAAATGTGCAGTAAATTAAAAATTGAACCTGAAACTGTTCAGTTTTTAATTATCTGTAGATGACAGTAGAGGTGGCGGACGAGGAGGAGGAGGATTTGGGTAAGTGCACACAATACTTTGTGTTAGGTCCCATGGTTATCTAAGACATGTCTCAACTAGGAAGGTATTGTCTGGTATGATATATCGCATAGAAATGCAGCATAGACAGGAACACAGGCAACTATTATATGTAGGTACATGCATAAAATGGGGACCTGCTAATGATGATCGATGTGCAATATGATAGGTCTAAGATCAGACTTTACAAGCACAGTTATTGTGGATGGTTGAACAATTCTTTAAAGGCTTCTTGCAGAGAGTTGAATGTGGTCATTTGTACCACTTGTTGTGTGATGTAATGTGGGTTGAAAAGTAGGGGTTATTGATTTGTTGTAATGTGCTGTAATTCTTTAAGTTAGCTTAACAGGCTTAGTGTAGTTGTATTTGCATGTGTTCAGTTTTCTGGTGTAAGGTGAGGCAGCGTGCTGACATTGTGAGCTATGGATCTAATCCCGAAGCGTTAATCGCTGGTGTAAGGTGAGGTTGTGTGCCAAGGATGGAGGTCTCAAGTGTAAATCACAGGTGGCAAGTTAGTTTGCCTGGTGTTAGTTTGGGGGTTTCTATTGCTACTGCTCTTTTAACTGAGCAAAGTAACATACAAGTTAATAAAATCAAGTGTAACCATACTAAACAGAGTGTTGCTGATAATTTGTGTGTACAAAGGTTGTTTGTTATACAGGTTTCTGACACAGATTGGAAACAAATCGAGATTTAAATTTAAAAATTAAAACATCTGGGTAGAAATGGTTCTCATAACCTAGTATGTGCATGCAAATTGTCCAAACCAAATTGAGTAATGGTTAAATGAACGTTATGGCGCACAGTAGAGAGTGAACCTGCATAAATTGAAAGTTCTCGGGTGTTTAAAACTGAATTGAAATCTGACATGTGTTTGGTTGGTTCGTGTAAAGTGAGTTTAAATGTGTGGAACCAGAGTTTACTTAATCTGACACTAGGTATAGGAATAAAGGTATAAGCCTTCGTGGTCAGTATGAAGCAGGTTCATAATCATTTGTCACTGTTTATTACTAAATACAGTGATGCAAATGGTGTCTTGAAAAGTGGCAGCTGTGAATTCATTGCTTTGGAAAATTATGTTTTTCACACTACACAAAAATCAATTTAAAATAAAATCTGGTGTGAAGGTTTAAAATTTCTTTATGTTTGAACACAGTTCGGTGTAAAACAGATGGTTATAAAAATTCACTAGAAAAGGTACAAGTGTATGTAGTGCGCCGGTCTTCATTCAACCGGGTGTTGGCGGTTGATGTCGGCTGTATAGGGTATCACTGAAAAGTAGTAGGTTGGGAACATGCTGCAAGGCAGTTGGGGCAATGGAAATTCTTTATCCAAGAAACAGTCCGCCATTTGAAGAAAACCGAAAAAGACGGACGCATGTGACAACGCAACATGATGAAAGGGTTCTGTTAGACCCTTGAGACGTCACCTTGCACTTGCCCATATACCAGGCCGACACAGTTTGTCGGGTAACCGGAGAGAACAGCCAAGACATGGGCTGGTTGCATTCTGTGTCGGCTTGGTTGTATGGCAGTGCTTGTTTCTTTACAGCAGAGGTAGAGGCGGCGGAGGTCCTAGAGGAGGTTTTGGTGGTAAGTGGGTGTTCAGTGTAAAAACTTTCATAGGCCACAGTTCTGTGTTGTTAAATTTGTTGACTCTAGCATATAATCGCGATTGGACATGGTTCTAATGCAGAGAGAGGTTCATTTTCTACTTGGTTCTGACGTTACTAATTGCTCAAGTTGTGGCAATGGAAACCTCAGTGGGTTGCATGATATGGGAAGCTGCTTTGGATCTAGTTATATGCTGCTCAGTAAGGTCATGTTTGTCTTGGCCGTCATTATCAGGGATGAACCGAAACGCAGCTCGGTCCAAGTTTCGTGGTACTCGGCATTACTCGGACTCGAACAATGTACCCGAGTATTAATGTTTCTGATTTTTCTATTTTTAAAACGAAAATCAGATTTTTTATTTTACAAAACGACCTAACTAAGCACAAATTCTGTTATTATTATTTACAAAACGACAATCGACCTAACTAAACACACATACTGCTACTAGTGGTGTTTACTATTTCTTAGTGTAAACTATGGCAAAATTTAAAAAATCATAGAAGTTGTTCAAACTGCCAAACTAAAAATCAAGAGAATGATCATTTTTTTAAATATTTGAAAATCGGACTACGCAAAATTTAACTCGTTATACTCGGACTCTGCAAGAAATTCAAGCTCGGTTCATCTCTAGTCATTATGCTGAATTTGTCGGGTATTTGAGAACAATTTCTGCTGTGGTTGCTCTTAATGGGTTTGATTTTAAAATTTAAGGCATTTTTAATTGGGTTATATTATGTTGGCTGATATCGAGGAACTGGCATTAGGTAGTATCAGCGTGCAAGAATCTGGTTTCTTTGCAATGAGTGATCAGTGGGTTTTTGTGATCATTAGAGACTTAATTAGGATTGGACTTTTGTGGGATGGATGACTTGTACAAAAGTATTTTGTCTCGTGGTAAAATAAAGTTGCAGCAGAATCTTTCCTATGAGTACTTGATCCATGCTGTGATTATTAAATAATGTGACAGTGGTTGGCTGACTTGTTGGTGTTCTTGATAGATATTTTATCAGAATAGATATATGTATGAGTGGTGGGGTGGTAGTCGTACGTATATGAATAAAAACATACGATGTGAGGAAGTTGCCAGGTTCATATATAAATATATATGTATGTAAATACACACATATATGCAATAGAAATATATTGGTTATGTTAGAGTTGTTCAAATATAATATCCGGTTGAAGATCGCTAAACTCAGAAATGCAAAGGTGTGTGGTTAATGATGCTTCTGGAGTTGAGATATAAAGAGGAAATTTACTTTAGCTCGTTATATAAAGCAAGAAAACATGGAGACGATTTTCGTGGGCAGCTGAATAAATGACTGTGATGCTTTAGCTGGAGTGTGAGTAAATGAGTTTGTGCGACTATCTTTGCACTTGTCCTTTTAACAGTGTGGAAATCTCTGCACTTTGAGTGTAATGTATTGTTGATGTTTACAAATAATATATATGCCCATCATTGCAGTGTTTTAATATTTAAACTTGCTATGGCCGATCTTGCAAATGAAAAATCACAGTAAAGAGCATATTTTACTACGTTATATGAGTGACTAGTGACAAATTAAGCATCTATGTAGTTATGTTTCATCGTGTGCCAGAATAATTGAGAATAAAATTGCGTAATGTATTGTGACATTTCTTGCAATTTGTGCACAACAGATATCAATGTGATTGTAATGTAAGCTTTACTTTAGTAAGGTCCTCCTGTGTAGTGCCAGTGTAAATATAATTTGTAGTTTGTAATGATAATTTAATATTTAGTTGTATATACATGTGCAGATCCTGGATGTTAAAAGTAGAGTAGGTGTAAAGTGTCATTGTGATGTGTAAGCCACATGATACATGATATTGGGAATATGTATTTGATGTGAAGGGGGATGGGTTAGGTTAATTAGAGGGCTGTATAGTGTATAGTTTGCTTCTTTTGGAAGAACATTTATGGTTTATGATTCAGTGTGACAAGAGTCTTTCTAACTTATGACAGTAGAATCTAAAGGTTGTAAAACTCAATGGATACAATAGTTCAGAATCCCATATGAATCTCTTGGTTAAGCAGATAAACACAATCCTCTAGTGGAAAGATTTTCTACTTGGAAAAAACACAGTTGGGATTGCTGTGTTGTGTAAACTGAGTTGTCACCTGGCTTAATTGATGTGCTCAGGCGTTTGTACCCGTCAGGCTACATTGGCTGGGTCTTTTGCACCCATCGTGCCGTTTTAGGTTGGGGCGTTTGCACCATCATACCATATTGTTTGTGGCCTTGCTATGAAAATTATTTATTTATTTGTGTTTTTGTCCTTTCTTGGTTGATTTGTTTTAGTCTCTAATAGTTTTTCATAATTTTTGTTGATATTCTTATTGATCCTCTGTAATCGGTAGCAAGAGCCTATAGCAGAGAAGTATAGTTATAAGTCTTCACGAAAATCAAGTCATGCGTAATGCAGTTAATGAAAGAAAACTATGATGAAGCTGTAATAGCTGTTTTGTTCTATCTTTTTTTGTCTTTGTTCTGTGTTGATCAGTTGTATTTTATTTTGTCTGACTGTTTGATCATATTGACTTTAACATCATGTAGGCTAGATTAGCACAGGTAGCGCCTCTGAGTAGAAATCTTGAAGGGGCGCAATAGAATCGTGCGGCTTACTGGCTGATTGGTTAGAGCGGTCGACCCGTAACACTAAGTGTGCGCCGAGTGATCGGGTTCGACCCTCGACTGAGGCGTCGGTCACTGTTTATGGACCCTGAGCAACAATTGCGCTGCAGTACTGCAATTGCGCCGTCGAGGCGTGTGCACTTCTGAGCAAAAGATGTTGGAAGAAAGTCAATATCAAATTTTAAGAATTTCAATAATAGTAATAATTAAAATGGGTGGGACGTGTTTGTTTTTGAGCTGAATGGTTGAGTTATAAGTGTTGATGTAGTTTATAAGCAAAAATCTTATGGTTCCATTACAATCTGTGATTTATCCTGGTCTTGCCAGTCAGCTGGTTTGTTAGTAATGTAAACGGTTTCTGATAATTAGCTGGACTATAAGTCCGTGAAAACAGGACTCTAAATTCTCTGAATTGGAAAGATCTTTCACTACGAAAAACAATTTAGTGTGCTCTTAGTGAAGTTTTGTATGGTAATGACTTGATCAGAAAGTGAGCCAACTAATTGCCATAAAAGTCAGTTAATATCATCTTTTAGCATCTTGTAAGTAATTTAAAGAGTTTGACTTTGAGGTGTTAGATGGTGTAGTGGTTTGTGTGCTGGATTGTCAACCGAGATGTTGGGTTCATATCTCTGCCAGGGCAGAAATCTGTTTTTGAGAATTCTGCTCCACCTACCCCATAGAGCTGTACCGATATCACTTTTTGCCCATTTTGCTGATACCGATTATTGCCAATTATTCATTAGCCGATACACGATTATTTTGCCGTTTATTTCATTGTGTTTCCCAAGTTGTCGGGTTCCAAAAGATAGACCTACTGCTACTACCTATTGTTGTGATACAAGCAAACACTTGCTCGATAGGAGATGTATGCATGTAGTTGGGGACTAATCCTAGGCAGGCAATACAGATTAGACACATCGCCCGCCGTTGTCGAACTGTGCCCAGGGTAATTAAATGCCAAGGACGGCTGGCCTATTCACAGCCTCCCATCTAGTCTCAGCCTCTCAATCTGACTTAAATGTTTCCGGGAGATCTGATTGGCAGCCAGCATATGTTATGTATTCATTAGACATGCCGCCACGACGATGTACATTCATGGTTTCTGTTATATTGGCCAGCCATTCCTTTGCAGGCACTATGACTCACTCTGCACAAAACCTATGTTGACACATTCCCACGGTCTATACACACTAGGTGGTCTCACCGGTGGTCTGAAGAAGCCATCGGCTCGACGACACGATATGGGAACGGAACGAAATGCCGTCCTTCACAGACCCAGTGATGTTGCTGTCGTCATTTTGCTTTTACAGGCTGAAAATAATACTAGAAAATCAAAAATAAATTGCCGATATCTCTATAATCGGCCCGATTAATCGGCCGGCTGATTAATCAGTACAGCTCTACTGCCCCCCCCCCCCCCCTAACCAGCCAACTCTGCTATGAGCGAGTACACTGTCGATGGACAGATGAAACGGATGGCCACATGCCCTCGTGTGTCAGGACTAAGAGAATGAGATCTGTAACACTTCATGACCATGGCTGCTGCAGGGCTAGCTTAAGAAACTACTCACAGGCCACTAACTGCTTCTCTTCTTAGTGTGCCTTTAGTGCAGACTGTTTGGTTACTGTGTTATCAGCAAGTAAGCTAGCATATTGTCATCAAGATCTATTGATGTAATTTGTTATTGGATTTTAACTGATGGAAGTAGCTAATGCTAATCAGCAGGACAGAATTTCCACCCGTTCAGTAAGCTTTTGGTGAAGCTCTGTAGGGTTATGATTTGATCAGTGAGTAAGTAAGTAAACTGACTGTCATTGGGGTCAGTGTCATTCTTTTGGTTCCTTGATCTTGGGAAAAGACACATGTACCGAAATCACAAAGACAGCATTGGGTCATGTTTGTATCTAGACAACAGCTAAGATATCCATCCAGTTGGGTTTGTAGAGTGTATTGAGATGTTGGAACAAATATCATATGGAGTGTTCAAGTTCATGTACTGAACTGTTCGTCATGCGGTCTATGAGCAGCTTTCTTCTTTACTTTCTAGCTTAACAATTTTAGAATTATGTGCATTTTCTGACATTAATATACTTTTATCATGGATATAATTATAAGTTCAGTTTTATTTGGACAGTGTTAAGTAGAGTGTCATTTAAAGGGCTTTTGTGCCAATGTATACCAGTGCCTGCTATTTGCACCATTAGTAATTTCTCTCTAACATTATAAATGAAGTAAAATGAAAGTAACAGGATGGCTCTTGAAGCTTCTGGTTAGAGAACAATAGTTGTTAATGATAGCATCTAATTTATCGAATAGCATGCATTTGGTACCTTATTAATTTATGTTTATTTCGACATAAGATTAAGATATATATGTTGATGCAGTGGAAAAAATGCTGATAGATACCTGTGGATTAACTCTTGTTGCTGTGCTTCAGGTGATCGTGGAGGAGATAGAGGCGGTGATCGATACGGTGGCGGGAGCAGCGGAGGTGCCAGTTACTATAGCAGTGGAGGTGATGAAATGCAGCAGCAACCAGATACTATATTTGTGCAGAATCTGCCACTTGATGTCACTGAACAAGACCTCATACAGCAGTTTGGTTCCATTGGCATGATCAAGGTAAGCAGATTTTTGTAATATATTTTGCTTGGTGTACTTTGCAAATTGTGTTACATCATAATGCAAATTATGCTTTTATGCGGTTCTGACAAGTTTCAATTTGACATCACTTCATAGAAGGATTTTAAAGTTGAGTAGTTCTCTTAATAATAATAATAATAATTATAACGACAATTTATATGACGTCTTAATGCAGTACCATGGATATACTCAATGGGATTTGCAACAAACCCCTGGGGAAATTATTGTTTGGAAATGTGCATCTTTGTAGTGTTCTGTTAGAGTTTCTGGTAACTATACAATCTACTTTAAAATGTTTGTTTTGGTTTGTACTTATATGTGTTAAGTAAAAAGAATACAATATCCTAATTGTCACTGTTGAAAAAAAGTATGTATGCTACAGTTTAGTGTGATAAGCCTTGAAACAAAGAACAAAGCATATTCAATAATATCTCTCTTCCCTACTCGATTACTTTTTCTTGCTGACTTTATTGCAGAATAGTCTACAGAAATGAGTAGGTTCTTATGCCCAAGCAGAAAGTCAGCAATAATAACTGCATTAATAGCACTTTCAGCTATGTTAGATTCTGTGCCTTGTCTATTGATAAGTGCTGTATGTGTTGTAACCTCTGTTCAAAATATTCAGTTCAAATTCTGAGGCACAGGTTTGGGAATCTGGAGACAGATATGAATTAAATTTTCTGCAAAAATATCAATCGTAAACTGCAATGCTATTTGCTTCAGTTTCTTTACCTTGTTTTCTCAACGAGTGCGATCTTCCTATTGGAAAGTTGTCAGCAGAAAGAACTTGAATATCACTAATCCTAAGTGTTGAATGGCTAATGTTGAATAATTTTAGCACTAAAGCAGCTATTGTTGTGTTTATGCTGCATCCCCAAGCCTGCAAAATCTGTTTTTCTGGCTGGGATAACTGGTCTTCTGAAATCTAGGGGTTAACCCTTTAATAATGCACTGCATTATTTTTCCATGCAGCTAGTTCATGCTGTTCATCAAAGGGCTATGTATCAACATCTAGTTGGGTTTTTACTACAGTTAATTGTCTATTGATGAACACATAGTGTTAAATATTAACATTAACAAAAATGACTTTACTATGCCAGGATAATTTCTGTCAACAGCAATGGTGGCCTTGTTATCATAAGCTGCCATTAAACTCTGGATAATTCCATTCTGGTATAAATGGAAAACTAATCCTTGAAGGGTCTGGTAGTTATGCGGTTGTTTAATCTTGAAAATTAGGTTGTAAGAGTTGAAATATCAGTGTTGTGTAAATTAATTTTTTTACAGAATGACAAAAAGACAAATAAACCAAAGGTTTGGATTTACACGGACAAAGTGTCCGGAAGGCCAAAGGGAGAAGCGACCATAACATACGACGACCAGCAGGCAGCCCAGGCGGCAATCGACTGGTTCAACAGTGAGTGTTCTAGAATATTGTTTGTGTCTGCTTCATGTTTTGTGGTTAATAATATTTACTTTTGTGTTTGCCTGTTGCAAGATTGTTGCACTGTACAAAGTCCCTTTTCCTAGTGCTCCTTGTAGGGCATGTTAGTCTTATGGCATTTTCCTGTTGGTGCTTTAGCTGATAGGTCATAGTTGTTAAGATTATGACATGTCAGACTGTTTGTTAATGATTGCACATAATAAAATGGTATCTGCTTTACGCGAATTGTCAGTATTTCAGGGTCTAGATTAGGGGTTTCTTTTCTTCCCTTTGAACCTCTGCCGAGTACTTTCTGTTTCTTCATTTGATTGTTAATTCTATGTTATTGTATTCTGTCGGTTTGGAGCTTATCAATAAAATGAGTGGCTATGGTTATAGTGTGTATCTTGTTTGGAGCATATTCTAGCTAAATCGGCAGGCGTGCTAATGCATTTCGTATGAACAGTCTTTGAAAGATTTTGTGTGATTCTCTGCCGTTGCTTGGTAATAGACTGACTTTCTGGTATGGCATTTGGTCCATGTCATAGTTATGAAGCACTCTAGGTGTGGATCTGGATACTTGAACGAGTTTTGGTGATTTAGCTAGAATAGTTTGATTGTGCATAATAGCTAACTAGTTAATTTTCTTATTAAATGCTAATGTATTTTTATATACATAGCTGGCTGTAATTATCGATTGCAGGATTTTTTGTCCTTTAAGGGTTTCTGTTAGTCCCTATTGACTCCCAGCTAATTGTCAACATTTTGTACTTGTGTTTGTTATTTGAGGACAATAAAAAACACTTGATTATGGTTATAAATATCAAGATAAATCACTTGCAATGTGGTTTATGTCATTTTGCAGATAAAGAATTCCAGGGAAATGTTATCCATGTTGAAACTGCATCTAGGAAGGTTCCAGCTGGAGGTTTTGGACGGAGAGGAGGTAAAATATGCTTTTCGTTTACGTATTAGAATGTTTGTAGACATAGAAGCCCATCGACGCTTATACCCTTTGGAAATCGATAAATAAAATATGTTGGTAAGGCCCATATGCATTCCTACAAGTCCGCATGCCTAGCGGATCATAAAGGGTAGAATATTCAACAGACGCTAAGCCAGTTCGTGAACTTCTGAACTATTATGCACATTTTATTTTTGCTGCATTCTCAGTGAGCTGCAGAATGGAACAGGAAGCCAGTGGAGAATGGCAGGATATGTTTGTACTTCCTCCTATTGCACATGAGCAAGTGTTAGGATGTATTCAGAACATCCGTTTTGTCATACGTATGAATTTAATAATTATCAGAGATAACTATTGAAGAGAAACCTAACCCATAGGTTTCTTAATCGTTATAGTTGGCTACAAGTTTTATGGCATGTTTTTTTATGTATTTGTAGTAGATTGTGTTAACTGAGTTGTTCATGTGTTGATTGCAGGTGGTGATCGTGGACGAGGAGGAGGAGGAAGAGGTGGTGGTGGTGGAGGACGAGGTGGTGGTGGTGGCGGTGGACGGGGTGGCGGTGGCAGCAGTGGCGGAAGTGGTGGCAGTGGCGATGGTAATGATACTCAGCTTGTATCTATGTCTACAAATTTATGTGTTTATTAGTAAACGATGATTGTTTGTTCCGATTATATCTGTAAAATTGTATGTGTTGATCCTCTTTCAAGAACAGCCTCAATTAACAGAACATGCATTAAAATGTTCTTGCCTTATATGTTTGCTTACTTGAACTGTGTTGGTAAACTCTTGGGGTCATTTTGGTGATGGTTTCATGCATTCATTTATTGGTTAAAATGTATACACGCAAAACCAAATCATTTGATGAATCGTCTAGCTTGGCATAAGTTCTGTGAAATGAAGAAGATGATCGTGTTTGTCACCATTCTTAGACTTATCGTCATCTAGGAAATGACTCTGGATGTTTATTTTATTGTCTTTGATTACTCAAATAAATTATTTTATTTTCTAGGTCGTTCAGGCGATTGGACGTGTTCGAATCCGTAAGTGTATTCAATTTTGTTGGCGAAATTATGTGATGATGTGTGTTGTGTTTGTTTGGCTGTTTTTAATGAAATATGACTTGTTGTGATATATAGATGTTAATAAATTGAATATTAGCTACTGAACTATTTATTAGATAACCAAAACATTATTGTTATTATAACTGAAACATTCATTGAAAATGTAGCATTTGAAAATATTAGTTCCTCATATTTGAAAATGAGGTAATCTGTCTTGAACACAGGAGTGGTGTTTGCTGGAGCGGTTACTTGATATATACATTATCCCAACGCTGGCACTGTAACAACTAGAACTGACAGTCCAACACACTTCCACCTAGACATACCACGTGGAATGTCTTCCATATTGGCTTCATCGCAGATGCTTCAACGTTCATTGTTATAGCTGAGTTGCTATCATGAGGGCATATTTGTTATGAACATTAGATTGATGATGATATTAGGGCATAACCGGAAATCGCCTCGGGCATGCGCCTCGGCCGAATATTGGACTATTTGAAAGTATTCGCCTCGGCAACTATTACACCCGCAAATAGCTAAAAATATATTTTTGAAAAAATTATTTTTTTTACAAAATAATATTTTTTTATCAAATAAATTTAGGAATAACGGACTTAGTTATAAGTTATTGATTAATTAAATAAGAACTTAACATTCCATTAAATTTTCTGTAAAATAATTGTGTTAATTTATAATCTTTAATTTCTTTTGATTGGGTTGCTTTCCTCAGATGGCAACCAAATCAGTAATTTTCCTGCTTGAACTGACCACCCACTTTCTGGTAAACATTAGAGAGTAAAAACGTCGTTGATAGCTTCATATTTTAAATTTTATAACAAGGTTTTACATATTTTTCACTAATAAAGTTATTAAGTAATAAATATATTGTTATAGCCTAGATGCGCTATGTGAAGGATATTGCTATAGACTCTGCATTGACTAGTTAGTTCTCTGTAGCTGTGCATGTGGCAGGCTAACTACACTTTGCCTACGGATGGTACCCGCTGCCAGTCGCTGGCCAGATTTGCCGCTACTATTCGGTTCGTACCCGGATCGGGCAAATAGTTCATCCAAATACTCGGATTCGGTACTCGGTGGAAATTGTCTACTCGGTTATGCCCTAGAACAGGAAAGCTGCATCACAGCTAACATGTCACAAGCATCTAAATACTTGATTACTTTCAAGTGAAATAGCTATGGATGATTGTAGGTTAAAACCGGATAAAGAGATGCTAGATCAGTAAGGTGTTGATTGAGTTGATTGATTTTTAATTTGTGATTTTCTTCTAGTGACTGTGGCAACACGAATTTTGCATGGAGAAACGAATGCAATCGCTGTCACGAGGCAAGAAGTGATGGTGGTGGCTCAGGCGGAGGAGGAGGTGGAGGTAAGCCGAATATTGAGCAAGCGTCATCTTAAAAACCTACTCTCATTCTCTTGATTTTTAGTTTGGCAGTTTGTGCAACTTCTGTGAATTTGTTTTGTTTTGCCTTAGTTTACAATAGGCAGTTATAACTAGTATGTACTAAATGAAATGATAGCAGTATTTGAGTTTTTAATTAGGTCTATTGTTGATTTGTAAACAAAAAGAACCATATTTGCGTTTCAGTTACACGTTGATTGTCGTTCTGTAAATTAATACACCCGATTTTCTTTTTCAAAACAGAAAATGGGAAAGATTAATATTCTGACCCATTGTTTGTTAGAGTCTGAATAACGCCGAGTACTACAAAACTCTGGCCGAGCACAGTTCCGAACCAAATTTCCGTTCATCCCTAATCTGGCTTCTAAGTTTTACTGCTGCATCTTATTAATTGAGTAGAAAGAACAGTGTAGTTCAAGTGTACACAATACGGAATTCAATAAATGTTTGTTTCACATCCTGAGCTGAATGATATAAAGTTTGCATGTATTACATGTATTTTGCACTTCTTGTGTAAGGTCCATTGTACGGTGTACACTGCAATTAAAAACTTTGCTGTTGGCTTATAGCTGAACAGTGGTGTAATTGCTGGTCTGTTTTGGTTGCTTTCAGGCCGAGGTGGAGGTGGAGGCAGAGGTGGCGGTGGTTCGGATCGTGGAGGAAGAGGTGGATATGGCGGAGGACGTGGAGGCGGCGGAGGTGGTGGCGGCTTCCGTGGAGGGTCTGGAGGAAGAGGTGGAAGAGGAGGAGACATGGGAGGGTAAGAAGTTTGTTAGAATATTTGCTAGAAGTTCTATTCCTTTTGGCAACATAATATTTTATTTGCTATATTAAGTTAATCAGGGACTATGATTTAAGAAGTTAGTCTTGTAAATTTCAGTTGTATTTTGCTGCAATTCATCATGTAGAAAGCAGATTTTATAGGGCTCTTTGTTTTAGTGCAGTTTTCTAAATAAAATTTAAGTTCAGCAGAGCTGCACATTAGGAAGTTGTTAGGTATTCATTTTTAAAATTGCACTTGTTTTACTACAGTTCCTTGTAGAAGAAGCTGACGGGCATACAAAATATCAGCTATTCAACAACTCCAGATTAGCTTAAGATGTTGCTCTTTAAATTAAGGAAATGCCTGGTTGTGATTTTTGTGTGCAGTGATCGAGACCAGAGACGAAGTCGGCCGTACTAACCAACTGCTTTGAAGATGGTTGTTGAACAATGTTTGCAGGGGCAGAGTACGATGTACTAACCGTATGTACAGGCCCTGAAATGAACTGCTTTTAAGCGAGAACAGTTTTCTTGTTTTTACTAGGGATTTGTGTCAATAAACATTGATGTGTGTTGATTTGAAAGAGCATGTTTGCTTTAAGTTCATTGATCTTGATGAATTTAAGTAATCACACATAAATTGGCTTTGTTTTGTGAAGGTAAATTTGGCCTGAGCAAACATGAACATCCGATGTTGTGAAGTGAAACACATGGAACAGATATAGTTTATTGAAGATGTAAACAAGTGCACATGATAATATTCAAGTTCAGAACTTTAGTTTGTGTTGGATATGTTAGTATCGCTGGAGAACTGAAGTGCCTGTAACAAATACTCCTTCAATGAGGTGCATGCCTAAGGAATGAGAGCAGCATAGGCATAGAGAAGGGGGTGTCAAACTTTTTTTGATGGCGGGCCGGTGGACTTATTTTCCCGCGAGTGCTGGGCAAGATTATGTAGAGCTTTTGAGGAACATTGGGTAAGGATTTTAGAGGGAGACATACAAGCAGTTGAATTAGACTTTGAAAACATGATGACAGATATGCATTATCAATTACAAACATCACAAAAAACTCATAAGCTTTCACAATTACAAATCAGATCTTTTATTCTCAATTGTGTTGTCTTTAGACAAGGCTGTGAAGGCCAGAAATATATTTTTGGCAGGCCAGAGATGGCTCACGGGCCGGCTCTTTGGCACTTCTGGCATAGAGCTAAGGTGTGTGCCCTGTCTCTTCCCTGTAAGTTTGGACCCTATAGTTTTGAATGTTGTGCAGGACAAAAGAGCTGTAGATTGGTAGAAATTAGTTTGGACTTGCATAAATTGTGCGTGGAAGGGTTTCGTTCATCATTGTCGAGAAAAGTTTGTGTGGAATGTATACCATGTCCATTCCTCACTTCATCTGATCAAACCCATTGGTCATTGAGGGAAGGGGCATTGCCATTGTGACTTGGGGGTTGTTTGTGACATGCGCTAGGGATGAACAGAGTACTACGAGTTCAATTTTGCAGAGTTCAAGTCTTGAATATTTAAAAAGTCTCGTCCTCTTGATTTTTAGTTTTGCAGTTTGCGCAACTTTTATAAATTTTTTTCTTAGTTTACACTAGAAAGTTGTAACTAGTAAGTACTACTAGTAGCTGTATTTGTTTTTATTTAGTATGTAAATTAAAAATCCCGATTGTTTTCAAAACAGGAAATCGGAGAGATTAAAATACTCTAACCCATTGTTTGTCCGAGTACTACGAAATGCTGGCCGAACCGACCCTAACATGCGCTCACGGCATCAGGTAGTCGTGACTGAAGTTTTCGTGCTTTTGGATGTCCTACGTTATCTAGTTCTGGCTAAGGGCATGTGTTGAATGCTGTGCAGATGGCAGTAAATGAGTGGATTTCTTCAATTCAAATGTCTAAACTGATGGAAAATTAATTGTCAAGTGTGTTTTATAAATTCATAAATACAATAACCCCTGTTCTCTAATGATAGGCAACCTTGTTATCATTTGTAAAATATTATGTTCCACTTCATCTAGTCTAAACTCCCACCAGAATGTTTACAGAACTACCCACACTGTGCTTCTTACAATCTGTGTATGGATATTGTTCACCTGAAAATACGGCTTCTACATATTTGAGCCTTTCCATTACCCCACCTCCAATGTTTCTCAGGTGTGGCAATGAAATTTTTACAAGAGGGCCCTATTTCTTTCAGTCTCTCATAGTATTGGGGCTGTTTCCATGTCTTGTTCTGCAAGATATTGTCTCATGTTTCCTAACCATGTTTTTGTCTTCCTCCACTTGTGTTGTCTCCACGTGGAAATATGATTCCCTTGCTCATAATCTCCATTCTTACAATAAGTCCAACCACAGGTCCTCTTTTCTGATCTTTTCTACGATCGATTCGTAAATCCTTCCGGATTACCTCGTTACGGATCCTCCTGTTAGTTTTAGCCAGCTCAAATGATTGTTTTACAGAGGGACTTGCTCAATCTCTAGGAATTAACATATTCCGCATGTAGTTGCTCCCTTGGCTTCTACCCAGTAACTCTTGTTCGTCTCTTACATACATACATCTACTTTGGCTGGAGTTGGATTGCAAGTGCCTTGAGCAGATTTATTTAACAGGTGCTTTATCAAGTTTCATTGATTGATACGAAAAGAGCACACTGATGGATACTTTGTTTTTGTCAGCATATATTTAGTCAAGACAATGTGTAATTATACCCTGTAAATGTCTCAAAAACTGTCCCTCAATCTAGTGCAAAGTCTACATCACCAATTGAAAAGCAAGAAATAAAACAAGGTTGCTTATATTGACGTCAGGCCATCTGAATTTTGTGAAAATAGATTTCAAAAGCAAAAACCACCCAAATGAAGAGATTGGTTGGGCCTTGTGATTCAGGAAACATGGGCCAAGAGCTTGGATGATCAGATTTTATAGATTCCTAAAGTTGGTCAGTTTGCAATGCTCTGTTGTGCAACATTTAAAGAAATTCAAGTTTGGAGTGGAGGTGGTACTGATTTGGCAGGTTAACAATTCTTTGCTAAATGCAAACTGGCATGAAGCAATTGAAATTCTGTTTGTCTATAGACAAGTTTACAATTTTTATGCATTTGCTAAACCCCATGTTAAACAACCAACAAGAGAAATAAAAAAGTGTAGCTTCTTGCCTGGCAATTAGCAGACAGTTTAAAGACATCTATTATTGACTAAATTTCAGTAATTAAGTCTTGAAGAGCTTGATTTACTGTAAATAGAAGCAAAATGTGCAGGTAACAAGGGTTACAGGTAAACAAACCAAGCCTTATAGGTACAGAAACTGTGTCATCATAGTCACACTTGTACAAAAATCACCAGTTTAATTTAACTGCAATGAAAATACTCAAAAGACTCTAGACTCAGAGGCTTTAAATGCCTTGAACATGGCACTGCGGCCATGCCTTTTGGGAGTTATGTGAAGCTTTTCAATTTAAGTTAATAAATATCTTGCAGAATATATACATTATTAGCAATTGAGAGTGTGTAAAACTGTGGTCCTATTTCCCTTTAATACAGTCTGACACCATAAACCCTGCATGCTGTTTGGCTACATGGAGCTTTTAACCACTATGTGTTATAAACAAATACACAAAATAGTACAACATATCAGACCGGTGATGTCCCAGGCTGCATCAAATCAATATTTAAAAATCTGGGTACAAGGATATTCCCAGATGGCTGGGATTAAGTACCAATAATGGCAAACGTACAGGCAAGTCAAATTTTGATTTCAACAGTTAAACATGGGAAAAGAAAACAGTAAAGTTGATAAGGTGTCCAACATCACTTATAAATTGCGATCTGCAACAAATAATAGCCACACTTTAACCGAATAACAGGCATTTAATAGTCCTGTCATAACCTAAAACTGAACATTGTCTCAGCATCCAAAACATCAAGGAAACAAGCTTATTCCAGGACACTCCATCAAAACAATGCATGTTGGATCATGTCTGGTTCAAAGTGAAAAACCAAAGGGGTCATTATCAGCGTCACACTGGGACCATTAAGACCTTGTCATTTCAATCATGCAAAGGCCCAAGCAGTGTGTCAGTTTGCATACTTAAAATATGTGTGTATTGACATAATAAAATCCTTTCTGTCCTGGGGCACCATGCACTGAAACCAGACTGTCCCTTGTGCCATCGCACACAGGCCAGTCTGCCAATGCCATAACACCCAATAGCTGCCATTTTTATAATCAATTGCAGGCTGCACAATGCACAGCCAGGAAGACTTCATACATTGAGTCCAGATGAAGTCGCTAAAGCAGTGGACAGATTCATACAGAAACGTGACAGAGACCAAAGACATAAAATTCACAATATGTATTGCCTGGACAAATTATTTTGACACCAAAGTAACGAGGATAGACCCATATAAAAAAAAATCACCTGTCAGTCAACATTTTAGTGTAACAATAATTTATAACCATGATAGAATGAAGCTTGTATGATGTGAATACATTGACAACAACAAGACAACAAACAATGATAAGAAGTGTTTTTGTCTCATGATATGGACATTGCATACTCAAATTCTGGAGTCAGAACATTGCCTTCCAATAATTCAATTTGAAAACAGTAATTCAAGATATTAGTCCATCAAAAACAGAGCTACCACTGGATTACTTGCATACAAGTATGAAATACGAATGTACTTCATGCCAGGGCATGCAGAAAATCAACCGATATTACGTAATATTACGTATCATGCACTATAAAACGTTTGATGCCATCAACTCTTGTCTTAAATTATACAACACAGTAGAAAATCAGACCTTCAGTTGTGCACTCATTCTGCCTTTCAATTCACAGTTACTAGTGCTAATATTATTGCGTAAGTGCTGCGTCTATGTTTCACTTGTGCTAAACCCTCAATAGAATGTTTCCTTCCAGGACATGTGGAAGCAACAATCCTGCAAAATTTCTATCCATAATTCATCAGATGAAGAGCTTTTTCAGCTTAATCCAAATCTTAATCATTATATCGAGGGTTCAACATCATAATGCTCCAATCTCTTTAGCAGTATAGTCAAAAACAAGAACAACAAACTTCAACAATATTAAAAGCAGATGAAGCCGATGAAACACTTTAAAAACAGCTGATGACTGCTTCATCTAATTAACCTCTGAAGTATGCGCATCAAATGGAAGATTTTGCACACCAGTCGAGTATTCAAGTGAATCAAAATCTTCAGACGAGATATACAACAATCGAAAAAGACAATGAAACCACTGTCAAAACGGCACACATCTTAGATAAACAACTTCAATAGAAATTAAGGAAGAAATGGAAATTAATAAGAATTAACCATGATGTACATCACAGTGATAACTAACTGGCTGTGCATTTGTGACTTGGGATGAGGCCAACATTACCTGTTATAACAGCAACCTAAGAAGAAAACAGTCTGCTTTCAATAGGATGCATCCATGGTCACAAGTCCATTATCTATGAATTTCCGTTTTCAGAGTATCCAAATTACACTACTTTGAGGAAATCAGACTACTGTGAAAACATTTCATTACTTTACTTTACTAGATGCAACATTAATTTCCATTTCCAACATGTGATTACAATGTTCAGGATCTTGAACTCTTTTACATGTGCTTTTTTGACTTCCCTAAACGTACAACCTTGCAAGAGAGAATAGAAACACACTTCTTGAAAGTAAAGTAAGCCTTTGCTAATTGCTATGATGTCAGCACATGTGAGATTAAACTCCTCGCATCTCCAGTTAGGATAGAGTTTTTCGTATACTGAAGTGTTGATGGAAGGTCATAAAGTCAGCAAATATAAATATCATGGAACCATAGGACTAGTTGGGAAAATGTGAATAAGGCAGAAGTGTTTTATTTCTTCATCTATTTTCGTCAAAAATTCCTCTGCCTGTTGTCACAAGTGGTACCACGTGAGATGGTTCTTGCAAGTCAGTCCATAAAATTAGCCATTAAAAATCTTTAGAGAAAAGAACATCAGTTTGTTCAAATGAAATGCAATTCATGTAGTGTAACTTGTTGTACGGTAATGTAACAGAATCAACAGAAGATTTATAAGTGCTTTTCAGTGGCCTTTCGCGAGTATATATAGGCAATAAATCAGACGCAACACTATCGTCACCACAAAGCTCAAACAAGCAATTCCCAAGAGGAGTACTATACCACAAAAATTAGAGTATTAAGAGGTCTGAAAATGATTCAATGATTGCATGCTACAAGATGCATTCTCATATAACACAACTTCACTTAAATTAAAACTGTAATTGGAAACTATGATTGATTAATTACAAATCAAAACACCTACACAGACGCGCACTCACACAAAGAACCAAAGATATACAAATGCATATCTACAGCACTGGAAGTGACAATATTTACAAGTGATCAAATCTGTATACAACAAGTATATATATATATATATATATATATATATATATATATATTATATACACGGTGATTCATTAAAAAACGTACCCCTAGATATTTAATTGTAACTCCGTCAAATATCGGTTTATGTCAAAAAAATTTTAAGTGAACATAGAGGAATCAGTTCTGAATAGGAAGAAAGTTACAGTTTATGTTCAAATTGACCCCCTCGGGCAGTAACACACGCACGAAGACGCCTACGCCACTGCCTGACTGACTCATCAATGATGCGCTGATCCATTTCATCCCATACCTCCACAATTCGGTGACGCAACTCGTCGACATCATGTATTCGATTTCTGTAGACTTTTTCCTGCATGACGCTCCATATCTTATAGTCCACTGGATTCAAATCAGGGCTATTAGGTGGCCAGTAATTAGGCGGGATGAAATCAGGTGTTTCAGTTTCGAGTAACGCAACGGTCTCCCGAGCTCTGTGCGCAGGAGCACTATCCTGCTGGAAGATGAAATACTCCGTTATCTCACGAATGTCAGGCAAGAGACCCTGCATTAGTAGAACATCTCTGTAATATTGTCCATTAATCTTAACACCTGGTTCGATGAAATGGATGTTCGTACGACCGAGTGCAGATACCCCGACAGATACCATAAGGGACTTGCTGAAAGTTGGTCGAGTCCGCAAAAGACGATTTGCTGGAACGTCTCTCTTCCTTGTACCGGCTGAGACATAAATACGATCATTCTGACTGTTACTGGGTGCTGCCACAGTAAACAATTTCTCATCAGTAAACCAAATGAAATTCACTAAGCTTGCAGGATACAACCTCAGTAGCTGACGGGAACGTGTCAATCTTGCTTGCTTGTTGGCTGCTGTGAGTTCTTGAGCGTGTCGTTTCTTTAAACATCGCAAATGTAAATCATTCTTGACAATTCTCCAAACTGATGTCTGACTGATTCCTATTTCTCGAGCAATTTGTCTCTGTGTGCGATGCGTTTGCGGCATATCTTCCTGGCTGAGCACCAGCGATTCAACCTTTTCAGCATTGTCGGTTGTTGCTGCCGTACGCGGGCGGCCGCTGCCTGGTCGACGATGGAAAGACCCAGTTTTGTCGATCTTTGAAAGTAACGCATTTAATCCACCAAGAGTCCACTCTTTATCAGGAAATTTCTTTAGAAAACGTTTTGCACTGTACTTTTTATTCTTTCGTAAGAATGTAACAAATTGTTTATCCTCTTCGGTAAACACCATTTTTTCGCGATATTTTCGTGACGTCATTAGTTTCGTCAATCGCGTTACGTCATTTTAGCTTGGTGTGTCAAATGATTTATGTAGCACTTGAATAGAATATCAAGCATCATTATTCTGAAATTTCATTAAAATTAATGGTCATTTACCTGAGTTATGCTAACCTATGTAAGGTACGTTTTTTAATGAATCACCGTGTATATATATTATATATATATATATATATTATATATATATTATACATATATATATTATATATATATATTATATATATATTATATATATATGCTAATGCATGCAATCACATGTATATATAGAAATTCACACATCCAAATATGTGTCTGCTTTCTCAGAAGTTATATATACACAGATTTTGTGTACACAAGCAATGGATATATATATTGGCAAACGATTATGTACAAGTCTGTATTTATACATTTCATATATCAATTATTGGTAATATTAAACAAAACCAAGAAATATGATAGAGTGTATAAATAATAGAAATGTTGGCTTACATAAGTTAGGATAAAAATGCGAATAAAATACTCGACTCAAATCAAGGTAACTGCTAACACCACCACCTTTGGCAATAACATGCAGAAGCCTTGTAAAGATTGTGTAAAACAGAAGCAGACGTAAATTTGAACAAAGGTTTACACCGTAACGGCACCAGTCCATCAATGAGACATTGCAGTGGTGAAAAGATCACAATTTATTGTTGTTATTATTACTGTAGGGTACAGTCCTCTTGCTTTCTCTCTTTGTATTCTCTTGCCTTCAAAATTTGATGCAGACATCCTACAAAATGGAAGAATACAGTCACTAATACAATTCATTTGTAAATTGCCTTCAAATAATAACAAATTGTTGCTCTTACACAAATGCAGAAGCCTATAAACTACAAAATATAGCTCACCATTTTGTTTAAACTCTTATATCTGCTGTAATAAGTTGCATTTAAAAAGTGTAATCAAACAGTACTCTGTACAATCTAAATCAGGACACCAGTTAAGGTTAGTTAATGCTTTAACGATGAACTTGTACTAAATAAAATGCGTGGAAAGCTAATATCCCTCTCGTTGTTAAAGGGTTAAAGCTTGCAGCAAGTTTTAATCACACTCTAGACATAACAAAAAGCAGCAACACTTGTCCACCAAGATACAGAAAACAGCCCAAGGATATGAGCTCACAGATGGAGAGAAGCAAGAAGGCATGCAACAATGTATGTGGCCATTTATATAGCGCCTTACACAAACTTCGTGAAGGTGCTAAAAAACAATATAGCAAACAAGCAAGTGGAAGAAAGTGACTAGAAAGTTTTGTTATCAAGTGCAATGGAAAGTTTATCAACTCCAAGGGTAGTTAAACTGAAGAAAAAAACAACTCTGCAAATATGCTGGAAGCTACTCTCATACATCAAAAAACCAAATTATACATAAATGAACAGAAATGTGATGAATACGTGAAGCAAATTTTTTTACGCTAACTAGACTCATTTCAGTTTGGTAGGTGGCACAGCTATCTTATACACTATGAAGTCATAATAAAACCAATGCATTTTATTTCAATAGGTAAGTGTTGCTATTGCACAACAAGCCCATGGATCAGACCCTAAGCCTCCAGCCATATATGGGATTGGTGAAAATTAGTTTGGGTAGGCATAAATTGAGCATTGATGCGATTGTACGGGTTGCCAACAGAAATACAGTTCATAATCATTGAAAACATTGTTTGCATTCAATGCGATATAAATTGCATAATCCATTCCTCCCATCATCTGAAGTGAACATATTTCTTGTTTGTATCATTGTATGTAAAAGAAAACTTGTATAAATGTGAAGAAAACCCATGGTCATTCATTCATTCAGTGTAGGGTAGGGGCATTACTCTATATTTCTGGTTAAGTACCTGCCATGGATGCTGACTCATTTCAATAGATGGCATTGCAATTGCATTATGAGCAAAAAACATGGCTGAACATGGATGTTGTTTACAATATCATTGCCCATCCTAAGACGGTTCAAAACAATGTGAAAATGTTTTCAAACATGAGTGAAATTAATAATAATATACGGAACATCTAAGCAGATAGAACAGTTGTGCTGCTGTTCAATATGCAGCCCATTGAAATGCAGTTTTCAATGGACAACATAATTATTTAAACTTGTTTTTCAACTGTCTTCAGATGGGCAATAATTAGCAATATCATGATAATGGTGCAAACATACTCTTAAGAAGAATAAATCTAGAAACCATGTCAGTAACTTCCTTAATTTGAGCATTTCTGATGTAAGCATATCATACAACTTGAGATTTATATGATCCCATCCAGAACTTTGGGATTCAAGGTTCTAAAAATAAGGGTCCAGGGTAAGAGTAAATAGATTTGGTAAATAAATAACCACCACTGCCTTGAACAGGATCTTCTAAGGTAAGAAAATTTAGTAAGTAAGTAATGACCAATGCCATTGAACTCTGAATCAGCAGGATCTTCTGCACATTGCAAAACTGATAAACACAAAGGCAGACAGAGTAGATGAAAGCAGAAAGCCTTTACGAAGAGCCATTAAGAATGCCACGGCTGATTGCACAGGACCGCCATGCAACCTCCTGCATATCTCAACTGGAACTGAAGACAGGGAAATAACATCACGTGATACCTCTTTCCAGTAACAACAATTAATGAGAGTAATACTCAAGCAACATTATACAGATAACCACAGCTATAGGACAGCTAGAGGCTGGCAAGAAGAACAAGAATCAAGGCTTTTAAGTTTTCATTGCTTTGTTAGGGTCATATGCCAGCAATCCAGCATACATAAGTAAGTAATCTTTACTCAGTACCTAAGAGAGAACTTAACATGGATATTGCCCAATAGCTAATGGCTGGCACACTGACTTTCTTAAATTTTGGGAGGTTATTACACAGATAAAGAAAATAAGTACTTAAGTGAGTTAGTAATCTTATTGCATTAGAAAAGCCCACAACTGGTAGTAAATAATGTTAAGACAACAGTTATGTAGAACTCATAGTCAAATGTCCAAATAAAAATGCACATCATCTCAAAGAAATGGTTTTCTAATTACGAACTGGGTTCAAGTGCTAGATGAATCTTTGTCTCCTCGGTCTCTAGTCGCAGATCTCTCGGCTCCGGTGCACAGGTGACTAGTAGCTTGGTCCAGCAAAGAAGTGTAGCTCAAACAGGTTCAATGGTTCATCCCTTTTGAATACGTCGCCCAACAACCAACAACTCATCACCCTCTCTGCTTCTTATCCCCAGCACTCAAAACACCATTCTGCATGACTGTGGTTTCGTTTCTCACGTTGGGAGAGCCTCTGAGGAGTGTATCTTGGAGTGGCACAATAGACATTTGCAACTAAGATTACGAATCTACACAACTTATGCATCAACCAATCAGCACCTAAAAAAGTTTCATATGTAGACATTTCACAGTTTAATGACGAGTCTCTACTTAAAGTGACAGGAAGACAGATAGAATTTATCATTAAGCGCTAAAGAGATCAGTGAAAATAATCTTCCAAATACCGTAGGCAGAGCAATGATGGAAACAGCGTCTAGTGAATTCCATTCTGGAAAGCTGCCGGTATCAGAGTTCCCTGCAAAGTATAGAAAGTTTCACAGAGACTGCTTTGAAGTAAACATGCATAAAGTTAAAGTCATTGGCTGTATATCTCTTGGTGTAAAGCTAAAGACAATTGCTGTCTGTCTGTCTCGCTGTATGTCTCAACTTATGAACCAAACCAAGAGCAAAGAGCAAACTGTCTTTAACTCTTAAGCTGATAACCTGTCTCTTTCAGTCTGCCAATGGATCTTAATGGTTGCCTGGCTTCAATGTGCACTTTAGAACTTTTGTATGGAGAGTGTTATCAAATATTACAGTTGCATTTTACGGTATTGTAAAGAAATAACTTACTCCAAAGTTGATGGCAAACCCAGTAGGCTGTGGACTGCTGGCCTGGACATAACCGAGTCCATCGGAGTTGGGACTGTAGAGGTCCAGGGCTGGTCCTGCTCCTCCATTCAAAGCAGCAAAGCTCTGACTGTTTGTCGGTGAAGTTGGAGTCCCATACGACGAAAGAAAACCATTCATGACGGACATTAAGCCACCAGATGTCATCACTAGCAAATCAAAGACAATGTCAGTCAGCACATTTGATACTTTGCTACGGCTGTCAACGGGTACCCGGTTACCCGACCGAAGCTGACTACCCGGGTAATGAAATCAGTTTTCGGGTACCTGAAATTCCATAAAAATGCGCGATTTTACCTGAACATAGGCCTATTCCAGAAATAATCCCTTGGTCATATTGGCTCAGTGCTCGGGCGATGAAAATCGGTTCTCGGGTAACGACATTCCGTAAAAGTGCGCAATTTTCTACATTTCCAACAAAATATCCGCGGTCCCCGACCGCACGGGTCGACGGGTACCCGGGTTGTCATTTCAACATTTTTTGACAGCCTTACCAATAACACACATCCATACTTAACACAGAATCTGGGTAGCTCAAAATTACTTGTACACATTTGTGATCATTGGCAGAAAAACTCTTTATATAGTGTTTGTATGGGCTTGGAGCCAAAATTGTCAAAATTAAAATGACACATCATCTGAAGATGATGTGTATATTTTCATTGTTTGCCAACCTGATAGTTGGTCAAATGGTTGCAAGTTATCTCAAGCCAGCTCTATAAAGCAATGATGTTGTATTTCTACAAGGTTTCCATTGACACATAATTCTCCAAGGTATTTGCAAGATTTCTATTCTTGTATCACCTCTGTTTGCATAATTGTATCACAGAATAATTTAAAGTACAAAGGACATTGCTTAAACATAAATGTAACGTAAGCAAAGGACGGTGGCTAAATGTTACAAGGTCTACCACAACTCAACCTGGCTTAGAGACTGAGCTGCAAGATACAGAACTTATAAAACTCATGCACAGAAGCGTTGCCTTCACCAGTTGTACAAGCTGGAACAACCTTCCTCATACAACACTTCTGAGCAAAAAATGTTGGAAGGACGGTATAAAATTTCGGTAATAATAATAACAATAATAATAATAATAATAATAAAATAATAATAATAAACTAGAACTGAGCTATAGTATCCTCTTCTCTGTTCTTCAAGCACTTGAAGTCTTTTCTGTTTGTACAAAGGTTCTCATTTCCTTGCAGTTTAGCTGTACAGAATTTCATCTTCCAAGTACATTGCTATTGATATCATGTCACTTATAGTAAAAATAAAAAATCTACAAAACCTTGAATCCAATAACAGGTAATGCTTTTAGTCCTATGAACTCAATTGGGTCTAGCTCCTAAATATCTTTGCGACTTAATTCGCACACCTCTGTCTGCTGTCGCTTCCCACACTCCATCGTCTGCTGATCGACTTGATTTCCGAGGTTCCCAGGCAAGGATTGTTATGGTTCCAAACCATGCATTTGCCATCGTGGGTTCTTCTACGTGGAATTACTTATGCCCTCCCCACAATTCGCAGTACCATTTCAGTTGAGGTCCCACCCTCACCTCATCGTTGCCTGAAGAATTTCTTATTTCCTCTGGGTATGTCATGCTGAGAGCACTTCTGAACAACTAGTACTGTGAGAAGTACTTTGTAAATTCTCAGATATGATACAATACTACTTAGCAGCTCCTTTTCAATATCACTCAATGCAACGGCCAGGAGTTGACATGAGAGGAGACTCTCATCACTCAGGCAATCAATTTAAAAACTTAATTTCTGTCCAATCATACTTTCAAATGCATCAATAAGCTAATCTTTGGCCTGTATCCATTGTAATATAATTTAAAAAAAGTCCAAACACAAAAGAAAAAATGACAACAGAGCATTTTGAAATTCAGAAAGCAAAGATTTTCCTTTCTCAGAATAAAGAGAGGCAAGCTTCAACCTACGCTCTATGGATAGCTCAGAATCACAAAAGCAGAAATTCCGTCATACTTTAAAAAAATTGGCTGCCGACTAAACTGCAGTTCGAACAGAGTGAAGAAGATGTCTCGTAATAGTCACTTTAAATCTATTTACCAATCCCTCAATCTCCTAATCTCAGATTCAGGACCTGCATCTACAACTCTCTTGCTCAACAGTAACATCTAGGGACATACCGGAAATTGCCTCTGACATTCGCCTCTGCCGTGTATCCAATTTTTTGCAACTATTCGGAAGTATTCGGCTTGGCAAACAATACACACGCAAATAGATACTTAAGAAAAATTGAAAAGTTCTTTAATTAAAAACTTCGCAATTCAATAAATAATGTCATCGATGTTATTCCAATTTCCTCATACAAATAAAAGGCCAAATTGAATTTACATTATTATTAATTTATTACAGGTACAAAATTATTTAGCTAAATTTCACTATAAGAAATTTTTTAATTTAAAGCTTTGCCATACATGATATATGAAAACGATTGAAGAGACAATGGTAGTTGCCGGAGTGGCCACTCTAGTAGCAACCCACTACTAATCGGTTCGTACCTGGATTCAGCAAATAAAATATTTCAATACTCGGATTCGGGACCCAGTGGAAATTGTCTACCCAGTAACATCACAGCCACACATAATTCATCAATGTCAATTGCAGAACAAGATTGCACGTGGTCAGTGATTTTCTTATCTTCAGTTTCTCCACTGTTTTTCTTATAAATGTGCATGTTCAGGCATTCAGGTACTGAGCTGTATATTTCAGAGGTACGTAACTTGTGCTAGCTTTCATGCATACATTTCAGTGGTGTGCATTTAAGTCTTTATCCCAATGTGCTTTCATGGAATGTACTGACGACTACGATGAACATTATTGAAAATCTACATTTACAATACAAAAAAGTTTAACCACCAACAGACAATGACTTCATGTTTTACGCCTAACCTTTGCATTGTTGTCCAAGGCCCAGGTAGGGGTTTGGTGCGGCCAGTGTTCGACTTTCAGCCGTGGGCAGAGCGCGCGATGCACCTTGGATCAGAGATGATGGATGACCGATTGGGGTCAAACCAAAACCTACAAACATCACACAGTTCTCAAGTGATCAGGTCAGTCAGATGATGTACATCTGTGAGAACAATAATTCCGTCATAAGAATTTTATGGCATTGCATAACAAGCAGAAGAAGAGCAATCCCTTAAGCAAGCCATGGGGCAGCCATAGGTATAAACTATTATTGACTTCATTTCCTCAGCCTTGGCATATTAGGGCGGGCTGCCAGACCTCTCCCTTGCTGTCTCATCTACCCACCAACAATGCATGGCCAGTCTACTTATAATAGCTGAGTTGCATGAGGGCACAAGTGGAGCATAGGTATATCTATAACTGAATTTCTGCCAAGGCAATGATTTGAATTCCTACCTCTCAATTAACAGTTCAGTACACAAATCACAACACTATCGAGCATAAGAAGCATAATGTATTGGCAAAATCATGCTCAAATTGAAGCCAAAGCAATGTATCTAGTTTGTTCAATGTTCATACAGCAAAAAATGCTAAGATTATTTATTGTTCCCTGATGTCAACATACAAGAAATATGGAACATTAGTGAAAAATGTGCTGATAAAATATCTGCAATATGTTAAATTCAATACTTTTGGTATGATCTATTCTATGTACATCATCAATTCACCATAAGTATACACACACACAAACACACACACAAATATAATATAATATATATATATATATATATTATATTATATATAAATATATATATGAACTATGAAAATATGAGCTGAGACAACTTATTTCTCAAATCCATTGCCCAATCAAATTTAAAGTGTAGTTTTCAAGGAAAACGAAACTTTATTACAAATGCAAAGGAAAGTCATTTCTAACATGACTCGAGATTAACAGCTGGAGTGGAAGATTATATATTATGCGAGTGACGTCAATCAAAAAGCCACTGCTTGGAAACGCAGAAGAGGCCGGATGATGGAACGCTTAGCAAACAAAGGCCAGATTGTGAAGACCATTTGGCGACAGAGTTTCACACTTAAAACTGAGGTCTGTTAAGAGCCGAATTCAGTCCAACTAGAATATATTTTGCTTCACGACAAGGCATTCCAAAGACTGCATTTAAGTGTCAGGTTTTAGGCAAGATAATAATCACTCTTTTATTCATGCTCAACATCACTCTCCTTTCCTGATGCCTGAATAATCAATCCCTCAAAGAACTAATTTATTTGAATCTAGAAACTTTGATAATGTCATTATGATAATGAGTCAGGCATCAAACAATGATTGCTTAAAGCGAAAGCACAGTCAGAAATCATGGAACATGTGAGACGCTTTGTTGAGAAACACGAAAGCATTAAATCATGGTTAACCCCTTTACCGTCCAGCAAAATTTTTAAAACCTACCCTTATACGGCAAGCAAATTTTATGTATGCATATCTATGTATGTATGTATGTATATATATGAATGCATGTATGTATGTATATGTATGTATATATGTGTGTATATATGTATGTATGTATATTTGTATGTAAATATGTATATATATATATATAAATCCATGTATATGTGCATATATGTGTGTATATATATATATATATGTATATATATAAATCCATATATATATATATGCATATATGTATATATATATGTATATATGCATATATATGTATGTATATGTGTATAGATATGTATATATATATATATATGCATATATATGTAATTTATGTGTATATATATATGCATATATATGCATATGTGTATATATATGTATATATATGTATATACATTCATGTGTGTATATGTATGGATGTATATGTATGGATGTATATATGCATATATGTATATATATATATATGTACACACACACATATATATATATATATGTATATACATGTAGCTTATGTATATATATTAGGTATATATAACTTATGTAGGCCTATTTTTAAGTATATATCTATATATATATGCATATACATGTATGCATATGTATATGTATGTATTTGTATATATATGTATGCATATGTATGTATATGTGCGTGAATGTATGTTTGTATGTATGTATTTATATGTATGTATATATGTATGTATTTATGTATAGTATGTATGTATGGGTATGTATATGTATGTGTATGCATGTACACTTATGTATATATATGTATGTATGTATGTACATACGAATGTATGTATTTATGTCTGTTTGTATGTATAGTCAATTGGACGATTATAATCGGGTGGGTTTGCAGTATAATGGTAAGTTGTTAAGGACGAATATACTCGGGTTTGACGCTGAAGGGGTTACGGTTGGTAAACAAGTTGAAACAGAGGAGAGTTCTTAAGGAAAGACTGGAGGAGTAACATTAAAGCTCTTGACAGAACTGGAAATATGACTGAAGAAAAATAACTAGGTTCAGGACCAGACACTGGGAACAATCGAGACCAACAGGGATATGGTTGCATGGTAACACGGACACGGGTTCGATGCCTGCTAGCCCCACGAGGTTGACTGAGCCTTCAACTAACTACGGTCAACTACTGTAAATTGAGCAGGACAGATGGGTGCCTTGCATGCTGTCATACAGTTAAATTTGACTTCTATTAAACTGCTTATAGTTGTCATCCGTAACTACTATATCAAGCTACCTTACTGTGTGCTTGTCAGTGTGAATTAATAATGATTACTTTTATTAATATATGTTTCTATCAACACATCTCATTATATATATATATATATATATATGTAATTTATATATATATATATTTTATATATATATTTTATATATGTAATTTATATATATATATATATATATATATGTATTGGGATTTGGATTGAAACAATCCTTGGCCAAGGCAGGAACAGAACAGAACAGTAATCTAACAACTGGATGGTCTTTCCTTGCAATAAAATTTCATAAGTAGTATCAGGATTCCAACTCAGCACACACATGTCAAAGTCTAATTCCTGGGTAACTAATTATCACACCAAACAGATCTACAAAAATGGTTTCAAAAGTAAAAACAATGAAGTATGGTAAACAACTCAGCCAACCAACGCAATTAGAAAGTTGAAACTTTTTATCTAATGATTTCCTTATGACAGCAGAAGCCTGATATTGGGATTTGTTTTTTAACTCTTAGCTGACTTTTGCCCGACTCTATCAAACTTATTCATAGCACAGTATGAATAAGGCACCGTCACATATCTACCACACTATAAAGACACTTCTAGATAGAACAGCGACTATTGACTAGAACACTCACAGGTATAAACTTTCTAATACCATGCCCACGGTATTACCACCTCTTCTGACACTATCATCGCAGGTTTTGCACCGGTAACAGTAGTATTACCATTTCCCCATAACTGTGTTGTATACTAGTGGGAACCTTTCAGAGAGGAGAACGATATCAAGCTTCTGAAGCTGCTGAGGAGTACAAAACCAGATCAATTAGGTTTTAGCAACATTAAGGGAGAGGCGATTAGAGGACATCCAATTCTCTCACACTTCAGTCTATTCTTAACACCTCTGGTCGTCTGATATGTGGTATTCCAAAGTTTACCAATATTTCATGCTTTACTCGGGACTCACTTCATTGGCTCCCTAGCCAACAGCATATGCAGTTCAAAACCATTACCCTTATGTGGAACTGCCTACTTGGGGTGACCCAGACATACGTAACCTAAAGCTTTTCTGCACTTTGGTGTCCTCTTTACCTGCAAAGATCTCCATATGTGATCCTCCACCCATGGTGTTCTTGTTGTTCCGCGCATGCGCTCTGCCACGGCCCAGTCGTAGAGCTTCCCTGTGTTGCTCTTCACCTTGGAACTGTCCTTCACAGTCCCTGCACTTGGAATTACTGACTCTCTCACCTTGCCAATTTCAGAGAAACCTTAAGACTTTCCTGTTCCCTTGCCCAAGCACAGACACCCGCAAAGAGTGCTGCTGATTTGAGCGGCGCTATATAAATGCTTGATTACATTACCAGGAGTGAAGAAGATTAAAGATTGTGGTCCACAAAGTGAAGTAAAAGTAAAATAATACAGAAAACCCCCTTTTATTCTCAAGCAAGAAGGAAGAAAGTAACAATGGAGTTGCTGGATTTTCTCAAACATCCTTTTCCTCCTACATTTTCCAACCTTCTCTCTCCCATCACTCCTTTAGCCTCTCCACTGAAACCTCCACACAATTAGAAATGTATAAATCAAGGAATTTATTATGGTGTGCCTTTTGACAACTTCTCAGAAGATGAATTATGTTCAATGGCAGAAGAATTCTGCTGCATACTGTAGTAGAACTAAGAGTAATTAGCTCACTGGATAAGAACCAGTAAGAGATGAGGTGGGGTTGAACTATACCTAGTAAATGGCCCTTTTCTCATTCCCATCACTGTTCTACTGTGTTTACTAGAGCCCCAAGTTACTGAACTCTTTTTCACATAAACCTTGCTGCTGTTCTGAACTATTGATCTATTTAATGCTGCTGGCCTTAAAAACTGAGATATTAACTAGTTTTAGTAAATGCAGCCACTGCATTTCCACACTATTCTTACCACTGCATATGACACAGTCTATGTTACCAGATATGTCAATATGTTACTACACGGTGATTCATTAAAAAACGTACCCCTAGATATTTAATTGTAACTCCGTCAAATATCGGTTTATGTCAAAAAAATTTTAAGTGAACATAGAGGAATCAGTTCTGAATAGGAAGAAAGTTACAGTTTATGTTCAAATTGACCCCCTCGGGCAGTAACACACGCGCGAAGACGCCTACGCCACTGCCTGACTGACTCATCAATGATGCGCTGATCCATTTCATCCCATACCTCCACAATTCGGTGACGCAACTCGTCGACATCATGTATTCGATTTCTGTAGACTTTTTCCTGCATGACGCTCCATATCTTATAGTCCACTGGATTCAAATCAGGGCTATTAGGTGGCCAGTAATTAGGCGGGATGAAATCAGGTGTTTCAGTTTCGAGTAACGCAACGGTCTCCCGAGCTCTGTGCGCAGGAGCGCTATCCTGCTGGAAGATGAAATACTCCGTTATCTCACGAATGTCAGGCAAGAGACCCTGCATTAGTAGAACATCTCTGTAATATTGTCCATTAATCTTAACACCTGGTTCGATGAAATGGATGTTCGTACGACCGAGTGCAGATACCCCGACAGATACCATAAGGGACTTGCTGAAAGTTGGTCGAGTCCGCAAAAGACGATTTGCTGGAACGTCTCTCTTCCTTGTACCGGCTGAGACATAAATACGATCATTCTGACTGTTACTGGGTGCTGCCACAGTAAACAATTTCTCATCAGTAAACCAAATGAAATTCACTAAGCTTGCAGGATACAACCTCAGTAGCTGACGGGAACGTGTCAATCTTGCTTGCTTGTTGGCTGCTGTGAGTTCTTGAGCGTGTCGTTTCTTTAAACATCGCAAATGTAAATCATTCTTGACAATTCTCCAAACTGATGTCTGACTGATTCCTATTTCTCGAGCAATTTGTCTCTGTGTGCGATGCGTTTGCGGCATATCTTCCTGGCTGAGCACCAGCGATTCAACCTTTTCAGCATTGTCGGTTGTTGCTGCCGTACGCGGGCGGCCGCTGCCTGGTCGACGATGGAAAGACCCAGTTTTGTCGATCTTTGAAAGTAACGCATTTAATCCACCAAGAGTCCACTCTTTATCAGGAAATTTCTTTAGAAAACGTTTTGCACTGTACTTTTTATTCTTTCGTAAGAATGTAACAAATTGTTTATCCTCTTCGGTAAACACCATTTTTTCGCGATATTTTCGTGACGTCATTAGTTTCGTCAATCGCGTTACGTCATTTTAGCTTGGTGTGTCAAATGATTTATGTAGCACTTGAATAGAATATCAAGCATCATTATTCTGAAATTTCATTAAAATTAATGGTCATTTACCTGAGTTATGCTAACCTATGTAAGGTACGTTTTTTAATGAATCACCGTGTACATAGGCTAGCTGTCTGCCTATAAAAGTATAGTTTGTAACCCTTAACCCTTTCCATTGCCACCACTTTCACCATCCATTTCCCCTGCTATTCCTCACCACCTCTCATTCACCTCCCTTCTTTTCCTTCATCCATCTATCTCTCCACTTACTCCTCTTCCTCCACCTCCAACTCCTCCATCTAATTCTCCAACTCCTTTCTCACTGGATCTAGTGGCTGATGCAGAGCTACAAAGAGACAGCTAGATGAACCTTCTATTAATATGTTACTATGCTGCCATATACATATATATATATTATATATATATATTTATATACATATGTAAAATTATATATATATACATAATTTTACATGTATAAATTAATAACATACATACTGATTAAAAATTGAATCATAATCATGAGGAACGTAGAAACATATTTTCAAAAATAAACTTCAATTAAACTTCAGTTAATTTTTCTTCAACTTCTTCTTCAACTTTTACATCGGCATTTACTTTCATGGCAAAACGATCACTTAATTTTTCATACACACGCCTCACATAAACACACAACATATTGTTTGTCAAAAAAATAACTGACATTGTGAAATAATCAGCAAATTCAATCGAACAAACCGAAAGAAATAAATTAAAATTTGTAATGAATAATTAATAAATTACATATAATATATATATATATATATATTATATAATCACATTAAGTGTCAAGAAATAGAAACTGTGTTACCTGGAATATAGTAGCTGGGCAGACTGGCAAGCGAATAGCCACGGCCATATGCTGAAGCGAATGCTGTTGGAATGCTCATTGACACCAGCGCTAAGTGCAGAAAAATAACACTTCAACAACACATTGGAATCATTTATGCTTTAAAATATCTCCACAGCATCTAAGGACGGAACATCCATGCGCTCAGTTTCCTAAAATGGCACTAAATAGATCTTTTCATAACGTGATACATATTTCACTTAAACCGTAGGCTGGCCTTGCACTAGCAAATGTAAACAAAGATTCTTAGGAGATGCTGTAAACCTACTTAAGCAATGAAGGCACAGGATACACTTCAAACCAACTGTCTTTGGTGACAGGACCATTAATTAGAAACAGAAAGCAAATGACAAAGCGATTGGATTACGCCTGATGCATCTGATGCATCGAATCAACGTTGGTATCATCCGTTACACCTCTTCTAGTTCAGACTTCATAATTCAACTGTCACTCAAGTTTATCTCAGAGCCATGTGCGCCATGGCAGATCCATTCAACAGAAATTAATCTATTTGATGTCAAAGCAGAACAGGTTCTCCCTTCTAAATCTGGATCTTGTTAAAGCATCTGATCAAAGCTTTCAGAGGACAATGTTCAGCCGATTCACTCAATGTTAGACACTTAAAACGTTTTATTAGATAACACCTTGTTCATCTTTTATTGGCGGTTTAAGATCCTACATGACACACAATTCATCTACAAGATTCGTAGCTCATCGTCATGAGAACACAATGTAATTTAACAATAAACATTGAGGCTATATAACAACTGATGCAACAATGTGATCATGTATGCATGCATGCATATGCATACATGCATGCATGCATGCATACATATGCATACATGCATGCATGCATGCATACATACATACATACATACATGCATACATGCATATGTATGTATGTATGCATGTATGTATGTATATACATACATACATACATGCATGCATTGCTTTGATATCCACACCACAGCAGCAGGATCAATCAGAGTTCATAGTGCTGTATATAATTGATCAAACAAGCGATCAACACCTAAGATCAACAGTGCAAAGGGTTTCACTTGGAAAACTCAGAACAACACATAGGAACTATCTCACAGAAACTCAAACATTATAATTCAAGTAACTTTTCTGGTTCACGCAAAATTCCACCTAACCTAAGATGCCTGCCTCCTTTGTCCAGCCCATTCACACTCCTACTCTTCATCTCATCCCCACTTTTACCAGCTTTTTTACAATCATATATTACAATGCTAATGAAACTGTGCTAGTTAGGTTAATGACATAATGACATCATTTGTACTGACCTCTGTTGGTCATCTGTGGTGTCATAACTTCCTTCGGTTGAGCCTTCTTGCACTCTACCTTTTGTACAATAATAAAAACCGAAAATTGACTTATGGACATTATGTCATATAACAATCTAAGTGAACTCAATTGAAGGGAACAAATCATTCTACAGCAGCAGTTTTCAACCAGTGGTATGCGTACCCCTAGGCCTAGGGTATGCCCGCTGTTGCAAAGGGGCATATAAGAAAATTTTAAATAAATATTTCGTGCAGAAACAGATAATAATCACAGGTTTTTAAATGAGAACTTGTTTGAGTGGGTAAACGATATTTAATTTTTTGCATTTTTTAAATTTTTTCCTCAATTTTTGAGCTATGTCCGTAAAAATTTTATACATTGTATTGTCATGCAAGCATGACATGTGTGCAAAATTTCAGTTCTGTAGGAAGACGGGAACATACCGGAAAAAAGAGTTGAAAGAATTCCGACGAACTGACGTCCCATTCATGACAAACTTTACGCAAGTCAAGTTAAAGAAAAGAGGGTAAAAATAGATGTCACCAGGATTCTCTAATCAGTTAGTACTTCATAGAATATATCTCACTCTTTCTGTTATGTCAGCCAATTTGGCTTTATCAGCCTGAACAAAGCTTGAATTAAGTTACTTGTGATATGCCATGATACATAAATGCTTGTCTGGATGGTCATTAATATCGATCGAAAGAGAATTAGTTCAGAATACTGACTTCAAAGCAAATATCAGTCGCTTTGCACTGATAGTCTCGCATAGATCAATTCATAAAAATTCCCCATGATTCTGCAAGACTGTTTTGTCCAGGAACATTCATCCGCCACTGTCCATGGCTCATAGTTACTGTCTTGAAGAAAGTGCTGAGAAGATAAGCCAGCACGGTTGCTTCAATGTAACTTGTGATCAAACCCGTGCTTTTGTTAGGTAGCTATAGTATAGACACACCCTCATGAATAGAAACGGCGGCAAATTTCGACTGCAAGCTTCCAATTTATAGGCACCATGCCAAAAGAGCAATTAAAAAATTAATAGCCAAATGATGTTCATCCACTGCGGCACCAATCGATCACGAGCGCATGCTCACGATAGCGGCCGAGCTTTTCGGATTTTATTGCGTCAGAGAAACGGTCGCTTTCATGATCGAAAGCCAATTTTTCCAAGGCATCGCGTTAGCCGGCGACTATCGGACGCAGTCGTGACGTGGATTAGCTTTCATTTGATGTCTGTGCTTGCACCACCTGGGTTTATTGCGCACTTATTCGAGCGCTGATGAATGGATGAGCCACTTAACGACCGCCGGCCATCATATTCAGTTCTCGCCAAACTCGTCCGCCGGACGATCGGCGGCGCAGCGAATATCAACAAACTGTGTCGGCATCAGACACCCCCGTGGACGCCGGAGTCGGACAGACCACGGGGCTTGCATCCCGTCGATCGCTCGCTCGTTTGGCGTCCCTGTTTGATTAGCGGCCTGTCGTTTTCCATCAACCGTTTCCGTCTCGAATTTGATGCGTCTCTGAGGACTGGATTTACCTCAAAGCGGTGTTATAAAACTCTCTGATCATATTAATAGGACGTTACTCGAATAACCTACCGCAAGCGCAGGATATCGACGTACCACATAACGTCATCATTTAACTTATGACATTTATGTAGATTAGGGTAATTTATGGTTTTAGTGACCCCAACAATTTCTGCATGGTTTCTGTTAACAAGTAAGACAGACAGACCAATTGAATTAACTTCTGGAAGTGATGAAAAGAATCATACTAAAAATGGAAGCTGGATGTGATGAAAAGAATCATTCCTAAGTGGAAGCTGAACGTGATGAAAAGAGTTCTGTTTAAATGACTTGTGTCCATCCCTTCATCAGAACTCGTTTCCTACACTTAATGATGCAGACATTTTTGGGCCATTAAAATAAAAATTACCCAGATTAGTCTCATTTTTTGACTGCAGTTAAAAACGATGTCCCAGTGAGGTCAGATATGTGCCTACCATAAAACTTGCATGCCGAATTTTATCGATATTGTATTGCATTTGAGCAATACTTTGTAAAACGCCCCTAGTAGTGTGGACGATTTAGAAAAGCTCCCAGTGCGAAAGACCCACAAGAAGAAACATGTCTTGAAAGGCAAAAGAAGAAGAGACCACCAGATACAATTGTAGAATTGTAGAAGGAGAAAGCGCATTCCAAAGAGAGGTAACAATTGAAGCAAAGGATTGAAACTGAGCCCCAGCTGTTCTAGTATGGGGAACCAAGAGGTGAAGTCCATAGTATGAGCAAAGTGGACAGTGGGAGGAAACTGAATGAGGCTGAAATTTTACATCAATTAGATATTTCGAAGCACAATCCACTGCGCCTCAAAGACTAGAACAAGGATTTTAAATTGTATGCCAGTATGCACCACAGATCAGGAAAGGCAGGAGAAGTCAGCCAATAGGATAAATAAGTGAGAACCCAGAACGAAGCCTTGAAGAACATCCAGTTTGACGTTGGTCCTGAGGAACGTCCAGTTTAACGTTGACGTTTTGGGTTGGGAGGCCCTTAGGTCCATAAGAGATCTCAAGACACCTGAGAAGAATATCATGATCGACCATATAAAAGTTGCTGAGACATTATAGAGCACCAGAAGAGTCTCTTCGGACCTATCAACAGCAGAATAGATAACATGGAGACATAGACTTAGAATCGATATTACAGTAAAATGTACATACAAAGCGTTTTGGAGCAGAACCAAATTACTCACTGCACTTAGAATGCTGAAAGAAACCGACAGGGCTGTACCGAGCTATAATTGCGCCTTGTGCCTAGCATCAATCAGGTGCCCCCACATTTTGAAAATAGTGCATTTTATGAAATAATAAGATATTCCATCCTGAAATTTGCGCCCTATTCACATTTTCACCCTGGGCCACGGCCCCGTTCCGTTATAGCATTTCTTAGCCCAAATATGACTTCAATAATAAATGTTAAGTTTCTTAGCTGGAGATGTAGGCATCTTTTCTTACTCGTGTCTCAGATATCAGAATAAAAATGATAAGACAACTTGTCATCCAGTTACTGTGTAATTATTTTGCTACATTGTGAGAAAAAAGTTAAAAAATTTCATTGCTAAGTTTTCATTTGGAGTCACCCATGAGAAAGAGAAAAACCATGATAACTTGGGGTGGGGGAGTGCCATATCTACTCAAAGCCTTTGCTACAACTTCCCAATTCCACATGGGAATTGTAGCCTACACCACACCAGGAGTACCTCCATCATACAAGGAGTGCCTCCAGGAATACACTTTAAATAGGAAGCACACACATACAACTCAAAAACAATTCAAAGTCTCTATCAAAATCAGTGCTGACTTTTTAGTTGCAACAAAACATAAAGACAGTTGTCTTTTCATTGATTCTAACTCAAAAGTCTGAAGCCAAAAGTTTTGTAAACACGTTTGTCCTGCTAGTGCATTTTGTTATTTTTAATGACAACTTCGACCTCTCAAGATTTCGGTGTTAGTAACTTTATCAAAACACATATTAACTAAGTCCAAGGTGGATTTCAACTGAAGAAGCATTAACTTTGTCTGCCGACTTAAGTTTCAATTGTTAAACTGTATGTTGTGGTTCCTTTATGGACTGAATTATTTGCCAACTACATAATGGGCCACATTATAATCTAGTGCTTAGCACAGAGAATGCCAACTGAGGCTCAAATCCCCACTAGAGTAGAAAATTTTTTTGAAAGATTTCTGCTTCACTTGTGCTACCTAGCCTGCAAACCAAAGTCAAGTATATTGACCACAGACTTTTAGTGGCTGATGCGAAGCAAGTGAAATCGCTGCATTCCATTTAGTTTATTGAACAGCTTTTCATCTGCTTATGTTTTAAGGATGGTGCATTTGGCCATCACAAAGAGGCAATTCTTAACTTAAGATTACCTTAAATGCGCTAGTCCTTTAATACAGCATCAGTCCCACATTCAATACTTATTGCACTGACAATAAATGGAGTTGAAACTTGTTTCATCATTTTTAAGGGGTGTTACTTTTGTCACAATGTGTGATGAAGGGGGAGGGGCATTTATAGATGCCCTCTTGAGTTATGCTGTCAGTTTTAAGTGAAAGACATCGATGTTTGTCTAGTGTTGAAACTTATGAAATGCTCTCCTTGCAGAGACTTACCATCTTGTTATTAATTTCATGAAAGTGAATCTCGCACACTTTGTCAACGCTACCTTCATTTTCAAACGTCACAAAGGCAAACCCTGAAAGACACAAACAATCACAATTCAAACCACACTTCACAGAAATCTCATGGGAAATTAAAACTCTTTAAGTCAGGCAAATACCCAACTGGCATTTAATCATATCTATTCAGTTTAAGATTTAAATATTTAAACCAAATCAAGTCAGATTATAGTACACCCTTTAATCCACTGCATCTGTTCCTTTTCAACTAATCCAGTAATCAGGAACGGCGATCTCGGGGGTCGAGGGGGACAAGTCTCCCATCTTTTACAGAGAGGGGATAAATTTATACGTGTGTCTCCCCCACATTTCCTACTCCTCTCACATTGGGTGTCCCCCACTTGTCAAAAAAGAGAGATCGTCGCCTCTGCCAGGAATCTATAGAATTTCAAGTTGCTACACTACAATTCAACAATATCCAAGTCAAAATAATATTCTTAATTTCATACACCACCTGCTAAACAATCACAGAGTCTTCCACAAACAACAGTGAATAAATTTCCGGTCTTATTAGTTTTTGTTGGTGCCATTTTTCATGAATGAGAATGGGTCAGCGACCAGAACACGAAGACACCACCAAAGTCCTTTTAGGAGGAGCAGAATAATAAAAAATGATAATCCTCCAAGATAAAGAACTGAAATAATGTATCTGTCAGTTATAAGGATACTGAGATCATCTGTGCGAGATGCTTACAATGAAAAGGGATCAGCACCACAATGCAGAACCCTTGTCTCATTAATATTCATTTCAGCTTAAGGAAAGAAAGGAAGGCCACACTTTATATAGAATCTGAACACTATGGAATAAACAGAAGCAGCAGTAATGGGATACCAGAACACAAATACATAAGTAAATAAATAATATAGTTTAGGCTTTTATTGTACTATGATTGATGAATATAACAGCACTATTGGGAAGTTCCACAATAAGGACAAGTAATTAAATTCATGGCTACATTTATGAGATTGAGATTTATTCCTCAAAGTTGGAAGCTAGTCAAAAATCCAATTTTGAAAGACATGGAGTAGGCCTACCGATGACTGTTGATGCAACAGAAGCATCCACTTCTTTCTCAGGCTCACATCTTAGCCATTTAATACCCAAATTACCATGTGCAGATAAGATGTTTATTAAGAAATCTTCACAGACATCAAGGAAATTTTTTATCATTTACCAAGTATATTACTTTTGGAGCACAGTAGGTACAGCATGTACATGTATCCACATTTAACAGCGAGTAATTGTTTCACAGTATGAGTAATTGTTTCACAGTATGAGTAATAGTTGGAAATAATAAAGGAAACAAGTCTGACCAGAACGATTCTGGAATATACTTTTTTTTAAATGTGGTGAACAAGGTTTCCAAGTTATGCTAAAAAAAATTTGCTTTTGCTTGTTAAGTTATTGTACAAATTCCAGGAAAACTGTAGTGTTATTTATGTTAATTGCTTGCTGCAAATAACGAGGTAATGAATGCTATCAGGAAAGCAATACTTTTGGAGAGGCACAGTTTGAAAGCCCTGTTGACTGATCCACCAGACAGAGCCTGACCCATTTACAGCAGAACCACCAGTTAAACTGACGATGCTTAATCTAGTCTATTTGACAGGACTGTAATGTTGTTGGAGCCTGACAAGAGATGGTCAGCAGTTTACAGACTCAACATCAGGTAACAGAATCCAGTTTTGAATTGGTTTCTAAAGATGAATTATTGTCCAGTGCATAATGCCATCTATCCAGATTCTCTTATTGTCTTTACCATTAATTTCGTCTACCAGAGACTAGGGTATACAGTGATAACCCTGGCTTTTCTGCTTTCCTGTATACATGTACTGTGATTGCTATTCTTTTGAAAGAATCAACATTATGAGGTTTGATATGAATTCCATCTGCATAGTAGTAGGGCATTCAAGACTTCAAAAGTACTAATGAGCTATGCATATTTCCAATATATCTTTTTGTGGCCACTGCTTCTTTAGTATATTTACATTGTCCCCTCCTGTAATGCTTCATCCTTGATAAGTGAACAGTTAATCAGTTGCAATGAATGTCTCCAGCCACTTACTCCTCTCCACTCATGAAACAAGAATTACACAATTTGGCTATACCAAACCAATCTTGAGTGAAGCCAGAATCAGCGTGCTTAAACACTTGAACAGCATGAGCTAGAAGCAGATTCAGACATCAAAGCCAAACAGATAAACAATCTTATCAACAGGAAAAAAGCTCTCAAAAAGATTAAAAAATATACAGAAGACGAATTTCTTGATGCTGCAAATATCTTCTTTGTAAAACGTAGGTTGGCCTGAATAATTCTTCCCCATTCCACATACCCAATTTTCAAGAAGTTCAATAATCAAGGAAACAAGACAGGCTTAGGAGCAACTGGTATGTACAGATGGGTGCTGCTCTACAGTGGAGATCAAAGGCTACATCCAGCACAAAGGAACCATTTTCAAAGAAATTACAAGCGACTTCTTTGCGCTTTGCTCTGCAAAATGAGTCCAAAAAACTATTATAAAGTCCATTTCTTCACATTTCAACACTTTAACAACAAAAGTGTACTAAAAGCGACTGGGAAACCAATGCAGTTTAAGTGTTAGTAAGACCAAAATAGAGAGATCTCCCAGTGCAGGAAACCCTGAGAATACAAGGCTGTTTTTAAACAGACAAAAGATGCGGGGATGCCCCCAGCTTTGTGGCCTTCTTTGGAGGCTGCCGGACTCCTCTACTCTACATCTTAAATGTAGCACTAAAAGCGCTTACACAGAAAACACATGAATAAGAAAACACATTTGCTTTCTGAAACCATTAACTGCAGCATAAATGGAATGGAGGCTGTAAATTCAACCCATTAAGAGACAATCTCCTCTTGGGCATGACTGCCATAAGCAGGAAATCAGGTTTACCCATTTACAGTTTAATATTTAAATTTACAGAAAATGTTGAAGGAAAAAGTAGTCTGCCCCATGTATAGGCAGTTATTTCTGAAGTACCACTGAGGACTGTAAACCACTCGTCAATCTATGTCAATTTACGCCAATCTACTTCTACCATGTTACTTTCTCATGTTCCAGCCCTCAGCAGTCTAAACAAAAGCCCTCCCGTAAGTCTATAATGGCCAGGCTGACCTGGGACACAAGCAACAGAAGTGAGTAGAGTTTTGGCAAAGACCAAATAATCGGTTTCATCCAGCGGAAGGCGAGTGAGGAGATAATTGCATTGGAATCATGGGATCACATGATCAGGAAAGTTTGTCAGATCGAAAATGGCCATCAGCACATATGCATTCAGCCCTTCCAATCTGGCCATTTGCAATTATGGGACAGAAGAGACAACAAAACGCAGACAACCAAACAGAAGTATAAGCAGGTACACAGAAAGGAACACGATTAAGGGTCAGACAGGTACAGAAGGAAAACTGAAGGCAGACAAAACTGACAGCAAGCAAATGATAGAAGATGGATGGACAGGAGGGAGTAGGGAAGCGCTGCATAAGAGTCAGGAAGAGAGAAAAAGAGGGTTGAGTAGAAACAACTGATGGAACAAACCATGAGGAGCAGACAGACAGAGACAGACAGACAGAGACAGACAGACAGACAGAGACAGACAGACAGATACACAAACAGCTTGGCAGACTGGAGATAGAAGCCAAAATGATAAAGATAGAAGTACGCCCTCTGGCATAGAAAGAGGAAAAACCCATCAACAAAAATACTATTCAGCTAATGACTGCCAAAAAACAGAATTCCAGTTAGGAATGTCACGATGAATCGGACTGCTGAAAGAAATCACTAGACCAGTCATGAGAATCTCTCCCAAAATAATTTACTTCAGTCAAGGTTTAATTGGAAGATACAAAGAAAGAAAAACAGACCAGCATGACAAAGTGAGAGAGACAAACAGACAGACAGACAGACAGAGACAAAGACAGACAGACAAAGGGATAGACAGAGACAAAAAGAGACAGAGAGAGGGAGTCCAAATTGGTTGTCAGCTGGTTCTGTAGTGCCATATCAACATAATCACCATTTTAGCCACACACTATAAAATTATGCTTCTAATATATATTTCTAAAAACTGGAGCCATACAAAGTCATAATCAACATCTTAGGCAACCTTTGTATGGTTCCATTTAAAATTTCTAACTGTACTAAACCCAATCCAGGGCGTTCTCCTGTGGCATCAGCCCTGAAGACAATGGACATTAACGATGACAACCCAAGCCTTCTTAACAGCAACAATAAAGCCTTAAATTGCCAAAACAATAAAATCCTAGAATTGCCAACCTGCTTCAGTAGTTCCCAGAAACCCCATACCAGCAGCATGTCGTTCAGTGCACATGCACTGGCCCTGTTCTGACCATGGTCAGTGCTGCCAGTCTAGTTCAAAGGAGATGTTACTGCGGACCGTAATGCTCAGCAGTTAGTTCAAATTATAAAGCCTGCAATGTGTCAACCTATTTCCCAATCCCTAGCGATGTCCTTCCCAATGATTTATTGCAGGCGTGGGAAGCAAGGATACAGATAGATAGCCAGCAATGCAGGCATTACATACAAGGAGCACCATAAATTGCTCAATGCTATGTTGGCAAAACACGACTCAACATTCAGCGACATTGATTTGACATATTAACACTTGTGACAAGGCAATAAAATTCTGCAGAACAAGTCACCGTGGCTGTCATTATTGTGTAGCAAAACCATGGAAAGCTAATTACCAAAGGTAATCAAGGCATTTGCAATTCAATATCAACATTTTCTGCTCACTAATCAGCTGTAATAGAATACAGGATGAAGAACATTGTGAAAGACAAACAACTCTCCTCCACATACCCAAGCCAAGATTAATGGACAGATTCGACAGGCACTTCAGCCAATTAGCATATGCAAATCTGCCAAATGCTTCCAGACCTTCTCAAAGTCTTCTACATTAGCCAAACGGCCTACATCAATCTTCACACCTAAACCCAAAACTGCTGGCATCCGGAACAAATGATGATAATGACACCAATGATGATGACGAAAAGGAGTAGGATAAAGGCTCGACCATTCTACTCTCACCTGCATGATTTGAACTTCACTCATGTATGTTAGTGTTCACTTGCACCTGCTGAGCATGATAGCAGATGCTAATGAGGGATTCTCTGTCGACGAGATATTCTACGATGCTACCTCCATTTAGAGCAAGGATTGAGGCTGCATAGGGGTGATGAACTGTTACTTTTCTGACTGCTTGCAACTAGGTAGTTCACTTATATGATCAGAATCATAGTTGAATTTTTAATAGAAACATGGTTGAAGAAATTGATCCGGAACAGTCTTTGATTTGGGTTCATTCATTCATTCATTTCGGTTTACTAGATAAGAACTTGGGTAAAAACCGATCCATAATTTTACTTTATTCATATACATCTTATTTGTCCTATAATTACTTACTTATCATTGTCCAAGAATCGACTCTTTGGAATGACCTTGCCAGAAAACCCTAATTCCTATGAAAAACCTCTATGAAAAACATATACAGAAAAAAAAATTCTGGCAATTAATTGGTGTCAAATACATGGAACATGGTCATCGTGTTTATGAATTTGAACTGATTAGTTAATATTTCAAACTCTACCGGACAACTGGTATCCTGATTTAAGTCATCCCTCTTCGTGTAATTTGATTTTCAATGCAATGATGAGGAAACGGAAATACTTGGCACATCGGAAGAGAGATGCAACAAAGGTGAAGATCAATGCACACACTAGTGACGGTAAAAGGCACAACCATCTCATATGCAAATCAGCTACAGTTGCCCACAGCTACACATTAATATGTCTTTCTGAAATAACCAGCTAAAAGTGTCTGGGTTGACATCAAAATGACATCATGCTTCTAATCCAGACACTAACCCTTGGCCATAGACAGTGACCTTTGGCTGAAAGCCAGTGTCTGTACTATAAACAAGACCAGTGTTTGACCTTTTCACCAAATGCATGTAAGGTAAACTCTAATTTAATCACAAGAAAACCTTTACAAAACTGTCTTATTACCAGTGCTGAAATTCAGCTGCTAACAACTTGTGATGCTGTATACATTTCAATACTGAAACATTACTCTACAACCATATCATTTTTCATTCTGATCAGATGATCACTGCTTCATATGAAATCCTTCAAGATCAGTCAACAGGCCAGACAAGAACATCACAAGCTATTGTGAAGCCCATGTTCCAATTCAAAAGGTACATACATACGACATTGTTTCCTAATGAATCTAAACCTAGCGACCAAAGATAATATATCGAATTCACTTGAAAACTATTAATATATTAAAGTTTTATTCAAGCAAGAATGTAGAGAAAGCTCACTATATAATAACTGATACAAAGGCAGGTATAGGATAGTGTTCAGACACTAGTGCAAGCTATATCAGGCACTGCACAATAAAAACAATATATGTCTCACAATATCCAGTGATGTATTACTCGGGTTCGGCTTCAACTGGGATTGTCACAACTTGAACTCAAACTTAATCTGACTCGAATTTGACTCATTTTCTGAGTCACGATTTCTGAGCAGAACAGGCAGCTGTATTGCCACTACTACACTTAGTAGTACATTGTAGTTAAATCCCACCACTATGTCTGTTGTAATTTAAATTGTAATTGCTGAATGTGTGCTTTGCATAGGTACAATTATCAAACAAAACTGTACCTAATTTAATGTTTCAAAGTGCAATTTGGATAAATTGCATTAACAGTTCCTTATCATAACCAGTGCTAATAGTTTTTCTATGCAATCGAATTGCGTGTTTAAGTGCATTCTGATGTTGATGAACTAGGACTGAGACTCGATCTTTAGTGACTCTGACTCGGACGAGAACACCTCTGAACTCGGACGCGACTTAGATGGACTCGAACTCAACTCACGCTCGGCTTAGGTGTTCCCTACTAGATCACTGGTGATTGCATCTGATGCAATCTTATGTTTTGCAAAGACCCTCTTTCTTTCACCCGAAGCAAGTAGAGTCTAATCAAAAATATTCTCATGACATTTACAATCAGACTCTTACCATAAGAGAGATTGAAACGTCAACTGAAGTTAATGAGAATGTATAGTGACAATAAGTCGAAGACACCCGTCAACAGCCTTCACTTGCCAATGGTAAGAAAATCAAGCAATTAAGACTTCATACCCTTGGCAACCTTTACCTTTAACTTAAGGGACAGCCCTCTTATACATGTGAAATACTGGATTACAGCTACATACAGTATAAACACACGTACAGTATAAACACACATACTGAAGCCGTACTCAATAACTCAAGAGCCTTTGAGAAACTCATAGTCAATGACTGGCTGGTTGGTTGGTTATTTATTTGCTGTCTAAGGACACTATCATTACAATGATGATTAGCGCCGCCCTCCTCCTTTCTCCAGGCTTGGGACTGGCATTACCACAGGTATATGGCAGAGGCATCGATGTTTAATGCTGAACAGATATTACTGCAACAGGTGCTAAAAGATATCCTTCTTGCAAACACATTTCCAAACACAGTTGCGCAAGACCAGAATGTCTAATGCCACTCCAACAGAGTTGAGTGTCTGATTTCATTCCAACAGAGTGTCTGATGCCAATCCACAATGTCAAGAGACCGCACAGCTAATAAAGGCAAGTTCTTATTTGCTATCTTCTGCATCAATTCTCACGATGTTCAGAGGAGAACATGGCAGAGCGGACGGAGCCACCATGTTGGTTGCCATTGGTCTTCCACCACCAAGTACAAGTCAATATTCTGGAAACCAGGTATTGTTTCTTCAATGCACTCACATGAACTCTCATATCAAAGCAAACAAAATTCCAAAAGACCACACCCATGATAATGACCCCAACGAACCATCGGAAACCTATTTCTGAACAAAACAAACACAACCAATCAGCCAAGAGGACAGACACATACAGATACGTAAGAAGAGACGCAGCAACACAGACATAAACTAAGTCACATACAAAGGCACACTGAAACCAATCTAATGCCAAGAATATGAACACATATAATTACTGAGACATACAATGACACACATACAATGACACACATACAATGACACACATACAATGACACACATAAAATAACACACATACAATGACACACATACAATGACACACATACAATGACACACATACAATGACACACATACAATGACACACATACAATGACACACATACAATGACACACATACAATGACCCATATCATATGGGTCAATGAATATGTGTTTCCATTCACAATGACGACACAGTTTTGAATATCTCCAATATTCCGAAGCTCTGTCTGGTAAAGAAGAAGAAGAGCAGTCCTTGTAAAGCTATCACTGAAGCAGCCATGGACATGAAGTAGGTACAAAGTGTGACTGCCTTCATTTTCTTAGCCTCTGCATATGAGACTGGGTGACCAGCTCTCTCCCCTGCCTTCTCATATAATCACCACCAGCATACAGTTAGTGTATTCGCCAGTCCAGCACGCTGACCATCACACCATTATCGCTGACCACACCACTATCGCTGTCCACCACACCACTATCGCTGACCACACCACTATCGCCGACCACACTACTATCGCCGACCACAAGACTATCGCTGAACACACCACTATCGCTGACCACACCACTATCGCTGACCACACCACTATCGTACAACTGTCAAAAGCAGTTAAAAATACTGACCCTTTGTTGAAATCCAAGAGACAAAGCTTCATGTCAAGCATTGCCATCCATAGACACAGCCATAGATTTCCCATTCTGCATATTATGTCAGAGTCATTAATGAAACCAATGAGGGTTCGTAGAGTAATGGATCAGACACTGGCGAGAAGAGCAGTGGAAGTTAGCTCGATTCCCGCTACCCCAAGGTTGACTAGCCCTTCTTTCACTAGGTGGCGGCAGCGTTGGTTAAACTAGATGTATAATGTGACTAGCACCTTGCATAGCTGCCAACATACTGTATTGTAATGTAACGTAATCAAACATTTCTATAGCGCACCTTCAAGATTTCTACTCAGAGGCGCTCTCTGTGCTGTCCTAAATTATGTTAAATGTCACATGATCAGAAATACATATATATCAGTTAGCAAAACTCTGCACAGTAAGAGCTGAAACGAGTCATCAGCGGTGGGCCCACACACAAGCGTGGAACCAGCCAACGGATCCCATCAACAGCTGACAGATGACATGACTGTTCAGGGTGTAGTTGCAATCATACAGTGGTTTGTCAATTTTTAATTAACATGAAGATATTATCATTAAAGTCTATCCACTTAACAAGAAAACCACAGATGAAACACACAGACAACAACACGTAATATTCTGCACTCCTAACAAATCCAATCTCAAGACTTCTAAATCATTATAACCATAGCAAGCAAGCATTTTCCTGTGCTATGGTGCTATAATTTATTCTGAAACAATAGCTCTCGCCATCCTATGCACACACATATTGCAAATCCGTGTTGACAGCCCTTAATAATATTATACACATTCAAGTGCTCCACGGTATTATCCTTAACAATTCTCTCCATGACCTTACACACAAACTGAATGGTCTATAGTTACACAGTAAGCTTCTATTTCCCTTTTTATACAATGGCATCATGAGGGCATCTCTCCGTTCCCGTGGCACATCTCCAGTCTGCCCTGATTTATTGACCATCTGTGCTAATGCCTCTCCAATTTCTAGCCTCACTTCATGTACAAATTTAGGTTGTAGCTCATCTATGGCTGGATCCATACAAGTCGGTTTTTAGCCTTTCATTTGTCCCATCACATTTTCCATAGTGAACATTATCTATGTTAAGTTAATCCTCTTCAACCCCCTTCTAAAATGCTTGTTCGGGCTCACAGATGCTTCCCAAATATACCAACATAAACATGGAGCTTAAATATTTTTCGGAGTATTGCAGCAGCTTCCATATCATCAACAATATATATTGTAACTTCACCATTCTCCTCTTCCTTTCTCGATGGCTCTACCCTTTCTCAACGGCCCTACACTTCCTCAATGGTCCTGTCCTACTTCCTCCTCTGTTTGTTCTAACTTAGTTGTCGAAATGCTTGTTGTCTTCTTAATAATACATAACTGTTCATAAAGAATAGATGCTTCTGTTCATACTTGTTAAATTTTCTCTGTACATGTTGTGTGTTTGCAGACATCTGATTATATAATATACTTACTTACTTACTTCATATGGCTACTGATGAAAGTATTTGATTATTTGCATGTTTGCATCATTGCAGATGTTTCTTTCATTCGCATAAAACTAGTTTTAACTTCTGAAGTTTTACTGCATTTGCACAATCCAGTCAATTACCCTTCCTCAATGGTCCTACTCTATGCACTTTCTCTTTCAATCTCTGAACATTCTTCCAAGTTTTGTTCTGTGCCATTCTCTGCTCTACTGTGAAGTCATGTCTGTGATACTGTTGAAGTGTGAGACCCACCCACCAACCCATCTGTCATGGTCTTGACAACACTTCTTGAGGGCAACTGCCAAAGGTGGCATGAATAAAACAACCACTTACCTAATCTTACCTTACATTGCCGGAATGACACCTACTGTCATCAGCGTCATCACTAGTTCTTGACAGGTCATGATTTGGGACTGAGTGTTATATACTCAGGTACCATATAAGACATATGTATAGCTTGAATTCGGTCTATCCACCAATCCATTCATCCAGCCAGGCAGCCAGCTATTCATCATTCCAATAATTGATCCAATCATTCATCCAATCACGTTTTCAATCATCCACACACCCATACCCACCCACCCAATTCCTACCCACCCACCCACCCACCCACCCAATTCCTACCCAATTCCTACCCAATTCCTACCCATCCATCCATCCATCCATCCATCCATCCATCCATCCATCCATCCATCCATCCATCCATCCATCCATCCATCCATCCATCCATCCATCCATCCATCCATCCATCCATCCATCCATCCATCCATCCATCCATCCATCCATCCATCCATCCATCCATCCATCCATCCATCCATCCATCCATCCATCCATCCATCCATCCATCCATCCATCCATCCAATCAGTCCATCAGCTGTTCTCTTCTTCTGGCTGATCAAAGGCTGTATGCCTCATACTCTTGTTATTTGGTTTCGGCTTTTTGACATTCCTACATTTCTACACAGCACACCCACTCGAAAGGTCTGGGAGAGGAAAATGATGCAAATAAGACAAGCATGCAGACAGGCATGACATAGTTTCAACCTTCCCAGGACATTCTAACTCAACCCACTCTAAAACTTGAACTCAACCAACTCTAAAACTTGAACTCAATCAACTCTAAAACTCTAACTCAATCTACTTAAAACTTGAACTCAATCCCCTCGAAACTTTAACTCAATCCACTCGAAACTTTAACTCAATGAACTTTAAAATTCTAACTCTCTCTACTCTAAAATTTGATCGATTTAAAATTTCAACTCAATCCACTCTAAAACTTTAACTCAATCGACTCTAAAACTTCCAAGTCTAAAACTCAATCCACTCAAAACTTCCACAGTTATAGAGTCATTATTAGCCCCCAATGGGCTGTTGTGCTCAAGTCAACACAATAGCAGTAGCATATATTCTAAAGCTAAATTACATCACAACTTTCATGCTTCAAAATATCTGGAGCTCAGCTCGGGGATCAAGAGCGCAGCCATTACTGTCGTCGCTTTAAAACAGTTCCAACACCTGGATTAACGACGACAGAGCTCAGTGCTTTCTTATTAGTCTGCCCTCTAAATCCTCAAGGCAACAGTAAATCACTTGAGCAGGCATATGTATGCATAATATTCCGCTCAAACACACCTTGCCCATGCACGTAATAGATGATGGATACGAGTGCATGAAAGGCATGACATCATTTTCAATTTGGAATTAGAAAATGCATTTAACATTGAACCCAGTTTGTATATCAGCAGCCTCCAACCATGTAGACCTAAAGTAGGAATGTGGTTATCAGATATTTTCAGTAGAATCGAATCTAGAATCTAATTGGGTAAAAGTTTGAAATTGAACCGAATCTCGAATCGCATCAGCTGACCAGTATTCATGTAGTGTAGACCTACTTAATGGCACAGTTATCAAGTATATCAATGTAAGTACATTAACTTTCACGTGTTTTAAAATCGGCAAAACTAAAAATTCAGTTAATAAACAAAAATTAAAACAGCACAAATTATTTTTAAATGACTCCATATGCCACCTACGAGTTACCTCGTAGTTACAGTAAACGATGCGAATACGCTTTGGTGGGTGATTTGGTGGGTGCTCTGGTAGTATGACAAATTGGTTTTGCATCCTTATTATGGAAACAAAGTGAACAAATATGTTATCACTAAATCTAGTATTGCATATGGCTTGGCATAGTGGTTATATTGTATGCGGGAGTCAATGTGTTAAGTGATACCAGAATTGCATGAATTAGACTTAACGTTCGACCCAAATGTGTGCTTAACTACACTCGTGCATCTGAGAGAATATATGGTGTGCTGCATGTGCATTTGAGTGACTATGCACATTGCATGTATAGGTGTGTACAAGCGCAAATGTATATGTGACTACGTGCATCTTGTATGTGCATTCCTGTATGTAACTGCAGTGTACTAGTGTGCTTTAAATGAACATCCTCCATGCATAGTTGTGTCTGTAATGTGTACATTCGTGTCTCAGTATGCATGTCTACAATGTATGAACCCACGACATGAAAGGCCAATCTATGTGTGCGCATGTGTGTGGGTGTGCGTGTGTGAATGTGTATGTAGATCTAAAAACATTAATAAACAAAAACACATGTGTAGCAGGTTTAGTATCAAATATCCCACAGTATTTCTGCCAATGGAGTCTCTCTCTATGACGACCCATGAACCTAAACAGGAAGTCCCAATGATTGACAAACTCCCATCTCCCCCAGTCCTCCATATGTAGAATGTTCCAGAATATACAGCTGAAAAAGAACTGCAATTGAACTAAGCGACCTTCACTGAGGGTTTCCGCAATGTTCTAAGGCACAGCTCCTATCATAAGGGACAAAGGCCACAAAACATGCTACACCAATCCATAGACATATGTTACCAGCATACATAAATGTAAAATTCATTGTTTTTTAGTAGTAAATGTCAAGCAACACAAAATGGTGCATATACTTGCAAGAACCTCTACCCCGATCCTGATCCTGAGAAGACTAGATACTTGTGAATCAATCTTAGCCCCATTGGTCAGTTATTTACCGGTAGGTTAATCTTATAATCTCAACCAATCAGATGACTCCAGGTCAAGCTGTAATATGCCAAGTAAATTTCTGTTGACTGCAACGGCCATTGTTGTCAAAAGCGGTCATTAAACACTGGATCCATACATGAAACCAGCTCTAGTCAACATGAATAGATAAATAAAGAAAAAGCATATCATATATTATATGAAACTTTAACAAATGTCATTGAAAAATGAACTAATTAAAGATCTTCTCTGATCCTACTTAGACCAGTGACTCTACACTAAATTCATGTACTATTAGCACTGAGATTAGCCACACATGTTGTAGTAGAATTTCTTTACTGTTGTCACCTATGCCGCTAGAGTTCAGCAACCACAGAACTCCCTAACATCCATGGCGTATGTAGCGTTGATTTGCATGCAGTGATTTTGCTGGATCGGTCATTTCTGCATTAAACTCGATAAATCCCTCAGCAACAGTAGTACTTTCGCACAACAACTGTTCCTTCGTGTTAACAACATTCCTTCCGCACTTCGGAATGTTACTCTTGTAATCAGTCTGTGTGTTTTGCAACACCGAACTTACGACACTGTGACTACTATGTTAAGGGTTACACAAAGCTCAAAGCAAGCTCATAGTTGGATGCTTAACTCTGTAGTTTTTCACACGAATGTCAAACCAGTCGACATAATAACTCAACAACTAAGTCTGCCACTCAAAAGACTGTTATTTTTATGATGTTTCTTGAAGCATAACTTCAAGATCAAGCGAAACATGATATCAATAACCCGAATTCCATCGATGTTTGCGTTCTATTCTGCCATTTTCAGGATCTGCAACATCTACTCCATGTCCATTGCAGAAAACTTCTTCCAACTTTCATAGAAATTCTTATTCATCCAATCACTATCCGTTCAATCACCGTGTGCCATTTCATAATCCATAATCTTGATTCAAGGTAATTATTCCCTACCTCAACCTATGTTCTATCCCTATAGCACTAATCTCTAGGTATACTGATCAATTAACTAAGTTAATTACTACATTAATTATGACTAATATTAGGCACCTATTCATAGCAAACCCAGTTTTATCACATGTATATACATGTCTAGATAAGAATACTTGGATAGGGCTTATGGAATCATCACAACAAGCAAGGTTATAAGAGATCTGAGACAAGGAAAAATGATCAGGGTAGAGGCAATATACCACTGAAACATTTACATTTATCTGATTGAAATGGTTGGATATACTGCAGAAGCAGTGCAGATGATGTTTCTGTAAGAATACTTCCCGCACACAGAATATAATCAATTACGAGCGACGAATGTTTTCTTAACATCCACCAAATGCAAATGCATATAAGCTTAACAGAACTGCAGATCCCAGAATAAACGCACGAAAATCGATGAACAGTCAGAGTGGAGTGTCGTCACCAGAGTCAAGCTACGTCACTCGTAAGAGCGACGATACGAAATCTTCCTGGAATTCTACGCTCCCAGAAGCGATGGCAGGAAATATAGAGATACGGTCAAACGTTCCTTCATCTGTCACTCCAGAACCTTCAGTGAAAAGGCAAATTTTTCAATGCAGAATATATTCTGTGAAAAGTGGTTGTGCAGAAATCACAGATAGATGTACAGCCCCCCTTGGTGTGTATGGCAGGTTTTTAGATAACAAAGTGTGCCTAGTATTGTCACCCAAACTCCATGAGAACCACACAATCAGAGCATGATATTTCAGAATCAGAAAAAAAATGAAACCAAGGATTTATGAAAAAATGAGAAAGAGTCGCTTGCCAAATCAAATCACAAGCAGCAAGTCAAGCATTTCTTTTATCTAATTGACATTCAATTATTTATATTACATTGCTTACATTATTTACATCACTGTAATTATTTATATTACATTGCTTACATTATTTACATCACTGTAATTATTTATATTACATTGCTTACATTATTTACATCACTGTAATTTATTTGCCTACTGCAGCAGCTTTGAATGCTGTAGAATGCATTTCATGACCTAATGACGGCCAACTTGGGTCACTCCAATTTCATGCAGATGGCATTGACATGGCATGCTCAATATTATGTCATCCGCAATGACATCCACTCACAGTGATTGAATGAGCAAGAAAGTGACAATGTGATGTGGACACATTAGTGATCAGCAGCAGATAATGTTACAGTAAATGTGAGTTTTATATTTGTTGTTACTGTAAAGCCTCTACTAGTCATTTTCAGTTTAATTCGCCACAAATATTGAAAAACTGACTTATTCTTTCGCATTTCTGTCTGGGAATACACTCAGTAATACTGCAAAGTCTGTAGTCATTATTTACAGCCAAGTGGCATGCAAAAAGTCATTACAACTATGATGCGGGACAGATGAGCGAACTAAATTGAGATAGGTCTGTTAGATTAGTACCATAATTATCAGTATATATGCATTGCCGCTATACCAATACAATACACAAAACTTACTGTACACACAGAAGTTCGCATCTTATATCGATCGCCTGCTCGATCAAATGCAATAGATTTTGAACCGCCTGCTATTTTCAAATGGAAAGCTCTGACCACATTACGCTGTGATGCTCGTTAAAATTTTCAACTTTGGCATAACTCCATTAATTCAGGAGTTTCAAAACATTTGAAAGCTAATTCCATGTTCTGGATTCCTTAACTGGCTTTCAACTGGATTCAGCCATCAGTTTGGGATGCACAACAATTCCACATAATAATAACAACTATCAACTAATACCTTAGACGTGCATATAACAACAGTTCTAAACTTGCAATAGAAAACACTTTAAAAGCGCCTCTGAAAGCCTTGCCTTCACACTGTCACCCAGCTAGTTGACCTAAGCATGTCCAGCATAATTGCAATCAAGTAGTGGCATGACATTACTTCAATCTTGACAAATACAAAACCAAGACATAATGTCGCATCACGTGATGCCGACATCGCACACTACGGTCTCTCACCTCATCGTTTGTAATGCAAAACGAATCCGAGTCCTGTTTTATCATGAAACATTATGCACCCTAACATCACAAGTTGTGTTCGTCTACACCACAATGCATGTTCAAAAAGCCTCCACCATGCTGTAACGTTGGTATATCTGCTCTGAAAGGTCATCATCAACTGGGACGCCTTGTAGGACACTCAGTCACAAGATTCACTTCATTGATACAAGTCAAGCGATGACTCCGTAGAATTATATGGGAGGAGACACGCAATGAGACCGAATCCCACTGACAAAACCCCCACCACGTCTGGTCTGACATTTCATTCACGGACATCCTTATCATATAAATAACCATTCTCCCCTCCCGACAATAAAAAAAATCTCTACATGTAACACTTAAACCTCATGGCTGAATCCATTGATCGCTGTCGACCTCGTTTCTGGCGGTGCTCCATAAGTTTATTAGATTACAACATTGGCTGTTTTCATGACTACTCCCACTGCGGTGCTGGGGTCTGTCTGACCTGACACGAACTAGGTCTCAGCATAATACCCTGTGCATTAAGGCAATTGTGCCATATAGAAGCCAAAGATTTGATTTAACTGGATGAGTCATTTTTATTAGACTTCGACTGTGAACAATAAATTAGATTTGATTACACTTGCCAAATAATTAAAATTATTTGACTTTGAATTTCTTTCAACAAAATCATTTCACAGGTGATACGCTACAAAACAATCATCTTTTCTTGCCTGCACACTACTATATACAGGGTATAATTATCATTATCATCGTTATTCTTTGTTACCTAAGGTACAATAATCCTCATGTGTCATATACTAAAAAGCAATGTTAACTCTGAAGTGGTGGCCATCATTGTCACAATGTGGAAAAACAAAGGTGCTGAGGAAGGCAATTGCTTTGACCTTGTAATTCTAACTATTATTACACGTATACCTCATGTGGAACTGTATAGCAAGAGATTATAGATGATCAAATCGGAATATGTGATAACCCTGAGTTGGCAACCACAAATACCATACCTCTACTTCATAATTATGTAGTAATTTTCATAAGCAGAGATGTGCACACAGACCAATAACGAGTAGATATGTTTTACAAGTTCTATTAATCCTTCAATATGCAATGAGCCAGTGTAGTAAACGCTCGCCAAATGCTCGTTAAATGCTTAATTTAACCATTAAAAGGTTAAATTGAGTTAAATCTCAAACTCTCCCAGTCACTTTCAATACAGTGGCCATACTGATCCAAATATTCCATATGGGAAATTGCATTCCTTAGGGCTGACCTACACAGTGCAGGATCAATTGGAAAAGATGGACAACTTGAAAAGATGGACCACCACCCCTCACCCCAGTCTTCTTCCTTCCACTCACCAACCCCGACTTCTACCGATGTTCGACGGCCACCCTGCTGCTCCAACGCAAAGAAACGACAACCGCAAAATCAATTCGCCCGTAACGCTATCGATCGCAAAAATTCTAAGCGGGTCTGTGAACATCGCAATCGGTGAAAAAAGATGTTTACCGTGCAATTGTGGTCTACTGCACAATGTCCTGCAAGGGGCCACGGCACTTGAAAATAACTACTATTCGCGCGATACGATTGGCAATTACGGGAGCTATTTGTTCTGCATGAAATGCCTTGGATTCGTGTATAAGTAATGTCGGCCATCAGCCAATCATGACCCTAGAAACTCACTAAGCCCAAGAGGACACCGACAGCAGCCGCGGTTCTAACATTGATTTATACAATATTTCCACAGCAAACAAGACAGATTGGCTGAATGATTATTATTCCCACTCAAGTGCAACCAAAGAATTATCCATTCAGATACGAAAAGGAAAAGCAGAAGTCTGTGCCACAGAAATAACAAATTATAGGACAATGCAATCAGAAAACGCTATCAAGCTACGGCAATACGTCAAGACAATAACTTCAACCAATCAAATGACACAACCAAACAACAATATGATCTGATTTTCATTCATAACCTTCTTGTCCTCCATGCACAAAGAATTTCTTGCTAATTCTTACCCCTCCTTAACGTCTACATTTCACAAACTGAGCAAACTACAGAACAAACTCATAGAACAAACTCATAGAACATATTCAAAGAACATACTCATAGAACATACTCATAGAACAAACTCATAGAACAAACTCATAGAACAAACTCATAGAACATACTCATAGAACAAACTCATAGAACATATTCAAAGAACATACTCATAGAACAAACTCATAGAACAAACTCATAGAACAAACTCATAGAACAAACTCAAAGAACATACTCATAGAACAAACTCATAGAACAAACTCATAGAACAAACTCATAGAACATACTCATAGAACAAACTCATAGAACATATTCAAAGAACATACTCATAGAACATACTCATAAAACATACTCATAGAACAAACTCATAGAACAAACTCATAGAACAAACTCATAGAACATATTCAAAGAACATACTCATAGAACATACTCATAGAACAAACTCATAGAACAAACTCATAGAACAAACTCATAGAACAAACTCATAGAACAAACCCATAGAACATATTCAAAGAACATACTCATAGAACATACTGATAGAACAAACTCATAGAACAAACTCATAGAACATACTCATAGAACAAACTCATAGAACAAACTCATAGAACATACTCATAGAACAAACTCATAGAACAAACTCTCCAACATCTCTGGCAGGATCTTCATCTGTCAATGTTCGTGGACTCTTCCACATTCTTCCACCTTCTACCAGAACTCAAGTCAAAATTCAAAACTGAATTCTTGAAACTGATTTACTTCCTTTCTCATCTGGATTTTCTTCTTTCTTTACCCTTCCAATACTTCACAGTCATTTTTTGATCATGCACCTCACTATTTTGGCCAGACCTCTTCAAACTGACTTAAATACTCTGGTTTGTGTCAATATAACTGAACCCAAGTGAATAAGTGTGGTGCCAAGAAATTTCAACTATGTACTTGTAAATTTACAATGCATCAAAGCCCAGAACTCCCAGGGACTTAGGAATGCTGAAATTTCAAAGATACATTTGTTAGGTAGAAGGATTTAGTCTAGGAAATTTGGCTACGAGCGACTTAGCATGGATTGAAATACACATGATAGAGGTCGTGAGCAATGCCAAGCACATTCAAGTCACCTAAGTCGATGTCGAGACTTGGCAATATCATACTAAAAGCAGGGTTCAATCATGAGTGCCAACCTTCTTATTTTTTAGAGGAATATGCCTAACAATCAGCTCAGTTAAAACAGATTGATGTTAGTGACTGACCTAGGATAGAAAGGATCAAAAAGGCTAAAACACCATAGTGAACTTGAATGAAGACAGAATGTCTCTCAACCAGCAGTGGGAAACTCACCAATACAAGAGAACTCTAAAAATGGCCAGCCATGTTAGTTTGAATCTCAAATTGTCGAATTACAACATTAGAAAGCGGAGGAAGAGAGAGCTCAGTGGGCAAGTCAGACTAAAACCAGTGTAAAAATCTACACATCATTAGAGTCAAAGTGCATAATTCTCAGTAGAAGTCAGAAAGGGAAACTTTTCTGTCAGTGTTTAAAACTTGAAATCAGAAGATATTGGATTTAGAGAGTAAATTCGATCATTATTAAAAACAAAAAAATTGAGAAAATATGAAGAAAATTCATGACACTTCCTGTAGGCTGCTTCCATTTACGATCATCTGAACAAAAGCAGAAAAGTGAAGCAGACTATTATCTGTTTTGCTATGGTCAAGTCAAGTGAAACAAATGATCACCTTGTTCAATTGGTAAGTGAAACTGACTGGTTCAGTGAATAACTGGGCAAGAAGAAAAGTGAAACAGATCTAATTCAATAGGGAAAGATGAAACAGACTATATCCATGAAGAAAAGTGAAGCAGACTACCATCTGGTCCAATGATGAAAGCCGGAACATACTATTCATCCTGGATGGACGAAGAAATCCATAAAACACTCAATAAACAGACTGAGCATGAAAGGCTGTGGAATTTTACTGCCCTATTATCTGCCGGCCAGGTCGTCAATTTTACATCATGAACAGGGTCGAGTCTCGATTTCTTCTGTTTAATTTGGCGGATTTGTGATATTTCTGGGCCGATCGTGTAGGAAGGAAACTGCGGACATACAGGAATATCATAACGGAACATGCCATCAACGCACGATGCAACGAGGCCGTCATTTTCCAACCAATGGCCGTCCAGATAGACAACCAGCCCGAGGCAGATAACTCATCGGGCAAGCGGTCTATAAATTTGCAGACGTCGAAGAGGGAAGGGGTATGTCATATGGTCGACGCTGATGGCGGCGGCGGTGGCGCTTAAGCACGGTGTATATTCGACCCGGGCTTTCTTAAACCAGTTTTTGTCTGCGCCAAGACAAGCAATACATCTAATCCGGCAAAGTCAGATGCTGCCAGATGGCGCCAGCGGGGTTCCTGTGCATGGTCAATCATCATTAACTGCCACATTATAGGCTGGCCGGAGACCCCCGAGTATTGAAAAATAGAACAACCCACGAAGCACAGGACTTTCAAAATCTTAAATAAATTACCGATGAAATAGACCCAAGAGACGCATATATCGTTGTTACAGCCTACGCGGATTCTCGAAATCAATATCAGTAGATTATCAGGATTATGCAGTTGAGGAGATAAGTGTGCACGCTTTGCAAGTTAATTCAGCTTTTAAAAGTATTTTATTTGGGTGCTTCATTATTATACAACACCTAGAGTTGTCTGCCTCGAACTAGTTGTCTTAGTATTTGTGCGGTCCTTGCTTAGAAAGCTGCAAATCAATCCTCATGCCTCTGTACGTTCTGTATACGGTCGATCTGACCAGATTATCTCTGCACTTGGAGCTCAAGTTCATCAGTATGCTGATGACGTCCTGTTTTACTTCATCTGCCACTTGTCTGACACACAAGCTGTGTGTAAAGTTCCGGCAATCATGATGAAAGCGCAGTTCTTCGTATCCTCAAATCTGAGGCTGTACCCCGAAAATACAGAATCAATATAGAGACTGTTGGTCCCCTCTACATATACTCCTGCTACTATAAGAGGGTGTCGTGATGAAATTTTAAATCTGATGCATCACATTTCTTGTCCACTCTTTTACTCTAAGGCACCTGAACTTTGACTTTGTAGGTCTGTCAAAGTTCTGGATATGGCAAGCTTTTGTCTGACATTACCTACTGTGCTGCATGCCTGATCATTGCAGCTCACCAAAAGGTATTAGTTTTAAAGCTGCACGCAACAAACGGACGCTGCACTGGCTTCAGGTTGCATACAAGATCGAGTTCAAGTGTCCACTAATTGAGAAATGAATTCACCAAATATCTTGTAACTAGGACTAGGTTGCGGTTTGCCAACTTTGTCTTAATAATAAAAAAACGAAAAACGAAAAAAAACGAAACAAAGAGCCCTTATTTTGATTTTGGCTCTGAGAATGCTAAGGGGACACCTCACTTTCTCAAGCATTGACTCGGGCATTGGACTGTCCGTATGGAAGTCTTTATGAAAGTCTCCCATTAAAAATACCATCGCTTATATGCCCATCAACACCATTCAACTCTAGAAACCTCGCAAAGCTATTTCAGGTGCACCAATTAAGATCAGACAGAGAGATGTTGACCATGTCTGACGCCCTTGTTAGATTTATAAAAAGCCAGATAAATAAATACATCAGTTTCCCATTACTTCTTAAAAGTAAACAACTTTTATTGACAGTAAACAAGAATTCTTCCTGCAGCCAACAAAGAATTAAAAGGCATCAATGGATTGGAGAATCAGAAGTGTCAAAGACAGTGCACGCGCGCTTCCGCATCTCATGCTCGCACTTTGGCACCAAAAGCAAAGGTCACAAACACTGCAAATTCCCATAACACGATTCCTCGTTGCACTCTTGCGTCCTGCACATAATTAAATCCAGTCAACCGGGATTTGGACGTCCACAAGAAAAGCAATCGGTGCGATCTCTCACTCTGCCTATCTGTCTGCCTCTTCCTTCCTGAATGTATCTGTCTGCATGTCTAACTATGCTTCCATCTACATCTCTCAGTGTCTGTCTGTTTAATCTCGTAAAAATCTGTAATCTGTATATATCAGTATCTGTACATGTATGTTAATTTGTAACCTCAATCGTGCCTGTGTTTATTTTACGAGGCGTAAACGGATGGTACATCAGAATCACGATGTAACCGGGTTAATATCCAGGAGATCAGTGCTCTAAGACTCTATTGATGGCGATAATGGAAAGACAAGTCCTACATTGTCAATGATATAACATATGCGACTACTGAGCAGCTACACGTCATTGCAAGTATATCATCGCAACCATAACATTCTACAACATAAACAAACCACATTTAATGCCACATATATTACAGTGCACGAATATCCTTACAGTTGTAACATGTGACAACAAGTGTACGGCACAACACATAACACACTTCACGTACAGCAGCTCATAAACAAGGCAATTCACACAACAATGCACTCAGAAGTCTCTAATGAAACACCAAAATTGCCATCAGTTACAGAGCAAGCGAACCCACCACTTCACAGGAAATGATGCAATTACAGCAGGGAACCAGCGGGCTACATCCGGAGAGGGAGACCGAGAGACAGACAGATACACGATGGTACACAAACGTAGAAATGCAGGGACAGAGAAAGAGACGGGCTTCAGGAAATATCCATAAATGCAGCAAACTGATACACAAGGAATTAGGGAATGACTAACACTAGCAGGGCTAAGCAGCTGATTATTAGTGATTTTCAGAGAATAAATTTGCCTAAATATATTAATGCATTGCTTCCAAGTCAGCTCTTCACCGAAACGTCAAAGAACCTGATAATTTGTGCGCATTAGCATAGCAGTCGAGTCAAAGGTATCTATCTCTGCAATGGTTTCTATCAAGGCTCAGAAAGAAATTGTATGCAATGATAAAGTCACAATTATTATCTAGCTAATAATGTCCAAAGGAAAAATAGGGCGGAGGCGGACAAGAGGAAGAAAAAGACAGATGATTCTGGATTGGATGATGACAGATGGATATAGATGGCTTACAGAAGAGGCCCAGCAGCCAGAGGATTTGCCACGTCAGACATCTGTACCTGCCTAAAAGGAATATTAAAAATATTAATATCAGTACTAGACAAAAATAATAATAAATCGGCTTCATATTACAATTACAGCAATGGTAAGAATAAATTATATTATTATTTATTAACCCATAATAATAATTACAACCAATGGGCTACAATCAGGGAGGAAGACAGACAGACAGACACAATGACCCATAAACGCAGAATAACATAAAAGAATATGTTAACACACCAGTGCCACAGTGTCATACGACTGCCATGTAAGTATCACTAGAGTTGATATATATCAAGATACACTCATTAACAAATCCTAGTGTAATTTTTACTGTAGTAGTAATAATAATAATAATTACAATAATGCCTCAATAACAACTGATCACCACCAGTCCAGATTGAGCAGTCACCTCTCCAGAAGTGGGTGGGTGATTGGCTCACAGGGCTCCACATTGCGTCCTCATTTAATGAGGAGGCAGTGCCTATTGCAATAGTTCTGCGCCTTGAGGCCGATTTATGAACTCTTCAGTAATGCCCCTGAGTAGTGGATGGTCCAAGAGTATGGCTCATGCAGCCTTGGACCGGGTTGTTCTGCTAGACACCCTTACTACATGATATCTTTTGGCCTCGCCTGGCCTCACCAAAGCTGTCTTCTCCGACACAAAGGAGCCCACTGGACTCACCAACTCTGAAGGGTGACGTCCAGAAGGTGTGATGCTCATTTCATGGGAGGGTGGAAAACGCCTTGCTTGGCAGAATCATAATGTACCCCCAATCGGCTGAAGCTTTGGGTTATTGCAACTACGAACATTCACCTTTTGTAACTTACGGTTTGTTCCTCATTAAACGAAGATATACACATTGCAGCAGAAGAACATCTAAATACACTGCCATTTTGTCATCATACTGTTCTGTGTTCTTACTTCTTAGCCTTTGAAACTCTGGGTCCAGCAAACGCCGGCATGCCCAGTTATCAGGAGATAACAGAGAGACTACCTTTCTCTTTCAGCATTTATCTATAGTAATCCCACGCTCAAATGTAGTTGTTTATTGTAGTATTTTTTCCGCCAACAATACTTTCTGAAAGACTAGCCATTCCAGAACAAAGTTCCCTAATTTTTCAATCCTGAGGGATCTAAAAGAGCAATAACTACGATAAATTTTTTATGTCAATAAGTTCGCATATACAATGAGAAAATCTACTCAGCAATATCTTGAACATAACTACTCTACTGCTAAAAGTTCCAAATGCTCTCAGATCGAGTTTAACTGAAAATAAAACAAATTTTGTACAGTAAATATTTCATAAAATTATTGACATTTCATAAAATTATTGACAGCCAAATGAATTTATAAATTTTTATAAATCGATACATGGAAAAAGCGATCTATGCATGCACTAGGGGCAAATCAAGAATTGTTAGCAGAAACGAATCTCAAATCGAAGCAAAGGTTCAAAATCAAATTGAATCTCAAATTGAATTTGCATGTACTAATTTGATATTCGTGTAGTATGTTCTAGAGAGCATAGGCATACAACAGTAATGTTCATGGTTATCATTATAAATGATCAGAGTTAGCTTGATAACGTTTCTATAGTTTAAAATCAACGAAAAAAATGTTAAATTAGTCAACAGAATTAAGATAACACAAATATTTAAATTAAAAAAGTTCTTCAATTAAAAATCAATAGTAGTCTACTGTTCTGGTTCCATGTTCATTAAATTTAGTCACACACTTTAGTGACTAAATCAGAAGTTTACAAATTCCCAAAGCCTTCGAGTGTATAATTGAACATCAGAATATAAAATCTTTATTATGCCGAAACCAAAGTTTCTGCAATTGTTTTAGAAGGATCACTGCATCTGTTATTATTTATCTCTCTCTCTCTCCCTCCCTCCCTCACTCCGTCTCTCTCTCTCTCTCTCTTTCTCTCTCTCTCTCTCTGTCTGTCTGTCTCTGTCTGAACAGTTCGTGGCTTGAATCGCAAGTACGTCTAAATCAGCACGACACTTGATAACAGTGGAATCATCAATATTTTTATCCAATTTTAAAGTGTGCTCAGTAGCTGTGGGTTCATTGGCCATTTGGATGCTGCTATGTAGCATCCACTGTCGGCGATGACTTAGATGCTGTCGCGTGTCACATTGCACACAACATTTCAACAACAAATCGAACCATGGTAAACAGTTGCAACAGAACGTTACATGGGGTCATGATTCGAAAATGATTCAAATCATGACGTCGTTTTAGAATCGAATCGAATACTGTTATACCTGATTCGTTTCTGAGTCGAATATCAAGTCAAATATCGAAAGCTTTGCAGGTTCCTTGTATGCATATATATACATGCATATATATGATACGTCATTTACGCATAATATAATGATAGTCCAAAACCAGCAAACCCATACAGCTAATTTCATATGAATGTACTCACTATGAAACCTAGTGTGTCCATTAGGATTCCATCAGGTCATGCATTAAATAATTAAAACCTTAATTCCAACTGTTATCCATTGTTAACCCCTCTATGCCAAATGACAAAACGAATAATACACGTTGCAACCAACACAATGGCCTTCATTCTCTCAATGGGGTTTTTGACCACATATTATGCAGTGATCAATTTTATGAAAACAAGAACCTGTTTTTAAAATGCACACCAGAAACCAACTTCTCAGGGCAAATAAACTGGCTTTAGCTTCTTCAACCTACAGAATCTATTACAGATACCTGAAACGGGTTTGAAAGCACCTAAACAGATGATTCCGTTTCTTCACACTGCACCAACCCCATCAATATTGATTTTATGAAAACATGAAACTGGTTAAATTTCTCCTCCATATGCAGTGTGTGCCCGAAATCAGTTTCATTTAGTAAGAGGTACGTTTCAATAACAACAAGCCAGACATTTCCATGGTTATTATTAGCTTTGCCAACAGAGAAGATGAGGCGAAAGAGAAGGACACGTACCGGTATCTCTTTTGCCGTCCGTCTTAGGCTGGTTTAGCATAAGAGATAAATTCATTGAACAAAGACTAATGGTACGGGCATGTAGAGAGAGAGAGAGACAGAGAGAGAGAGAGACACAGAGAGAGAGAGAGAGAGAGAGAGAGAGAGAGAGAGAGAGAGAGAGAGAGAGAGAGAGAGAGAGAGAGAGAGAGAGTGCCATTTGAATGAATCCCATACAATGCACTACGCGCACCCACGATTCAACCGAAACAGAAACAAAGGCAGACCAAAACTAAATACAATTGAGGACATTACTGGTACTAACACTAAGCCTGACTAAGGGGAGCAATGGACTTGACAATGAAGATCATTATATTCGTACCCATCGCCATCAAATCACTAGCATCAGGGACTGATGATGATAATGATGATGATATGGTTATAACCTCAAATCAACGGACACTACAGTGGATCATCACTTTGCCTCACGGTGTGTTTGGCTCCCAGACAGTGTTAGGCTATTGAGTTTACTTGGTGGCAGGTTCAAAGCTGTGTAGTCATCGCCCAGTTCTGTGCTTTGTGTGATTTCTTAAAAAGAGAAATTTAGGTGAAAGAAGTACTACTCCGACTGAATCGCCCTCTGCCGTCGATGGATCTAAGTGGATCGATGAACAGACCAAGACCCCCTTCCTGACGCCCCCTCCCCCCATCAATCGACCGTCTGCTTCCCACAAATCGGACGAAATACACTGCCGGAAGTACGTATGTTGAAGAAAGGCAAATCATCTGGAATGAGCCGCATCAAAGCTGAATTGCTCCCGGTCCAGGGAGTGGTAGGCATCATCTGGTTCACATGCGTTGTTTACGGCCGTCTATACCTGGGCCATACGCATCCTCAGGTCCTAAAAGAGGTGCTAAAAACTACCTCAGTATACACTGTCTTTCACTGGGTACCTGAGAAGGCCTTTGCAGGTATTAATCTTCTGGAAGGAGCACCTATTTATAACTCTATGCTCTGAACAGCAATGGGTAACTCTAGGGAGATCAATAGTTGATGGACTTTTCAGGTTTAACAGTATGTATAAACACCCTAACCCAATTAAGAAGGGTGACGGAGGGGGATGCTACCGGCGAGCGTTGTGTATGGTTTACATTGACTTAAAATTAACCCAAGGCTGAGTTTTTTGATGATGCAGCCATTTTGGAATCCCCCTCCCGCTTATTTGACAACAGAGTGCTACACGTGACATGATGAGAGAGGTACAGTGTCAAGTCATCCATGATTTGGCAATGGACTGGTTTGGTACTGAATAGCAAAATACATGGGCTGTATAAAAACCTCTTCCCACAGATCTTCCAAGACCTATTCCCAGATTTCTTCACACCCTCGTCTCATACCTCTCCCCAAGCCTATTCCCAGACCTCTTCTCAGAATCAAATCCACAGTGGATGATGAAGTGATGATGATGGGCTCAACCATACCACATTACAATTTTCATTACAAAAAGGAATATTATAATCAGATTGTAATTGAAAACTTATATAGCGCCACTCGTAATCAGAGGCGCTCTCAACTCAACACAAAGCTAGGCAGAGAACAGGAAAGTCTTAAGGCGCTTGCGGGAGGTGGCAGGGATAAGAGAGACCAGCTCTTCCCAAAGAGAAAGAGGGAGGCTGTTCCAGCTGGTGGGACCCACATAGGCGAGGCTCCAAGATTGGGCTGTGGCAAAGCACATGCGGGGAACCACCTGAAGTCCGCGGGCAGAAGAACGAAGGGAAAACAGTGCGGAATAGAGGAAATCCTAGTGCAGAGAGCCAAGGGAACAGCTGCGCATCAGCTTGAGGGTCTTGAAACGAATGCGTTGAGGTGCTGGGAGCGAGTGGAGCGATTCGCAAATGAAGTAAGAGATGTGACCAAATTTTGGAATTCCACCGATTAGTCGGGCAGCAGCATTGACGATAGACTGGAGCTTAGAGATATTGTGAATTTGTGAGAGGAGACTCCAATGAAGGCAATGTTTCCAAAGTCTACCCTGGAACAGATCAGTGCGTGCATAAGCGTGGACACAGCATGCAATGTGATTGTCTAATAGAGCGGATCTGGCGCAGGTGATATATAGACAGGAACGCAATAGGGCATTCACGTGGCCTGATAGGGAAAGGGTAGGGTCAAGAAGGAGGCCCAGATCTCGGACAGATAAGGAAAAGGAGATGTTTGGAAAAGCCTGACGGAGGGACTCCAAGTCGATGCTGCCCAGCCGAACTCGGCCACCGAACCAGATGTACTGGGTGTTGCTAAGGTTCAGGGAGAGGTGATTAGAAGAGAGCCAGGAATCCAGAACAATAGTAGTAATGAGGAGGGGACCCATGCAGATAGGCCTGTGTATCATCAGCCTTCTGGTGAGAGGCAATGCCGAGAGGAGGGAGGATGCTTCCTAGGGCAGAAGTGTACAGAATAAAATGAAGGGGACCAGGATGGTTCAATTGTTATGATAAAGTTGATAAGGCTACTGCAGAGATATTCATATTTGTCCATCCTTAGTCATAAATACGTAGCTGAGAGGGATGTGGTGGCAATGGCATATACCAGTATGTTCTGTGCCTTGATTCGAAACCAGCTTAAGTCACTGCGTAGCGACCTTGAACAAGTTGCTCACCCATAATTGTCTGTGAGGAAGGCAACGGGAAACCACCTCACTCATCTCATCCCCGGATGGAGTAAAGCCAAATGGATCTGCCTTTGGGCAGAGAACTCATCATCGTCAACTGAAACCCTCGTCCAATGCACAGAATTAAGCCTTAACTAAACTATGAATTTCTGGGCAACAGCAACATTGTCAATAAATTTGTGACAGAAACTTGTGTATTAATTTATTCTACAAACTTCAATGTCATATCAAAAAATACAAAATATCAATATCCTGTTAAACTCTTTCACTGAAACACTGCAGTTTTACTGTGGCAAAGAAAAAAAACCTACAGCATCCCTACAAGGGCTCGTATGAGACCCTTATCCTATATTATAAGACCTCCATTTAGCCCATACGGACTTCATAAAGTGTTCATGTATAAGTTGGCTGAGAATCCCACAGCTCTGATACGATACAGCTAAACAAACCATACACACGTACACATCCTCAAACTCTAAAGCCAATGATCAATTGACAAACTACAGATTTCCGACACAAAACAGCAACGACTTAGCGCTTGCACCAACAAACAGTAGCAGCAGAGTCGCAGCACTAAGGCCACAGCTGTCACTAAACCAAAGTTGCAGTGGCATGCAAGGGTTAAACCACCAAGCAGTATATCTGTCCGACGGACCAAATAAATTCACTGCTAACCTACTGTCAGAGTCTCGGGCACAAAGTGAATTAGCCAGAGATGGAAAGGAAGAGGACGACGACGGCAGTGGTCATCTGGCTGGCTTTGTGGACCAGCCTGATAATGCCAAAGAAATAACGACGGCAATTTGTTCCTCTGACGAATAGGAACCGCCCGATGGGTTGACAAGAAATTACAGGCAATCTCTGAAGCAATATTACCGAGTACGCGGCGGCGTCGCCCGGCCGAGGGAAGACGACGATGACGACGACGGGCGAATCTGCCGACCGGGCGGGTCGACGACGGCGACGGCAAAGAAGGTCAAGTGAGATGGCCGCCATTGTGGACGCACCACCGGCGGCCAAGCAGGGTTATTGATTACGGCGTTGATGCTCTCACCATCGATCCTTCAAATGGTGCATTCAATTCGCTGACCACTCAAGATGGCTGTCGTCTGAAATTTACAGCCGCGGGCAACTCGACCGTGCTTAACAATAATTTCTCATCCAATTTCAAATGCAACTCAAGCAAAAAACCGGAGAACGCGATTCATCCTACATCGCAGGAGACCACACGCAATGAAGAAACCGAGATCGAGAAGGCAGCAGTGGCAAAGAGGTGTGACCATAGGTTCAAAACCTAGCCACGGTTTAGAATTAGTTTAAAAGCTTCTTTGCTACGATTGATATAAAACCCAAGAATGAAAACACTGGTGACAGAATCAAGTGGAGAAGAAGGATTCGTGTGGTTGACCCCTCCCCTGGAAGAGATCAATGCATGCCTGAAGGAGATACACTAGTATATTGGTCTGAACATTTGTTAGCCTGTACGCGAGAAGAAGAGCGGTCCCTTCAGACAGCTCAACATAAATCAGCAATGGACATGAAGCTCTTGAGACGTCATTTTCTCAACCTTGGCATATACATGCGCTGCTGATGGGCAGTAGTCTCCCTTACTGCCTGATCCTCAAATCAACAGCGTACAGCTAGTGTCCTCATTTCATACCAAAACTTGATAGAGAATGCAAGAAGAGCATAAATCTCAAACTTAATTGCCCTGAGAGGAATGTGAAACCCCTCCACCCCTACCCCCACATCCTGCATTTATAATTCACTAGACTGTCATGTACAGAGTATCCTCAAACATTTTAAAATAACCGTCAATTGTATAAGCATTCCTTCAGCATCACAGTTCCCTTTTGGATCAACCATGTAACGATAAGAGCATACTAAAACTGACTGTGAAACCAAAGCAGTTCGTCGTTGAAGCATTAATGACGTCCGAACTGGTAAAAGGTTATCGACCAAGAACGAGGGTAAATAGAGAAATGGCTGTTTATTCTTACCTCGATGGCGTTGTGTAACTTTGTCAAACATGAGCATAGCATCCTCGATCTGAAACAAACAGGAAGCACCATGTCAACAGATCTTGTATTCAAAACAGACTGCTGGCAAGATGGCCAGTTCAATTCAAAAGACGTTTGTCTGTGGGGGCTGCCTGTGTGTGCCCTCGTAATCCATACTGCAGGTCAGCGAGGATATTGGTGACAGACTCTGTGAGCAAACAGAGGCATCGAGCGCCAAAGTGCTCTAACCTTATTGATATACTGCATGCGTTAGGCCACTGTGGTGCCAAACATCTCAATTACCAGCAGAACGGTTAAGCTTTGCACCTCCCCTTCAATCCATAGGCGTATTGTTCACACAGTGCAATCATTCCCTCGTTAAAAGCAGCTACATATAGTATCTCCAAGATGTCTACTCAGAGGTACTCCCAGCTCACACCCCACAATAGGTGTATGCAGCATCTCCGGTTAACATAACATGAAGATATAGTAGTTACTCCAGGTGGATGGACCATCTGCTGGAAAGGCAGGACGTTGCATCTGTAATTGCAAACAAAGGGAACTACAACCTCACCTTGAGAGACAACAGAGATCTCAAAAGTGCTGGGGCATTCCATAACTGACCCTTGTCCGTACTCCTACAGTGCCAGTCCAAAGTCTCGATAAAGGAGGAGGGTAATACTAATCATATATGCCACAATGCACTATACAGTTTTGCTAAATATCAACTAGTCAACCAACCAACCAACCAACCAACTCGAAAAAAACCTTAAATTCATTATGCTGAGAAATAGGGAGTCGATAGAGTATGTCATGCGTTAACACAACTGCCTGACTGACGTTTTCTCATTAGACAGCAGCATCACATAAGATATGTTTTTTAAGACATAAACTAAAAGGATTAGACAAAAAAATCTAACATGTCACATAAATATCGTATGAATATAATTATGATGCGGCTAGTCTTCACAGAAAAGATTTAACCCGAGAACAAAATGGCAAAAACTGTACAACTCAGAGCAACATAAAACATTCTTTATCCCACAGGAAACAAAAATAAAGGAAAGCAGAGATGATGTCAGGGATCCCATAAGATCTACAAAGACCGATGAAGTCTCAAAAGTTGGCAGGAGAGTCTAAGCCACATTAGGTAGAGATAAACATCAAAAGCCGTACTGAATGCAAATCAGCATAGAATAAAAATCTGATGCTGTGCATAAAAACAGTATTAGTGGAGACGAAAATCAGACCTAGTCAAGCATTGGAAGATAAAAATGCTGCAAGGTAAGCAGACTATTTATCTTCTGCTTACCTTGCAAGATAAGATGGTACTTTACGACAGAAAAATACTGCAGAGGTCTTGAAAAGATTTAAGAGAAAATGTTTGTCTTAATTATGCCTACACGTGCAGCATTATTCTATTCTGTTCTATAAATACGGACTAACAAAAAGCACTTCTCACAGTACAACCTAATCAGAGGGGCTCCCAGTGTGAGGAGCCCCTTGAAAAAAGAAAAGTCTTAATTAAGAGAATGAGCAGAAACAGTGCTCAGTGCCCACAGATAGATAACATATCAGCACACGTTGTAAAATTTATTTGTACCCAATGCTGCCAAATCGCTGGCATCAAGAACTGATCGGTAATATCATACTTACGGACATGTGCATGGTCGTCATAATTAGCATCTCTGAGTACTTCCAACTCCCAAAAATAGGCACTATATAAATTCTCGCATTGTGTAAATTATTGTCATGTCTTACATATAAACCCAACCACAGTAAGGAAAATGGAAACAAATGGAAACTAAGAAACAAAGACCGAGAACAAAACGAGTAGGAAGGCCGTCCACCTATTGTTCAGGTGAAACAATTTCACCTGCATATCCTCTTGTAAGAACAAACACTTAATAGCTTAACTGAACAAGGACAAGGCATCCATCCGCACTGCTAGGAAACAGTCTGTTAATGAGCTGCTAATGGCATATAACGGGCTCTTCAGGGCTTTCATGGATGGCTTAAGCATTTAGCACTGAAGACAAATTCTCAGCAATTTCATGCCACAAGAGATTAAACTAGAGAAGCTTCAGTGCCAAGAGAGATTAAACTAGAGTAGCTTCAGTGCCACAAGAGATTAATCCAGAGAAACTTCAGTGCCAACAGAGATTAAACTAGAGAAGCTTCAGTGCCACAAGAGATTAACCTAGAGAAGCTTCAGTGCCACAAGAGATTAAACTAGAGAAGCTTCAGTGCCAAAATTTAATAAAACATCAAACAGCAGAATATGACAAACAATGAAATGCTGACAAAGTGATCAACATACCAGAGAAGTTTTTTATTTTATATTATTCCTCTTTCTCATCATTATGATCAGGTATTATGCTATTTCTATTATATTACTCCAATGCAACATCATTCCAGCATCATATTTATCTGTCATTTGAACTCAGTATGGCTTCTAGATATCCACGACCAACAATAGCAGTGCTAAACGTGCCTTAGCAGGACGCATTTGAGCTTAACGTTCTCTTTAAGGCTCTGAATAAATTGAGGATGACTTAAGTAATTAAAAAGACAATGTTTGAATTATAGAATGAATGATTGAATACCATATTAAAATTATTAATTAATGACAATGTAAAAGAAAGAATGAATAAATTCAAGAATGAATGAATCAGTCAGTAAAATATGAATTACTGAGGATGGTAATGTAATAATATCTACATGAAACCCATCAACAAGCCATCAGACTTTACAAAACATATTTCTTGGATGAAAAGATCTTTCAGCTTAACAGGACAACGCAAAACAACAACTGGAAAACCATTTTTCAGCTGTTGCTTGAACAGACAAGAACCTATCACTTTCAGAGTAAGTGAATGCAAATGCGTGCATCAAACTACCTTCTGTCCACGTGAACAAGCATTTCCCTTCCGGTGGGCACTGCCAATCAAAGGTGTCATGTCAATCAATCAATCGGTAGCCTTTACGTCTGTCATCAGCTGTTTTTATAATTGTGGGCTTCATTTGGAAATGCATAAAAATGAAATCTCTCTGCCACGTCTGTATATCATGTGTATACACATGAATCCAAAGAATCGATGGCAATAGCGAAAGAGGCGAAAGGAAGGCTGACTGCGTTTCACTTTCTGTTGCATTTTCGTCATGATCTGCCAACGTGTTGAGCAATAAAATCACATTCAGCGGCAACATCTCCTCTCAACATCGGACAAATAGTGTACCGAGCAACATTTACAAACACTGTAAAGGCGCTATACTAATTGTTATCAAACGTTTTTATAATAATTGGTCGTATCTGGAAATGCATAAAAACAGTCACGATCCCTTGCTTCAATTGGTAGGCTACCTTTCCTTGGAACGCATGTCAACTCCAAAATCATATCTGGCAGTCTCCACTCTTCTTTCGGTTTTCTCAAAACCTACTTCTTCTCATGGACTTTAAAATGCTTAAATAGGACACAATACCATTAACTGTCAGACTAGTTACCTACAACAATTAGCAACAATTACAGAACAATCCTCTGAACACTTAGATAAAGATGCTGCTTTCTAATACAACCGGTATGACCACAGTGTCCCACAGCACATAATTGGACATCAATCGAGCATCCAAAACAAAAGCCAACCGATGGAACAAATGTATCCATCTGGAAAAAACTGGAACGGCAAGAGGGTTAAGTTTTAACCTTATACCAAATTAAATTCTACGAGCTATCAAAGAAGCCAACTCAGCGGAAGCAGCCTCAACAAAGAGATATGAAAAAAAAGAGTTTGAACGCGCCTGGTTAGATTCACTGGGCCAAGCAACTCGTGATTTTCAGGCTTTTCCCACGCCTCTCATTATGTCTTGTTTACCGAAGGTGGGGTTGGCAGGCTACCAAAATGAACAGATGTGGATGAGTAAACGTTGGCTGAGGCTCAAATGTCAGCCATGATGATGATGATGATAATGACGAGGGTGTGCAGAGGTCGTACGCTGTGCCACGGTGCTCTCTCTTCATGTCACAGCGCGCACCGTCGGTGCAAAACGCACGCACTTCGTATTGTTTTACACCAAAACATGCAACAGCTACAACTGTGCAAACAGCACTTGTGGACGGCTCTCTCACCACGCTTCAACAGCAACGGCGAAAGCACATTACGCTGAATTCTAATACAAATATTTAAAATACACGATCATCTTACCACACCATAGCAAGTATAACATCACTGCTGCTACTATGGTCAAAATTTATGTGTGTTGTTGAGATGATTTTGTGTCGCCCTCCTCCTTTCTCCAGGCTTGGGACTGGCACTCTCAGAACGCGTACAGTGGCAGAATTTAACTCAAGCCTAGGGATTATTAAGCAGGCGATACAAAGTAGGTAAGGGATGAAACGTATTATGTCGTTCTGTTCGTTCTGGTCTGTAGTAGCTTTGAAAGGGTTACTCTGAGGGTATACTGCTGCTGTACAAACGAGATGTATGGACAGAGACAGGTATGTTCAGTGCACCAATTTGACTGGAGAGAGATAATGGACAAAACAATAGAATGGAAAAGACAATGGAAAAGACAATGAGCCTCATGTGTATACACTGACAATGAAATGTTCAGAGGCATAGCACTTGACAGCATCATAATAAACTATTTCGATGTTGAGAGGCATTGCACTGAGATGGATGACGGGGAAATGCACCCATCAGAATATATGTCGCATCAATCATTCTGTCATCATTTGCAGAATTTGCTCAATAATTCTCATAATATGTTCAAATTAATTCTGCGCTATGTCGCATACAAGCACACACAAACACACGCACGCACGCACGCACACGCAAGCATGCACCCACACACATGTACGCACGCACCCTCACACACAGACACATCCCACCAGTAAGTGAGCAGGAATGGTCCGTGTTTCGTAAATGCCCCAAACTGTGCACATTATAACCCAAAGCAAAGGGTTTTCAACTGCATTTGACACTATGGGAAACACAAAATTAGCTGGTATCACCATAGCATCCCAGTGCAATTTTCAGCACTCCCCGTAAGAGCAACCACTCATTTGCTGTTGGTCTTGTTCACTTGTACACAGAACTGCATTGGGTACACCTGAGCACAGACTGTGATTCCCATACCTTGTTCTCGATCTAATTAGGATGATCCTACTTAGTGGGTCTTGTGACCCATCGGGGCTTCCCATTTGCTGCCATAATTTTGTGAAGTGGATGTTTAACTTTTGTACATTGAAAGGAGCAAATAAAATGATTTTATTGATTGATTGATTGATTGATTGATTGATAGATCTAACACTGATTTTGCCCCCGAGGAGGAATCCCGTTCACTGAATCCTACTCCATTCAGAAATTTATTTTGTGTCCTTGTACGTGCATCTGTTAGAAGTTGCCCTTCCATTTCCAAATCTAGCAAGACCTCAGAGCAGCAGCCGCATCAGACGCCAATTTAATTCACTTCACGAGTGTATCTGCCAACACCATGTCTCTGTTCAGTTAAAAAAAAACAATGCTTTTGAACTCTTTCAGACCAACAGGTCAGCCGCAACTGCTGATGCCAATGTCATGGTTTGTAGACTGTCAAAATTTTTTCCATCTTTTCTTATGTTCCTCGGTGACTGTGTTTAACATATATATATATCTTTCTATGCCTTGTATTCATATTGGTATGCGAGACTCAAAGCTTCTAGAATCTAGACAAAGACAAGACTGAGACAGTTACTTTCCAAGACCGAAACCTACACTAAAAAGCAGTGGGCTACTGAGATTAAGACCAAGACATGAATGAGATCAAAGACAGTTTAAGACAGTGCCAGGCCTAACCGCACAGTTTCCAAAGTGATAGAAATGCAAGTCAAGAAATGACTACAAGACCGACCCAAAGACCAAGACAGTGGGTACCAAAACGAGACTTTAAAAACCTCTCACAAGAGGTTTCGAGACCAAGACCGAGTCTCGAGACCAAGACCGAGTCTCGAGACCAAGACCGAGTCTTGAGACCACGACCAAGCACTTGCCTAGACCAAGACCGAGTGTTAAGACCAAGACCCAGTCTAGAGACCATAGAACACTGCCTATCTTATGCCAATGCTTGAGACTATTCTATTCAATCGATGTCTGTTTTGTCAGGTTGGCAGCATAATTAACAGCTTCTCTTTACCACCATATATATATATACATATATATATATATATATATATATATATGTATATATATATATGTATATATATATATATATGACAGATTGCATCAAGCACGCGAACTCGATACTTAAGCTGGACTTAGTGTGAAAACCTTTTTTCGAAGGTAATTTACGACTTCGCACAATACTTCAGAAAGTTTCAGGCAATTTCTTAGAACTTTCTTCTTCTGGACAAAATTCCTGATAAAACATTCCCAATCGTATTTGTCTGCTTCTGAATACTCTCTCTTTCTTATCCTTTGACTGACATCTGTTTCTCAAGATGTCTACAATGATCCAACCACTTCCTGATAACGCTTATTCCGTTTGACAATCTATTTCTTTGTTTTCGGATCTTTTTGAATGCCGTGGAAACTAAACATTTTTAACTTAGCAATCTAACCTAAACATGTGTAAATGAGCAGCATAATGTCAGCCCCTATTGATTAAATAAATGAAAATACAATACAGTATATGTCTTATTCGTCATTGGTTACTCTAATTGCCCATTAAATAATATCTCATGACATCTGTCTCCGATTTACATCATCTTTACTATTCATCCATTTAACGATCACATCTGCATCAAAATTAATTTACTTTAAGGCATTCGTCCAGTGTCATTCAGAGGATTTCATTGCCAACCAGTGTCATCCAGAATGCAGCCATCTCCGAAGCTCCCTGAACACTTTCAGACTTTCTAGAAATAAGGCAACTTGCAGCGAAATTGCAGACATAGAAATTTGTCACACAAATTCTTAAAAAAACATAAAACTAAAAATCACAAAGGAATAAAACTTGGGTTCAGAGACATTTTCATAAACGAAATTCAGTTGGAAACTATGGGAGCCAAGGAAGATGGAGACAACTCATGAGGAAAAGAGGAACTGGCAGCGACTCAGTACAGCACAGATGGGAAGAAGAGAATCAAGAGACACGATCAGAATCACACTGCTAAACTGGACGAAAAACAATAGAAACACAGTGCATTGATGTGACACCATAGTACATTGATGGAATAACACTGTGCATTGATTTGATACCTGAGTACATTGATGTGGCACCATAGCACATTGGTGGGATACAATAGTGCGTACATTGGGCAAACACCATGGTGCATTGGTGTGATACACTGACACCAGAGTACATTGGCATACCATACTAGCTTGGTGTGTAGAGTGTCACCATACATCAAACTACTATGGCATTGTGTGCTGCTTGCCTCCAATGAGATAGCTACTGTCTCAGTACTTAGGCCGATTGTTCAACCATGATTGTCTCTATCACCAAGCTCCAGCAATGTTAAATGTTGGGGAAAAGTGTGCTTGCAGAAGTAGCAGCGGATCTCTAGGGCTGATCAATCACAAAGTGGTCGGAGTAGTAATACTTGGCTCCAGAGTAAACCTACCACCATTGCAAATTATGTACTTACTAAGTTAGTACTTAGTCACTAGTAACCTAGGGACTGGTTGTTTAAGATGGAAACATAGCCTTGGAAAAAACGAGGATGATTTGGATGTTGATGGAGAATAGGAGCACTTGAAGACTTAATGCTTCTCCTAAAAACTCCAGCATCTATGTTACGTTTATGGAGCTCATTTGTTTGTTTTGTGCCTTGTTTCAAGAGTAACAATAATATTACCAATAATAATCACAATAACAACTATAATCACAGTAAGAATCCAAGCACTAAGACCAAAACTTGGAACTGCAATGAGTTCTCATCTGTCAGAGGATGTAAAAACCTAATTTCTAATTCCTAATATGAACATATAGTAGTAGCAGCATTGTAGTAGGGAAAGTGGTAGTAGTAGTAGTAGGTGGAGTAGGTGGAGTAGGGGGAAGTAGCAGTAGTAGTAGTAGTAGTAGTGGAAGTAGTAATAACAGCAATAATACAGTTATGGATAAATAGCATTCACAAATCTGTTAATGTCTTTTATGGTTTAATCCAGGCAGCTGCACAGATAGCCATGTATAGATATATACACATGCACACATGTGTGCTTGTGCAACTATAGTAACTGTTATCAGTGGATCTGTAATATGAGTCTCTGTTGATCAGAAGCTGATTGGGACAAAAGCTGCATAAAACGCACCCTGCCTAATGTAACTGTGCAATTTAGTACATTACAGATATCAACTACATTTCTAAAAGCATACTAAAGCATTTCCATTGGTGTGAGAGTGTGCATGTTGTGCAAGTTGCACGTGTGTGTGTGTCAAAGTGTGTGCATGGTAGGTGTGTGTCTTAAAGTGTGTGTGTAATGTTTGTTTGTTTTAAAGTGTGTGTGTGGGTGTTTTAAAGTGTGTGCATAGCATGTGTTTGTTTTCAAGTGTGTTTGCTTGTGTGTGTGGTTTTTTTCCGAGTGTATGCATGGTGTGTGTGCGCGTGTGCGTGCGTGTATGTGTTATCAAGTGTGTGCACGATGTGTGTGTTTCCAAATCTGTGTTTTGTGCACACATATGTGTTCCTTTAGGTTTGTATGAGTGTGCGTGTTTTCAAGTGTGTTCACCACGCACATGTTTGTATACATGTGTCTTTGTATGTTTGTATGTGTCTCTGTATGTGTCTTTGTATGTGCCTCTGTTGTGTCTTTGTATGTGCCTCTGTATGTGCCTCTGTATGTGTCTTTGTATGTGCCTCTGTATGTGTCTTTGTATTTGTCTTTGTATGTGCCTCTGTATGTGCCTCTGTATGTGTCTTTGTATTTGTCTTTGTATGTGTCTCTGTATGTGTCTTTGCATTTGTCTTTGTATGTGCCTCTGTATGTGCCTCTGTATGTGTCTTTGTATTTGTCTTTGTATGTGCCTCTGTATGTGCCTCTGTATGTGTGTTTGTATTTGTCTTTGTATGTGCCTCTGTATGTGCCTCTGTATGTGTCTTTGTATTTGTCTTTGTATGTGCCTCTGTATGTGCCTCTGTATGTGCCTCTGTATGTGTCTTTGTATGTGCCTCTGTATGTGTCTTTGTATTTGTCTTTGTATGTGCCTCTGTATATGCCTCTGTATGTGTCTTTGCATTTGTCTTTGTATGTGCCTTTGTATTTGTCTTTGTATTTGTCTTTGTATGTGCCTCTGTATGTGTCTTTGTATTTGTCTTTGTATGTGCCTCTGTATGTGTCTTTGCATTTGTCTTTGTATGTGCCTCTGTATGTGTGTTTGTATTTGTCTTTGTATGTGCCTCTGTATGTGCCTCTGTATGTGTCTTTGTATTTGTCTTTGTATGTGCCTCTGTATGTGTCATTGCATTTGTCTCTGTATGTGCCTCTGTATGTGCCTCTGTATGTGCCTCTGTATGTGTCTTTGTATGTGCCTCTGTATGTGTCTTTGTATTTGTCTTTGTATGTGCCTCTGTATATGCCTCTGTATGTGTCTTTGCATTTGTCTTTGTATGTGCCTTTGTATTTGTCTTTGTATTTGTCTTTGTATGTGCCTCTGTATGTGTCTTTGTATTTGTCTTTGTATGTGCCTCTGTATGTGTCTTTGCATTTGTCTTTGTATGTGCCTCTGTACGTGTCTTTGCATTTGTCTTTGTATGTGCCTCTGTATGTGCCTCTGTATGTGTCTTTGTATTTGTCTTTGTATGTGCCTCTGTATGTGTCTTTGCATTTGTCTTTGTATGTGCCTCTGTATGTGTCTTTGTATTTGTCTTTGTATGTGCCTCTGTATGTGTCTTTGTATGTGCCTCTGTATGTGCCTCTGTATGTGCCTCTGTATGTGTCTTTGTATTTGTCTTTGTATGTGCCTCTGTATGTGCCTCTGTATGTGTCTTTGTATTTGTCTTTGTATGTGCCTCTGTATGTGTCTTTGCATTTGTCTTTGTATGTGCCTCTGTATGTGTCTTTGTATTTGTCTCTGTATGTGCCTCTGTATGTGTCTTTGTATGTGCCTCTGTATGTGCCTCTGTATGTGCCTCTGTATGTGTCTTTGTATTTGTCTTTGTATGTGCCTCTGTATGTGTCTTTGCATTTGTCTTTGTATGTGCCTCTGTATGTGTCTTTGTATTTGTCTTTGTATGTGCCTCTGTATGTGTCTTTGTATGTGCCTCTGTATGTGCCTCTGTATGTGCCTCTGTATGTGTCTTTGTCTTTGTCTTTGTATGTGCCTCTGTATGTGTCTTTGTATTTGTATGTGTCTTTGTATGTGCCTCTGTATGTGTCTTTGTATGTGCCTCTGTATGTGTCTTTGTATGTGCCTCTGTATGTGTCTTTGTATGTGCCTCTGTATGTGTCTTTGTATGTGCCTCTGTATGTGTCTTTGTATGTGCCTCTGTATGTGTCTTTGTATGTGCCTCTGTATGTGTCTTTGTATGTGCCTCTGTGTGCCTGCATCAGACGACGTTCTGCTCTTAAGGACCAGGAGCTTCGTGAGAAAAGATGGAATGAAGGGAGAAGTATCCTAGAAGAAGAAGGAGGAGGAGGAGAAGGAGGAGGAGGAGAGGAATACATCAGACAGCAGCAAACAACCCGACCAGAACGACGACGACGACGACAGTATAGCATTCCTTAAACGAACCAATTCATTGGTCAATGAAAGACTTCTTTCCAATGAGAGAACAACGGTGACCGACGCATCAGACGACGACGACGGCAGACGTAGAAGGCAGGGAGGAGGAGGAGGACGAGGAGGAGGAAAGGAGGAGTAAAGGAGGAAGAGAAGCGCCACTCGAAGGACCTCGATCCAGTCAATAACGCTGGCGAAGCTCAATCCGACCTCCTCACAAGGCAAAAGAGAACGAAACGTGGCAGGAAAGAATCCATGGTCACAGAGTGCAATGTGGTGTAACACCATTGCAGTTGTCCTAAACGAATGTCGAGTACCGTGCATAGAAACAAAGCTTCTTGTTATAAGTTGAATGAAGAAAAAAATGTGAAGAAGAAAATTCATATTAAACTGGGCTACCCTCTATTTTAGTTAGACTTGTGGCCAGAAACAATTGTGCACAAAGAGTTTTAGTGACATCTCACGACGTGCAAAATTTTATGAAAGATAAAAACGGGATTCATTTTCATATCAAATAACTTTTAATTGAACTGGTCAAAATATTTGAGTAAAATTGTTTGTTGCTCATGGCACATTGTCATTGCGTTCACACTACTCATAATATATATATAAGGTTCCAAAAGGTGTCTAGGCTCATCTATAGTTTATTTTCAACGGCATCATCACAAGATGTCTGTGATAACTTAACGCTCATTCTGAAAGACAGACTGCTTCATCGTGTGTGAGAGCATTACTGAAGACTGTTGCAATCAGTATGTTCTGCAGTCATTGATGACCTCCATGCTCACTATCTTCTGCTTAGCATCGAAAGAACCCGGACAGGAAGACCATGTAGCCATCATCAGCAAGAAATGTTTGATCAATTCTAAATGCAGTGAACATTTTTATGTTTCACAATTCATAGATCTTTTGGCGACAAAATCTGATAAATTCTCTGCCTGAAATTCTGCAAATGACTTTGAATCAATTCTTCTGACATATGTTTTCATTGGAGGTCCTCAGAAAACATGCTGGTTTCGTGAACACTTCAGACTTTCAATACAAGAACAAGCCAAACGCCTGCTTAATGCTCTTCGACGCACCTATCTCATCCAAACTCACAAGTCAGATCAAATCCTCAGTCAAATACCAGAGATGACATAAATTTCTTCAGTGAAATATCAATCTTTCAATCTTGACAAATGACTCCTAAGTTTGGAGGAGGTAGAGGTCATAATACAAATAATCTGAAATGTTTGAAGCAGTGAACCAGGCCTTCACATAAATCACACTGCCATCCATCTGGCATGGTGATAGGCTCCAGGAAATGTTGAAATGTACATGACCATCATTACTCAGATGAACGTCATTACTCACAACAGCATGATTTGCACCCAGTATGATTAATGCTAATCTGATTAACTCAAGATTATCCTGTCCCAACCCAACCCAACTTAATATCTTGGCTGAGTTGATTCTGAGGAAGCCTATAATGTCCTCCCACTTCTTGTCAAGCCACTCACGCTCAATACTTCTGAGATCGTTTTTAACTTCAGTGGCTGGAGCATCAATTGCACAGTGAATTTCTCTGCTCCTTAAATCAATCCACAGTCCCAAAGACTTGAAATATTGGTCGAATACTGCAGCTGAAGTAGGTTGAAGACTATGATGTCTACATGCTGCACGGTGGCTGATTAGTTAGAGCGGTTGGCCCGTAACACTCAGTGTGCGCTGAGTGAGTGGGTTCAACCCTCGTCCTAGGCGTCACTGTGTAGGGACCTTGAGGAAGTCCTTTGCACACAATTGCATTGCAATACAACTGCAATTGTGTCGTCGAGGCATGTGCACTTCTGAGCAAAAAATTTTGTTAGAAGGCGATATCGAATTTCAGAATAAATAAAAAATAAAATAAATGCTGAAAAGTTGTAGAAGTTTGTCAAATCCCTGCAGAACGATCGTAGTGGCGCTGGTGTTTGAAGTTGTTGTGTTGAAAGATAGTTTAGTATTGTAATGTCTGGATGACAGTGTTTCTTATAAGCTCACTAGTACCTGCTGGGAGTTGAGGAACGGCCAATGGTTTCTCAATATTCACTCTAATACAGGAACTGTCATCCTGTCGACCAGTGTCCGGTAAGAATTTTAAATAAAAATGTGCAATCAGTAGGTCTATTTGCCCAAAAATTTTCTCTGTTTGTCTGTGCCATGTGATTGTAAATGCAATTGGGGGGTTCATCATGAAACTGCAGTAACCAATTGCTAAATTTTAATAAATTAATGGATAAAAAATTTGTTCAGTGTCATGAACAATGAGTGAATTATACCAGCATTGCCACTATGACACCATACTGCCTCAGAATGTTGCTGCAGCATAAAGCCCAATATGTTTAATATAGTGTCTACTACTTTGAAACGTTATTGAAATAATTTGACATGTTGCATCATAAACAATCAAACATTGAGACATTCAGCAAACTTAATTAAATACTATTTGCACCTAAAATGCAAGTAAGTTAGAAAAGGAGTGCCCAAGTGTCTGCTAAAACAGCTTCACCCTACACTAATGATTTATTTTGATGCATGAAAAATATTATTGATTCACAAAAAACTGAACACAAAAGCCTACTGAGCTGTCACTAAACAAAGGAATAATCTCATGAAATTTTAAGGAGTTGCTTAACACACCAAACATTCAAATTTTAAGCACCTAGCCACTTGAGCTTCCAAAATTATTATTTTTCAACACTCTAGTAAGTATGTAAGTAAGGATATTCTGTATTTAACCAACTGCATATCCTCTCTCTGGTGTACAAGTACAGCCTTCTCATTAAAAAAGGAGATGTAAATATGAATGTGAAATATGAATGTAAAATAATTTGCATCAAATGGAGCCTTGTGGCATTATTCGAATGTTAAGAAATTAGCATTTCAATATAGCTTTGTAGCGTAATATGAATTTTAAGTAACTTTCATCTAGATGCAGCTATTTAATACAATATCAATGTTAAATGGAGACTTGTAATATTATGAGTGTCAAACATCTTCCATTGAAAATGGGCTTTGTAGCACAATATGAATGCTAAGAAACTTGCACTCAACATTACATGAACAGTAAAGTAGGTAAGCAGAAAAACTCATTGAAGTGAAATAAGAAGATTTTGTGTAACCAGTAAATATAAAGACTAATACATTACTCAAAACAAGATATTTGAAAGATGTCTGCAACTTGAGCATCATGGATAAAATTATTAAAACATGTATAATATTAGCAATTATAAAAAGCTTCATTCTGCTAATTTAGTTCCAAAATAAAACTTGTGGTTAAAGTGAACAGCGGACTTAATTGGTTTTCTCTAATTAATTCAAGAATAGGAACAAAGGCTGCATAGGAGTCAGCCAAGAGAACTGGAGAGGGAACATTAGTCAGTTAAATGATTGTATAAGAGTACACGGCTACGCTACGAAGTCTTGCAGAGTCGATCATAGGGAGACAGACAGGCATGCAGACGGGCAACAAGCAAGTGAACAGACAGGCAGGCAGACAGACAGGTAGGCAGATAAACAGACAGACAGGCAGGCAGGCAAACAGACAGGCAGGCAGGCAGGCAAACAGACAGGCAGGCAGGTAGAGGCAGGCAGGCAAACAGACAGGCAAGTGACAGAGACTTAGAGATATGAGATAGGCAGCAGCAGGATTAGTAGATACAGACGCGGATACACAAAGAAGGACAGCGACAGACAGACAAAGAGACACCGATAGATCCAGACGGGGGCACTGACATGTAGAGCGACGACAAGCGGAGAACTGAAGGAAGAAGACTCAATCCAGACTAATTGACGACCGATTATTTGTCATTCCAAGAAGTTTGGAAGTCGGCGCCACATATATCTGGCCATCATCTCCGCCGCTGAGGCCTTTTCTTCGGCGAGGAAATGCCCTCCTAGGCCCCTTCCTCGGCCCGCACAGATCCCCTCCTCGGCCCCCTCATAGGTCGGACGATGTCTTCTCCCAGACTCGGCAGAGACTCCGTCGGCGGCAGTTAATAGAATCCTAATCCATCGGGAGAAATGACAGCGCTGTCGAAATTGGAAGAATTGCCGGACAACAAAGCACAGCGAGGAACCATAATAACCATAATGCCGTAACAACTTGGAAATTGGACGAAGACAAGACGCTAGCCAACTATAGACTGACCGAATGACAGACCGACCGACCGAACGAATGACCGACCGAATGACTAACAGACCGAATGACCGACTGAATGACCGACCGAAAGAGACTAACAGACCGAGTGACCGACCGAGTGACCGATCGAATGACCGACCGACCAACCGACCGACCGATTTCCGTCAAGCTGGCCACAGCACCACGAATTGTCTAATTCCATCCATTTAATTTATGAGATGATCATTTCCTAGTACGTGAATGTGAGCGTATTTTTACGTTCATGTGTGTGTGTGTGTGAGCGTGTTTTTATTGTGTGTCTATGTGTGTTTGTGTTTGCGGGTGTACGTCTGCACGACTGTACGTGTATTGTGTATTGATGCGTTTGTGAGTGCGCATGCGTACACTGCGAAGAGACTTTCTGTGTATATATGCTTGACATTGTTTGTGCATGTATGTGTATTTGTGTGTCTGTATGTGCGTCTGGGTATGTGCGTGCCCTGCATGTATGTGTGCGTGTCTGTGTGTGTCTGTTTGTGCATTGCAATGTTGCCACAATGAGGCACGTACGGTAATTACTTGCCTGTAATCTCTTACACGCAGACAATATGCCGTCTTAAATTACAACTTGTAGGACAGTTTATGGATATACCCATCCATGCTTCTACATAGCTAGACTCTCTATAGGAATATACGAACATAAACTTTTATATAAACGATAAAGTTTATGTATGAAGTTGGTTGGTGTGGTTTAGATTGGAACCCCCACTGGGTAATCCCCGTAGTCCCCCATCCACCCCATACCCAGGGAAAGGAATTGGAGTCAGAAAGGGCATTCCATCATAAAACGCGGACTCTGCTCTGATGAGTAGGACGACAACGAGGCAATAAAGAGCTGGATTCAGAGCATGGAATGGATAAGGACAACGGTCAGATCAAGGACAAAGGTTAGATCAAGGACAAAGGACGGATCAAGGACAAAGGACTGAGCATGACAGGTTGTACTGGGAAAGCGCCACAGACATCTGTAAAAAAGTCTGACCGCGTTTTTTGGTACATGTGTGACATCCTACGCTGGCTCCCCTACTCGCAGTGCATTGCCCACAGAAACTCTACTCTTGTCGGGCAATGAGGCCCTGGTGCTCTACTACTTCATAGAACTCGATTCGGGTCGCGGTTCGCTGGGCAAGAGAAGTTACCTCCCTCTGCAGACTGCAAGCAATCCAACAGCGTGGTGCTTTCTCCGTGACTGGTCCGGTGACCTGAAATAGCCTTCCAGTGGCACTGCATCTCACGCATGCACGTCAGAAAGGCCTATTCTTCCCTGGCTTCCAGAACAGCAGTTCTGGATAGCCATTGCTGTGGTTAAGCAATTTGGAAAAAAGTTCGATCATCGATTATCTTTGACATTGGTTTGACAAACCGGGAGTAGTGACAAAGAATGTGTTCTAACAGCAGACCACTTGTGCTTGCAAGAGCTATTGCTCAAGAAAAGAGAGCAAAGCAGGAAAGAACAGGGAGTCATCGATCACGAATAATTTGCCTGCTCTGACGACTATATAGTAATTCACAATGCACCACCAATCGATAGTAGCTTTTAAATGAAACAAAAGTCCAAAGACGCCATTAAGCAGTTCAAGAAGCCAACATCCGGATGTTGAGACAGACCAGACAAGAGGCTCAGGAGCTACACCTATCGACAGCAGGATTAGAACGGCTTGGAGTTCAGACATGCACCGCAGATACATTCCCAAAATATACAATGCCCCTTAATGACAGTCCTTGAAGCAAAGAGCCTGACAGATGAGGCAATAACAAGAGCTGAAGTGATCACACAGAACATCTTAATACGAGGATGACTAGTGAACCCTCTGCTAGCGAGATATATTATGAAGAGAACTTTTATTGATAGGAATCCTAGCTAAGGACATGATGAAGATATATAGGTAATCCCAGGACAGAGCAATCGCTCCTTTTAATATGCCTTTAATGTTGATGACATCACTCACTTGTCATGCTATAATGAGTAATCATCATCTTTTTACATGATCACAGAACTGCCTGCACAATGGCCACCTCAATTGTTATCGTTTAGCTCGACTACTGCAACTCCATACTCTCCAAGTGATTCATCTGAAGCTGAACATGACTCAGATATCAAGATATCACGCACCTACTACCTGTATATTCATGAAACCCGTCGACTCCACCCCCAGTGTCGCCTACACAATATTATCATTATTACCAAAATTTCATACCGCCCTTCTTCCCACATTTTTTCCTCAAAAGTGCACATAATTTATACACATTAAACTCCCGTTTCTATAAACTTGAACACATCTCAAACAAATGCCATGCAACAATCCATAAATCTCGAGTCCATTAGTGCCAGTTTGAATGACGTTATGTCCTCATGTCTATTCTAATCTATCCCACAGAGTCTTTCTTTCTTATTCTGTCAAATCGTCCAATTTTAGGACAAAAGCCCTCCGGACAAAGCCCTCGGACATTAACTCCCTCTCCTGGACAAAATCCCCCAGTTTTAGGCAAGACTGAGAACTCTTCCAGATACCCCATCCTAGCATTGCTCCTGCACCATTCCATGACCACACACCACCGTGATTACTCCTAGCACAATGCTGCCTCCTCAGCAAAACTCCAGAGATTCTGACAATGTGTTGAAGCCAACAGAATAGCCTGACTCTGTTGTACATGACTTTATATAGCGCCAGTTTGACAAAGCCAATTTGACTTGATGAAGCTGATTTTATTCAACTTATTTTATTCAGTTAAGCAAATCCGATTGGATGAAGCTTGTTTCATTGGAATAAACTCATTTTAGTCTATTAGACTCATTAGAGTTGATTAGACTCATTTGATTAAATTAAGCAGTTCTCCCTGGAAAAGTACAGCAGCGCAGCACAGGTAAATTTTTGCGATTCACAATTGCATATACATGTAAATATATTACACATATTTATCTAATATATATATATATACATATATTATGCACATAATTTTTATTTACCTCATACACAAAAATAAAAATTATGTGCACTAAGAAACATATACAGATTATACAAAATGCTAATATAAAAACTATGACTCAAATTCTCCCTGAGTACATAATTATGCAGAAGACAAGTTCCTGATGTAAAATTATAATGGCCTACACAATAAACCCTGGATACGACATGAAAATTGGCCAGCATGCAACCTGTCTCATTATAAGCAGCTCTCTTTGAAACAAGGCTACTTAACAAGATCCCCAACTGACTGAGCGAGGGAGCTTCGAATAAAAACACTACTGGCTATGAATTTGGTCATCTCTAATGCAGGCTGAATGCAGTCTGTGTGTGTGCGTCTGTCTGTCTGTCTGTCTGTCTGTCTGTCTGTCTGTCTGTCTGTCTGTCTGTCTGTCTGTCTGTCATATTATATCATACATTTAATATCATGGATTAGAATTTTGTGGCCAAGCGAATGTTAGAAATGCTGCCTTGTGCCTCAGATGAACATATGGAATCCTCTTTGAAACCTCTTTGAAACCTCTTTCAATCCTCTTTCAAACCACTTTGAAACCTCTTTCAATCCCCTTTCAAACCTCTTTGAAACCGCTTTCAAACCTCTTTGAAACCTCTTTCAATCCCCTTTCAAACCTCTTTCAGACCTGTTTCAATACACTTTCAAACCTCTTTCAATCCTCTTTGAAACCTCTTTGAAACCTCTTTCAATCCCCTTTCAAACCACTTTCAATTCTCTTTCAATCCTCTTTGAAACCTCTTTCAATCCTCTTTCAAACCACTTTGAAACCTCTTTCAATCCCCTTTCAAACCTCTGTCAATCCTCTCTGAAACCTCTTTGAAACCTCTTTGAAACCTCTTTCAATCCTCTTTGAAACCTCTTTCAATCCTCTTTCCAACCTTTTCAATCCCCTTTCAAACAACTTTCAATTCTCTTTCAATCCTCTTTGAAACCTCTTTGAAACCTCTTTCAATCCTCTTTTGAAACCTCTTTCAATACTCTTTCAAACCTCTTTCAAACTCTTTCAATACTCTTTCAAACCTCTTTCAATACTCTTTCAATCCTCTTTCAAACCTCTTTCAAACTCTTTCAATCTGCATTCAATCCTCTTTCAAACCTCTTTCAATCCTCTTTCAAACCGCTTTCAAACCTCTTTCAAACCTCTTACAATCCTCTCTGAAACCTCTTTGAAAACTCTTTCAATTCCGCTTTGAAACCTCTTTCAATCCTCTTTCAAATCTCTTTCAAACCTATTTCAACCCCATTTGAATCCCCTTTCAAGCCTCTTTCAATCCTCTCTGAAACCTCTTTCGATCCTCTTTCAAACCTCTTTGAAACCTCTTTGAATCCTCTTTGAAACCTCTTTCAATACTCTTTCAAACCTCTTTCAAACTCTTTCAATCCTCTTTCAAACCTCTTTCAATCCTCTTTCAATCCCATTTCAATCCCCTTTCTAACCTCTTTCAAACCTCTTTCAAACTCTCTTAATCCCCTTTTAAACCTCTTTCAATCCCATTTCAATCCGCTTTCAAACCTCTTTCAATCCTCTTTCAAACCTCTTTCAATCCCATTTCAATCCCCTTTCTAACCTCTTTCAACCCTCTTTCAAACTCTTTTAACCCTCTTTCAAACCTCTTTCAATCCTCTTTCAATCCCATTTCAATCCCCTTTCTAACCTCTATCAAACCTCTCTCGAACTCTTTTAATCCCCTTTCAAACCTCTTTCAATCCCATTTCAATCCGCTTTCAAACCTCTTTCAATCCTCTTTCAAACCTCTTTCAAACTCTTTCAATCCTCTTTCAAATCTCTTTCAATCCTCTGTCAATCTTCTTTCAATCCTCTTTCGAACCTCTTCCAATCCTCTTTCAAACCTCTTTCAAACCGCTTTCAAACCTCTTTCAATCCTCTCTAAAACCTCTTTCAATCCCCTTTGAAACCTCTTTCAATTCTCTTTCAAATCTCGTTCAAACCTCTTTCAATCACATTGGAATCCCCTTTCGATCCTCTTTCGATCCTCTTTCGATCCTCTTTGAAACCCCTTTCAATCCTCTTTGAAACCTCTTTCAATCCTCTTTCAATCCCATTTCAATCCCCTTTCTAACCTCTTTCAAACCTCTTTCGAACTCTTTAATCCCTCTTTCAAACCTCTTTCAATCGTCTTTCAATCCCATTTCAATCCCCTTTCTAACCTCTTTCAAACCTCTTTCGAACTCTTTTAATCACCTTTCAAACCTCTTTCAATTGAATCCCCTTTCAAGCCTCTTTCAATCCTCTCTGAAACCTTTTTCGATCCTCTTTCAAACCTCTTTCAATCCTCTTTGGAACCTCTTTCAATCCTCTTTCAAACCTCTTTCAATCCTCTTTCAATCCCATTTCAATCCCCTTTCAAACCTCTTTCAATCCTCTCTGAAACGTCTTTGAAATCTCTTTCGATCCTCTTTGAAACCTCTTTGAAACCTCTTTCAATCCTCTTTGGAACCTCTTTCAATCCTCTTTCAAACCTCTTTCAATCCTCTTTCAATCCCATTTCAATCCGCTTTCAAACCTCTTTCAATCCTCTTTCAAACCTCTTTCAATCCCATTTCAATCCCCTTTCTAACCTCTTTCAAACCTCTTTCAAACTCTTTTAACCCTCTTTCAAACCTCTTTCAATCCTCTTTCAATCCCATTTCAATCCCCTTTCTAACCTCTTTCAAACCTCTTTCGAACTCTTTTAATCCCCTTTCAAACCTCTTTCAATCCCATTTCAATCTGCTTTCAAACCTCTTTCAATCCTCTTTCAAACCTCTTTCAAACTCTTTCAATCCAATTTCAATCCTCTTTCAAACCTCTCTCAATCCTCTTTCAATCCTCTTTCAATCCTCTTTCAAACCTCTTTCAAACCTCTTTCAAACTCTTTTTTACCTCTTTCAAACCTCTTTCAATCCCATTTCAATCCTCTTTCAAACCTCTTTCAAACCTCTTTCAAACCTCTTTCAATCCTCTTTCAAATCTCGTTCAAACCTCTTTCAATCACATTGGAATCCCCTTTCAAACCTCTTTCAATCCTCTCTGAAACCTCTTTGAAAGCTCTTTCAATCCTCTTTCAAACCTCTTTAAATCCTCTTTCAAACCTTTTCAATCCCCTTTCAAACCACTTTCAATTCTCTTTCAATCCTCTTTGAAACCTCTTTGAAACCTCTTTCAAACTTTTTCAATCCCCTTTCAAACCTCTTTGAAACCTCTTTCAATCCTCTTTCAATTCTCTTTGAAACCTCTTTGAAACCTCTTTCAAACCTCTTTCTAACCTTTTCAATCCCCTTTCAAACCTCCTTCAATCCTCTTTCAATCCTCTTTGAAACCTCTTTCAATCCTCTTTCAAACCTCTTTCAATACTCTTTCAATCCTCTTTCAAACCTCTTTCAAACTCTTTCAATCTGCATTCAATCCTCTTTCAAACCTCTTTCAATCCTCTTTCAAACCTCTTTCAAACCTCTTTCAAACCTCTTACAATCCTCTCTGAAACCTCTTTGAAAACTCTTTCAATCCTCTTTCAAACCTCTTTCAATTCTCTTACAATCTTCTTTCAATCCTCTTTCAAACCTCTTTCAATCCGCTTTCAAATCTCTTTCAAACCGCTTTCAACCCCATTTGAATCCCCTTTCAAGCCTCTTTCAATCCTCTCTGAAACCTCTTTCGATCCTCTTTCAAACCTCTTTCAATCCTCTTTGAAACCTCTTTCAATAATCTTTCAAAACTCTTTCAAAGTCTTTCAATCCTCTTTCAAACCTCTTTCAATCCTCTTTCAAATCTCTTTCAAACCGCTTTCAACCCCATTTGAATCCCCTTTCAAGCCTCTTTCAATCCTCTCTGAAACCTCTTTCGATCCTCTTTCAAACCTCTTTCAATCCTCTTTGAAACCTCTTTCAATAATCTTTCAAACCTCTTTCAAAGTCTTTCAATCCTCTTTCAAACCTCTTTCAATCCTCTTTCAATCCCATTTCAATCCCTTTTCTAACCTCTTTCAAACCTTTTTCAAACTCTTTTAACCCTCTTTCAAACCTCTTTCAATCCCATTTCAATCCGCTTTCAAACCTCTTTCAATCCTCTTTCAAACCTCTTACAAACTCTTTCAATCCTCTTTCAAACCTTTTCAATCCCCTTTCAAACCACTTTCAATTCTCTTTCAATCCTCTTTGAAACCTCTTTCAAACCTCTTTCAATCCTCTTTCAATCCTCTTTAAATCCTCTTTCAAACCTCTTTGAAACCTCTTTCAATCTTCTTTCAAACCTCTTTCAATCCTCTTTCAAACCTTTTCAATCCCCTTTCAAACCTCTTTGAAACCTCTTTCAATCCTCTTTCAATCCTCTTTGAAACCTCTTTGAAACCTCTTTCAATCCTCTTTCAAACCTTTTCAATCCACTTTCAAACTTCTTTCAAACCTCTTTCAAACCTCTTTCAAACCTCTTTCAATCCTCTTTGAAACCTCTTTGAAACCTCTTTCAATCCTCTTTCAGACCTCTTTCGATTCTCTTTCGATTCTCTTTGAAACCTCTTCGAAACCTCTTTCAAACCTCTTTCAATCCTCTTTCAAACCTCTTTCACTCCTCTATCAAACCTCGTTCAATCCTCTTTCAATCTCCTTTCAATCCTCTTTCAATCTCCTTTCAATCCTCTTTCAAACTCTTTCAATCCTCTTTCAAATCTCTTTCAATCCTCTGTCAATCTTCTTTCAATCATGTTTCAAACCTCTTTCAATCCTCTTTCAAACCTCTTTCAATCCAATTTCAATCGCCTTTCAAACCTCTTTCAGTCATCTCTGAAACCTCTTTCAAACCTCTTTCAAACCTCTTTCAATCCTCTTTCATACCTCATTGAAACCTCTTTCAATCCTCTCTCAAACCTCTTTGAAACCACTTTCAATCCTCTTTTAATCCTCTTTCAAACCTCTTTCAATCCCATTTCAATCCCCTTTCAATCCTCTTTGAAATCTCTTTCACTCCTCTATCAAACCTCTTTCAATCCTCTTTCAATCTCCTTTCCATCCTCTTTCAAACTCTTTCAATCCTCTTTCAAACCTATTTCAATCCTCTTTCAATCATCTTTCAATCCTCTTTCGAACCTCTTCCAATCCTCTTTCAAACCTCTTTCAAACCGCTTTCAAACCTCTTTCAATCCTCTTTCAATTCTATTTCAAACCTCTTTCAATCCCATTTCAATCCCCTTTCAGACCTCTTTCAAACCTCTTACAATCCTCTTTCAAACCCCTTTCAAACCCCTTTAAAACCCCTTTCAAACCTCTTTCAATCCTTTTTCAAACCTCTTTCAAACCTCTTTCAAACCTCTTTCAATCCTCTTTCAAACCTCTTTGAAACCTCTTTCAATCCCATTTCAATCCCCTTTCAAACCTCTTTCAATCCTCTTTCAAACCTCTTTCAAACCTCTTTCAATCCTCTTTCAAACCTCTTTTAAACCTCTTTCAATCCTCTTTGAAACCTCTTTCAATCCTCTCTGAAACTTCTTTGAAACCTTTTTCAATCCTCTTTCAAACCTCTTTCGATCCTCTTTGAAACCTCTTTCAATCCTCTTTAAAACCTCTTTGAAACCTCTTTCAATCCTCTTTGAAACCTCTTTCAATCCTCTTTCAATTGTCTTTGAAACCTCTTTCAAACCTCTTTCAAACCTCCTTCAATCTGCTTTCAAACCTCTTTTGAAACCTCTTTCAATCCTCGGCTGCAACAATGCATATTCACTGTATTATATTGCTAAGCAACGAACCGTGACGATAAAGCACAGGCTAACTAATCCAGAATGCTATCAAGTTCTTAGTAAATTCTAGATTTATGCTTACATACCTTGCCATATTGCTCAAAATATGACTTGATGTCTTCAATGGTCGTTGTTGCTGCGAGGCCACCGATAAAAATTTTTTTCGTTCGAGTCACCAACTGAATAAAGAAGACAGAAGAAAAGCATAGAACCAATTTAGATTTAAGCAAATGAAGGAATATTGATTTTTATTATAATCATGATAACTTCTTTGGCATAACCAATGCATTTCGCCAAAAGGTGAAAACTAATGTGCTTTGACAAAAGATGACAGTCAGTGGACTTTGACAAAAAGTGACAACCATTGCACTTGACAAAAGGTTAAAACCAATGGACTTTGACAAAAGGTTAAAACCAATGTGCTTTGACAAAAGGCGACAACCAATACAGTTGGACAAAAGGTGTCAACCAATGAACTTTGACAAAAGGTGACAATTAGTGTGCTTTGACAAAAGGTGACAACCAATGGACATGACAAAAGGTGTCAACAAATGTGCTTTGACAAAAAAATGACAATCACTGTGCTTTGACAAAAGGTGACAATCAATGCACTTGACAAAAGGTGTCAACAAGTGCACTTTTGACACATAACATCATGTATGTAAGAGTTCTACACATGCAAGGCAGACAATACGTGACAAATACTGAATTTAGCAGTGCATTTCTCCTAATAAACTGTTAAATAATTATCATAATATTTGGTAAAAGCTTATATAATCCTCACTTTAACTAATTCAGTTTACACTGGTCGTTGGTCAATTACAATTCAATTCATTATTTCGTATAATTAAATTAAAACATAGAAATTCGTCTTCTAACCCAGTCGTATGACAATTCAATCATTCATTACACTCGTCTGTAAAATTAATTGAAAGTAAATGCATCAAATTAGTACTTTATATAATTATATTTCTCATTTTCTCATTATAAACCTGTAAGTTGTTGATACAGCAAATTGGGTCAAATCACAGTTAAGCCATACTTTAACTGGCAATTTCTCAAAAGTAGCCGTAAAGGGACCTATGTCTACAAAATAATTACCCTTTTAGTATTTTTGATAAAAAGAATGAGTGAAGAACAAAACAAAGCTTTAATTTTTCTGATGTCATGTTGTTTCTCATAATTTTTCGTTTCCCATGATTATACAGATGCTTTAATTTTGTTCATTCACTGTTTGAATGATCAATTGAACGACCCATTGAATTGGCCAGCTCATCAACAATTTATCAACAGAATTCCTTATTAACAAAACTTAAGCACCCTTACCATTGCCTAGAGTAAGAAAGGGGTTTCTCCATGATAAGTAGCGACATACTCAGATGAAACCTCATAAAATTTGAGCATCTCTGCAAGCCAGGTAGTCAACTGAATAGAATCAGATAGCAACTATAAAACACTAACGTCAATCCAGTCCATAAAAAGACCCAAACGCCAATTATAGCTCAGGCACAGACCAGATCTGATAGCAGTTGCCAAGATGGGCCAAAAGTGGAAATGAAAAATTGAATTGCAAGTGGCCATTGAAATGAAGAATGCGTTAAACATCCAACCGAAGATTGGAGATTTACTGAGTAATTTATTTCCGCGTGGCTACAGACGCCAGGATTGCAACAATCTCAAATAAATGGCATAGAAAAATTACAGGTTGAAAATAAAAGGTAAGTGGAGTGATTCAATCGAGTGGAGAGTCATTAGTGTAAGAATACCTTTGGTTGAGAGGAGACTGTGACTGACTGGCGAGGAAAAGCGACCTTAGGGTCGACCTGAAATTTAAAAGTAAGAACGGTTAAGGACATTTTCAGGTAAGTATGCATGTATGTACATATGACTGCATCTATGTATGCGCATATGTATAACATTGTATATCAGTCTGTATGTATGCATGTATTTATGACTGCATTTATGTACCTATGTCTGTCTGTTTGTATTTATGTATATTTGTATGTCTGTCTGTTTGTTGGTCTGTAAGTATGTCTGTATGTATGCATGCATGCATGCATGTAGGTAGATAGGTATTTTTATCTACAAAACGACAGTCGACCTAACTAAAAGCACAAATACTGCTAATATTAGTGCATAAAAGTTACTACTTCCTACAGAAAACTAAGGTAAAGCTAAACCAAATCATAAAAGTTGTGCAAACTGTCAATCTAAAAATCAGGAGAAAAGACTCTTTTTAAATTGTAGAAACTCGGACTCAGCCTCGGCAAAATTCAGCTCATGACACTCGGTACTCGGACTCGGCATGAAATTCAAACTCGGTTCGACCCTAGATAAGATACACACGAAAGCAGAGAGGATGGCTAAAATGGTTTGACGTTGAGTTTAATGGGATCCTTCATAACCTGACAATAGAAGATATGTTGCTTTTCCTTCAGCAGATAACAATCAACTGATGCTAAACAGCTGATCATCCTTGCGTATAAGTGAATATATGTACATAGATTATAAAGATGCCTAGTAACACTTTTGTTGTGACATATCAGGACATTCTCTTTTAATTACGACAGCACTCAATCTTTACATTTTCTAAGAACTGTTCGGCACTTGTCATAAAGCATTTATAGTAATAGCCAGAAACACTTAAGAAATGACATAAATTGTGCACTCCTATGACACGATATAAAGAAAACCTCATTAAGAGAAACTTAGAAATTACTCAGAAAAGCAAAGTAGAGAAAGAGATAACAAATAACTGATATTGACTTAATTCATTATCTTAAAAGTCAAACAAACAGGAAACACATTAACTGTTTATTTTAATGAACATTAAAAAAACATTTAAAAAATCTTCAGACTTCATACAACTTAGATATTAGATAAATGCAAGCAAAAGCAAAGAGTAAACAACTAAGAAGAAAGGAATTAAACAAATAACTGATGTTTATTTTACAAATCTGAATCAGTTACTTTTAGCAACTAATATGTACCAGAACATACTCGGGCATAGCCTTCATACACGATTTCTAAGGAAAATAGGCAAAATATAAATATGTATCTACAAGTGTTAATACAGTGTAAATATGCATTTACATTGAAACAAAGGCCTACAAAGCATACATTTAATGGTAGGTATTTAATACAGTACAAGGCAAAATTTACAGATTGTACTACAATGACAAGTATCCATTTACGTGTGTCCAAGCTCACTCTATAAAGCCTAGAAACAATTTTAGCATGCTGTAAGGCCACACAGCATCTGTCCAAAGTTTCTTACATGTTTTCTATACTATAACATAGAAAAGAAAACCCCAGCAATCTCAACAATGTACAAACATTATTTATTCACTCAGCATTTGATAGGAGCAATTACGTACATTCATAATATACACAATATAGTGTATATATTATGTATACAGTATGTACTGCATGTATTATTGCATAACTGTGTATATCTAAATACATATTGTGTACATTTGTTCCATTTGCTAGTACAGATCCTCATTGTGGAATGCATCTACAAATCAATTGAATGTAAACAGAGACATGTGCATTATATAAAAAAAATCTGACATTTGTTTACCAAATGTGTGTAACTACATATATGTCTATATATACATATATATATAATAATAATCCTCCATCCACCATTCAGCCCAGCAGCATCATCATTTCTCACCTACAGTAGTGCATTAAATGATGGTTTGAAAACAGTCTGTCACTATGTAATTTATCTCACTCTTAGGGAAGGCCCTGTTAGCCCCAACAATTCCCCAAATGATTCAGCATCGATACACCATCAGTCTGAGGCACTTCCCACGAGGCTCGGTTCAAAGAAACTGATATTCAGCAATTAAACAACATTAAATTTAACGATTGAAAATACATAATATCTAAGACTTAGAAATGACAATCTTCGTTCTCACTATTTAGCCCCAAAACCGACAATCAATTGGCATACCTAATCGTTACCACATTTTTGGCCAAGCATTGCGAGATTCTGCTTGGTTGGGCATCAAACCGATGGTGTATCAATGCTAAATTATCTCGTGCCGTTATTGGGGCTCATAGGGCCCTCCCTACATGTGAGATAAATTATATAGCAACAGACTGTTTTCAAACCGTCATTTAACACACTATTCCTTCTCTTGCATTCATGGGTCCATTGGGTGCTGCTGTGCTAAACGACATTCCCCTATCTGACTGCTCACATCGGCCCCTTGCTGCATCAGTAAGTGCATGCATAGTACATGGTGAACCGTATGTGAGCTCTTTGCACGTCAACAGACACAAACTAAAGCTGTTCTAAACATTTCAACATCACAAAATACCTCGGCCTTTGACCTTTTGATCCCCACAAGCATTCCGTCTAGTGCTTCTAGCATCCCAATGACCCAACAAAAGTTTCCCAACATTTGTGCTTGATATTTCCTGTCCTGAGTTTTCTCAAATACCTCTAGCTGCCACAACAAATTTATCCCAGCTCACAACCTCCCAAAGAGATCAGGAACTCAAATCATTCCCCAAGCAAAATTTTCTTTCTGTACCACCCTTACACATGGTCCCCAATTGAATGTCATCCTACTTCTCATGACAGAGTTCCAACCCTTCTGCCCTTAACCTATCAGTTTCTCCCCTCTTAAAAAGACCTGGTACTTGAATCATTTTCCAACCAAAACACAATTTTGTTCGGATCCACATGAAATACATTTCCAAATGGCAACCCCACACCCCCAACCAAGCAGTTTCTTTTACTCTAACCAAAAGACCTTTTGTGGATTAATATCCCTTTATTAAGTTTGAAGTTTGAAGTTTTCCCCAAACAAATACTACCCTTACACCTGATCCCCAATTGAATTTTACCCTACTTTTCATGACAGTCAGCACGTCACAACGAAAGCAGACGACAATGAACATGCGACGACTACGACCTCAGAGAAAGCATAGCAGAAGCAAAAAGAGAAATTATAAATGAAATGAATGACGTACTACTTTGGAGTCTAACTGATGCGGCCCACTAGCTAAAGCTCTGTCTACGGCAGACGTTTCCTTGTAGACAACGAAACCAAACCCTCTGTAATAAGCAAAACAAAAAACCTAAATACACCACCAGGTCTACTACGCAAATTACAAATCAACACTGCTACGACTACAGACTGAAAAACGACACTACAACTACCTAGTGTCCTTCTTCTCTTTGACTACGTTTGCCCCAACTACTAAGGCACATCTGAAAATCGATCAAAGTCATGCGATACCAACAGTACTGTAATTTCAATAACAACTTATACAGTGCTCGACCTGATGTCCACCAATTGGCGGCGATAGGTACGAATAAATTATATTCATTGTCTTCGGTCATTGTCCTCGGTCATTGTCCTCAGTCAAGTCCATTGCTTCCCTCTACTGTCGATCCAAGTGATGCTTTGTCCTCATTTATCTTATCTATCCAGCACAGTCTTGGTCTGCCCTTGTTTCGCTAATTCTTCGAATCTTGCAATGTAGTATTTGATCAACTGGCATTCTCTCCACAAGTCCAAACCATTCGATACATAATGATAGCCTTACATCAACATTTCTTATAATTATTCTGTGATCTTGTAATCCCTGTGTTCTTCGGTAGCCAACTCATTTCTGTATGCACTGAATATATAGTCACTGCTATTTATCACCATGCTCTGTCACAAGATGATCACTATAACTAACTGAACTCGAGCGTAACTTAAATTAGTGTGCATTGACACCATATACCGTTTTAACATAGTATGGTATCAAAGGATGCAGTGAAACTGTTATGCAACATGGGCAAGATGGACAGTTGTGCAACAAGTAATGTGGGAAATATTCGTAATCTGAGTTTATATAGCACCTTTCACCGAGCTCTCAAAGGCACCGTAACATTGCAACCTTTCATCAAACAACTTTGCAAAATTAAAATCAGTTTTATTTTAGCATGCTGAAGTACTCCTTACATAAATATTCAAACTTTAAAGTGAGAGTACGACCAGTGAAATCTTGTCTAATCAATTCAAGTAAAATTCATTCTATCTCATGTCTTCTAGAGGTCCTTGCATCACCATAAACAAGGCATCAATCAAAGAATGCCTTGGTGGGACAACGGCTCATAGTCATAATCCATTAGCCTGATGGAGTGGATAGCAGAGGGGGTCAGAGGGACCAGAAGACAGTGATCTAGTAAGTCAAAAACACTTCCATTAATCACGGCCATCAAAAGAGGACTGAGAAAGGGGTCGACGTAAGGAGAAGTGCAAGCAGTAGCCAGATATTTCAAACTGTCTGTCTCTCTGTCAATACTTTTTACTCTAATAGTTGCAACCAAAAGCAGCTGTGAGAGATGAATGAACAGCCTCTGGCATGCGTTACGACCATCGACCTAGGAATTTGAAAAGCACCAGCAGAGGAATTGGAAAGCAACCCAGCGAAGAACATCTTGCGAAATGGAAGACTTCAATCTCAACTTACGATTGACCACAGCTGCTGCAAAACAGATCGATCCGTAGATCATTTCAAGTTAGCAACACAACAAATGAAAGCCAACCGAAAAAGACGTTACACTCTTGCAATTCCAGACTTTCCACACCTCCTGCATGTACAAAATCATTTTGATCTTATACCCATTTAATGACTAAAATTTACTGGAAAACGAAAGAAACTCATTGTTAAAGGATTACACAGGAATTGGTGAAAGTCAGACTCAGTCATTTCAATCAAAGCAATCATTTCTTATTATCCAGTTGACAGTTGTAATGCTTTAAAGAGGTACAGCACAGCACTCCTAGCAAACGTATGTGAATCATTGACATTTGGCCAAAGAATATTCAGTCTAACCATATCCAGAAGCCATGCAACTATCCAGATATATGCCACAGCAACCATAACCAGACAAAGATGCTGTGACTACCTTGGTCTCTGGCATTCCAAACATTACTACTCTAACCACAGTATTAATGGTAAAACCCGGGATAATTCTGGCAATATCATCTAAATAAACAATGGTAAATAGAAAGACAGGTAAATAAAAAAGTAATAAATAAACAAACACATAAGTTAATAAATAAATATATTTAAAAAGGTCTTCGGGATGAAAACCAAGTCCTAAGCATCACGTGACCATAAATGAATTGATTCTGTAGTCTGAAGGTTCGACAGTCCGAAGATTCAATAGTTCAAAGATTGCATGATCGACAGATGACAAGATTGTGGTTTAATGGTAGCTGGACTGATGAGACGAATTATGTCTGTTAGAAGCTGGATTGCATAATTCTTTTCATTCATCCAGCTTCCATTTAGGCATGATTCTTTTCATATCAATCCAGCTCCCTGTTTTACAAATTCTTGTCATCAATTAATCCAGATTCTAGTTAAATTAACGTCGGAGTATAGAATCTTCGGACTATCAAACCTTCGGACTATCGAACCTTCGGACTATCGAACCTTCAGACTATCGAGCGAACACCAAATGAGTTTGAAGGGCACCAAAGAGCGACAGGGTCAAGAAAACAATGCCCATTGTAAAACAAACAACACTACAGACACTAATGACACAAGATACACTGAAGCTAACTAATAGAGGAGAATCATTAGGACTGATTTCCATTCAGTGCAGACCTCCATTGTAATTTCTAATGCACCAATGGACTGGCCAATGCACAGAGAAACAATGACATAAAGCAATGGCTAATGAACCATGACGTCTGTAAGCAGACTCCATAAGCAGAACGTCAGAGGTGCTATTAAGATGATTTCAAACATTGCTTAATTAAACATGACTTAATTATCAGTAAATTAAAAAATATATGAAGCCTTCATCGGAAGAACCGCGGAAGTCCATTTTCGGTTTATTGATATATTCCCAAATTTTTTTAAAATCTACAGATATAATATATCTGTATACTTTACAAAATTTTTTAAGCCTGCAGATATAATATATCTGTAGATTTAAAAAAAATTGGGGGGATATATCAATAAACCGAAAATGGACTTCTGCGGTTCTTCCAATGAAGGCTTCATATGTAATCAGCAAAACTCAACATATAAAATATTTGGTGTATTGCATAGTTTAAGCCAATGGTCTCTTACAAGGTAATAATAATCTGTATTATAAAAGACAGCTTTATTGACTCTCATGAGACAGATGAGCGTGGTCTAGCACTGATTGGCAGCTGTAAGAGATGAGAGACAGGATGACAAGAACTAGAGTGACACTTCACAGACAGATGGATAGAAGGAGAAAACGGACAAATGAAACCCAGCCATAGAAACAAAACCACCTGCATGACACCGCAATGCATTATGGTCAATTTGCCAAATGCCACAGCATGTGACATAGCATCTAGAAGACGTGGCGCCACCAAGCGTCCGCAACACAAAGATAACGGTCCATTGAACTGGATCCATTCAGGTGCAACATATATGCTTGATAAAAAAACTGATTAAAGCCATAGAAAAAGCCACGTCTCAAATCGGAGCACAAATCTGCCATTGGGAACATCAAACCCTGTACAGTATATACACATTCAGTCAACCCATACTGGGCCCCAGCTCAGCAACAAACCCTGAGTCTAGCAACGTGGGTCAAATGTGGGCACATCATACACCGCAACATGTAGAAGAAACCGAGATGGACTGGACACAGAATATGCTGCTCAAAGTGACTCAAACTTCATTCATGCTTCTCCTGATGGCCTCAGTCTGTAGATTTGGCGCCACGTCAAATAGATTAAATACGACTGTAGGAAATTTGGTGAAAAACAAATCAGACAGAACTGATTTCTGGGACCCAACGAACTGAGAAAGCCTCCTCATTCTTCTCCTCCCTCTTCTTCTTTTCTTTCTCTTCCTCTTCTTCCTCCTCGTCCTCTTAGTGCTTCTCCTTCTCCTCCTCCTCTTTCTTCTCCTCCTCCTCCTCCTCCAATGCAAATGTAGTAGGAAAGCAATTGGAATCTATTATATGGGAATATAGTGTTACTACAGTAGTGCTGCAGATAACGCACTAGACCTGATGTTAGGATATGCAGCAAGACCAAGAGATTATGAAGGATACAACTCAACCGACACGACCCACAACAGACTACAATAACCTCTAACGCCCAAGGTCAAGTCAATCATTAATAGATCAATCAATAGATCAATCAACAGACCAATCAATAGAGCAATCAAAAGAACCGTCAATAGCTTAATCAATAGAACAATTAACAGATCAATTATCAAATCAATTGACTCCAAGGATCAGTTTTTAAGAAGCTAATGGCCCCTATTTCTTGAATTGTATTGGACAGGCTTTGGCAAAAGCTCACTCACTGATATGACACAATGGTCAGAAGCAATTTCGACGCCATTCGACTGAATTCAGAAACAGTTCCATTGTAGCCAGTTGCCAATTTCATCCAATGGTTAAAAATTACAACGTGCAATATTTCAGAAAAAGAACCTATGTGTGGAGGTCTTACTCAAAGAGTGGGTGTAACAGCATCTCTGTGATGCACGCAGTGAGTGAGTGAGTGTGTGTGTGCGTAAGTGTGTGTGTATAGGTGTGTGTGTAGGTGTGCGTGTGTCAGTAGAGTAAATCTGGACAGATATGACCTGATAATTCCTATACTACGCCATGTGACAGACACCGAGAAAAGAAGCAAAACCCATCAAGTGGGCTCGACATGAAGAAAACTCTTTCGAATGCGGAATCAAAGCCTCACAAACAACATGTGCCAAATGACATCAGATATAAAATCAACCACTGTCTCTCCATGCAGATTCAGATATTGAATCAATGGATCAGAACTTAATAGCATCAAATGAAACAACTCACACAGTGGTAAAAGAATGGGGACATTAACAGCTGCCCCTTGCACCACCATCCCCCCCATAAGGGATTTACCCATACTAGCTTAGATACCATTGTGTGGAAGGTGTTGCTGCCTCTCAAACACAGTGTGTCCCTCCAGGTCAGTGCAACAATTTCTTTTGTGAATACCTCCTGCCTTACCTATAATTAGCCATTAAAATACCCATAATTAAGCTGCCTAAAATGACATTCTAAAGAACCATTCAATCTCTCAAAAATATGACAGTATGCTGTACAGGAGCAAAAAATCATCGCATGAACACAAAAGTGGGTCACAACAAAAGAAATGAAGATCGACAAAAGAAATGAAGATCGACAAAAGAAATGAAGATCGTGGACAACAATGTAAATAAGGAATCCACAGACTTCTTTAATTGAGAAACATTCCTACCACAGACACGTAACCCCCACCGATCGACTCTCAGGATTTGGACCAGGACAGAAAACACCGACGCAGCATGTATCAGGCGTTAAGCAACAAGAAAAATACAACCGAATGGACAACGAATGCAACAGAGCCAGAGGTCAACGGTGCCAGAGGTCAGCGGTGCTAGCAGCAGCGACCACCGCTCTTAAGTGCCAGCCCACGCCTGAGAAAAAACGCTTGGAATGAGAGTGAGGAGACAACTGAGGAGGAGTTCCTTCTGCTCCCTTTTAATATTTACTAAGCTTCACAGGCCTCAATAGATGCACAATGCAGCGCTCCTCCTCTTCCTCCTCCTCCTCCTCCTCCTCCTTGGCCCTAAAGCATTGATCCGACAACTGCCAAAGGACATCCAGTGCGGCGACCAACATTTTAGCGCTGAGCTCATCTGTCCTATCGCCTGCATTAAACACATTTAAAAAACGACGACTACGACGACATTCTATAGACGTCAGAACACAATGCCTGCCTACACACAGCAGCATTCAACGCGTCGCTCTAAGCCCGTCCGTCCGTCTACGCTATGAGAGAGAATCGATGGGTGTCGCCTTACCTGGAGCGCTTTGTGACTGGGTCTTTCATGACCATGCACTCTGTTATCTCACCGAATTTATTGAAGTGTTCACGCAACCCCTCTGCAGAAAAAGGCAAGACAACAAATCCGGTTAGAGGCAAACGCAGGCGATGGCACTTTCATCTGGCACTTACACAAGGAAAAGGAAAAGGTGAAGAGAGAGAGAGAGAGAGAGAGAGAGACAAACAGACAGAGAGACAAACAGAGATACAGACAGACAGGACAAAAGAGAGAGACAGAGCGAGAAAGAGAGACAGACAGAGACAGACAGAGACAGAGACAGACAGAGACAGACAGAGACAGACAGAGACAGACAGAGACAGACAGAGACAGACAGAGACAGACAGAGACAGACAGAGACAGACAGAGACAGACAGAGACAGACAGAGACAGACAGAGACAGACAGAGACAGACAGAGACAGACAGACAAGCAGACAGACAAAGACAGGCAGATTTAGAGATACAGAGACATATAGAAATATAAAAACACAGTGACTGCCAGAGAGCCAGAGACAGAGACAGAGACAGAGAGACAGACAGAGAGACAGATTTAAATAGCAGCGATAATTCGGTCATTTTCATAATGGGGTGTCATAAGTGAAGGGTGTGGATGAATTGGAAATCCGTCACTAGGCTGCGCCACTTGAGGCGAGAAACCAATCAGACTTAATGGCATTAACACCCACAGCATATAAGAAACGACAAGTAGGAAACCACCTATCCAAATCTGCACAGGTTTATAAAATCAAAGACACGGAAACTAGACACTTAACAGTCACTGACTGGCTGACTGGCTGACTGACTGACTGACTGACTGACTGACTGACTGACTGACTGACTGACTGACTGACTGCCCGACCGTCCGACCGCCCGACTGGCTTGCTGACTTAATTTTGAACTGATCAACAATTGACCCAGAGACTGGACACAAAAGTAACTGACTGACTGACCAATTGACTTACCTACTGATTGAATGGCTGGCTGATTAACTTACTGACTGGCTGACTAATTGACTTAATTCCTTAGCTCATCAACAAAATACCCAGATACTGAACACTTAAGAATCACTGACTCCCTGACTGACTGATTGATTGAATTCTTTTACTGATCATCAGCTTAGTAGGTTCTTACCAAGTACACAGCCAGTCAGCCACTGATGATGGTATTGACAAATGCTGCTGCTGACGACGACGACGACGATGATGATGATGATTATGATGATTATGATGATTCTGATTATGAAGATGATAATGACATTTTCTTGCCATTCCTAGTGTAAAATTACAAAATCCAAACGGGTTTTTTCTACATCCAAGGGTGAAATAAATAAATATATAATATGAATGAAAGTAATAACAGTAATACTAATAATGGGTATTCTTTCTCTCAAAGTAAATCTTGTGCTGCAAAACTTGCGGACAATAGATGTCCCTAAGCCGCTGCCCCATTCAATCCCATCCCAGCTTCCCATTTCCGATTTCTCTCCAGTTCCGCACGACTCCCTGCTCCTTCCTTCTCTCCCTTCTCATCATCCCTGCTTCTCTCCAGTTCAGCCTATCTCCAAGTGAACTATTGGTGAATAGGGTTCAGAGCCTCACGACTGACATCATTATCCTCTGCATTGTCCTCGTTCAATACGTCTTCCGTGTTCCTCTCCTATGCATCCTCAATCCTTCTAACGTCAATAAGTGAATGAGTGCGCAACGAATAAACCGCAAACAATTCGACGGACTGAACGAATACTGATAGCATGGAATTATAGGAGAAGGAATAAGGAATAAGGAATAAGGAATAAGGAATAAGGAATAAGGAATAAGAAATAAGGAATGAATGGATGGATGGATGGATGGATGGATGGATGGATGGATGGATGGATGGATGGATGGATGGATGGATGGATGGATGGATGGATGGATGGATGGATGGATGGATGGATGGATGGATGGATGGATGGATGGATGGATGGATGGATGGATGGATGGATGGATGGATGGATGGATGGACAGATGGATGGACAGATGGATGGACAGATGGATGGACAGATGGATGGATGAACCGGTTTTTCTTACCTGTTGTAGTTTGCCAGCTTAAGCCACCGATGAATATTTTTCTACAATGAAAAAAAAATAGGTTTAGAAAATGTCATTTCAAGTAACTGCAAAATGAAAAACACGAGATCGCAATCATAATTAAAGATAGAACTTGAATGTCTTTCCATGTTTTCCCAAAAGTAATATCTTCTCTGATACTACACCCCCAAAAACCTCTGATGATTGATTCTGTGACAACAGTGTCTGATATTGGACAAGTAATGCTTAACCAGAAAATAATGTGCATAAGTTCTAGCGGCTCCAGATACATGGAGGACACAGTAAGAGGACAAAGGAGGACAAAGTAAGATGACAAATGAGGATGAAGTTAGAGGTCAAAGGAGGATGAAGTAAGAGGACAAAAGAGGACACAGTTAGAGGACAAAGGAGGACAAAGGAAGATGACAAATGAGGATGAAGTTAGAGGACAAAGGAGGATGAAGTAAGAGGACAAAAGAGGACAAAGTAAGAGGACAGCGAAGGACAAAGTAAGAGAACAAAGTAAGAGGACAAAGTAAGAGGACAAAGTAAGAGGACAAAGTAAGAGGACAGAGTAAGAGGACAGAGTAAGAGGACAGAGTAAGAGGACAGAGTAAGAGGACAGAGTAAGAGGACAGAGTAAGAGGACAGAGTAAGAGGACAGAGTAAGAGGACGAAGTAAGAGGACAAAGGAGGACAAAGTAAGGGGACAAAGGAGGTCAAAGTAAGAGGACAAAGTAAGGGAGTGAAAACGGTCCACCCACCCTTGTAAGCCAAAGTTATAAATAATTATGAAGTCACTAGCAATTTGTCCCCATGGTCCCCAGGGACAGCTCAAGAGATGACACTTCCTCTATCACATTAATCCCGGACAATTCGTAATCAATTACCAAATCATGGAAGTTCTGTGAGTCAGTCATGACTTTCTACGTTTCTAGGATCATTTCAATGCTTGGGAGAAAGTTTCTGGAGAGTATTGGGTGTTGCTGGGCCACCCTAGTTGCATCTCTAATGACTCACCTGATAATTGCACTCGGCATTTGGTTATACCTTAGGGCAATTATTTATCTTTATCATATTGCATCTTCCTTTCAGTTGCTTTGAAAACTTTCTTCCCAGCAAAAAAAACTTTGATCATTGTGCTCTGTTGAGCTGATCTGCCGGAAAATGGGGAGCCCTACCTTTCCACAGTTACATGATGTCTTGACAAGGAATGTTTTTGGCAAGAATGATCCTTAGCACTCAGGCAGTGCCAGTCCAAAGCCTGGATAAAGGAGGAGGGCGACGCCAATGATCTTGTCATCACACAGTGTCGTTAAACTGCAACTGCCGCCACCACAAAACGTATGTACAATGTACATACAATACAAGCGTCTTATGTACAACATAGAGGAACTAGGGCTTGCTCTCCATGTCCAACAACTTGGTGAGTCATTCACTGATTAACATTTTGGTTTTGAGGGCCATTTTGTTAATGATCCATGTTAAGAATAAGCCCCCGAAGTCTCAACAACTCAATTTCGCCCTGAAGAAACATGGAGTTCAATATTACGTTTACCCCATGACCCTGTTATCAAGCAAAAATAAAGCAATCTGGTTAATTTATTTGAGTACTAGAGTTTCCACACAACCTCAAGTCATAGCATGAGTCATAGATCGGTTTCTGTTGGAGGCAGATAACCAACTCGATTGGGAATCTGAACTCTGCTATTTCCGACTTGGAGCTCTACAGATTTAGCTCAGAGTGATTGACATTTGATACTCAAACATCAACATAATACTCCATTTGGCTGCAGTTTTAAGCAACACAACATTCACAGCCGTATCAGAAGTCTAGCAGAAAAATTCTTTTAAAAAACTGTATTATAAGTGTTTAAAGCTTTGAAGTCTGAAGTCGTCAATTGAAAAAACATCCATGCATAAACGTAGGATCATCATCATCATCACCACCACTCCTGATGCCAACATTTGGCATCAATGAACATGAATAAATTATCTCCATTGTTCCTGTGCTTGTGTCAGCTCCATTACTTCCCTTAGCATCATATATTACTATCAATATACAGTATATATATATATATATATATATATATTAGTCCACGTAATGCTATGTCCTCGTCAATATTATATATCCAGTGTAGTCTTCATCTGCCTTTGTTTCTTTTCATTTTCATCATCCATTAGAGTGCCATCATCCATTGTGTGGAATTCTCTCAAATTCCAATCTTTCTACCTGTCCAAACCATTGGAGTCTTCATTGAATGACTTCATCAAGCAGAGTTGTTTGAATACCTAATGATTATCATTTGTCATCATTTCTTATTTCAATAGTTTTGAAATGATGAAATGCCACGGATGATATTCCTCATCCAACTCAAATATTTCTCCACACAATCTCAGTGGGGAGCTGAGACAGGAAGGGAGAGGACTAGTAGCTACCCAGCTACATATGCTGAGGCTAAGAAAATGAAGTCGCTATCACTTCACACCGGTGGCTGCCTCAGAGCTAGCTTAAGGGACTGATCACTCCTTATATTCTTCTTCTATGCCACCATACAATGACATAAGCATAAATGTTTAAACATACATATTCCCACGAATACATTACATCCATTACCAGATGGCGCCATCATATTAACTGTACTGGAAATGATTTGACCAGGTGCTAAAAGAAATCCAGTGACTTTTGATCACAACAGTGCCAATTCCAGAGTCATTCGCTTTGACAATGGGTGGCAGAGTTGCTGTCATGGTTGCAGAAGCTGAGCGAAATTTCAAACTGTTAGTCTCAAGAAGCAGAAAGCTAAATGTGGTCCATTGAACACACGGATTCATATCCAAGATTTACAGAAGATATATTATGTAGGTATTGACTATCTGAAACTCCGTCATCCATAGAAAATAGGATCATCATCATAATCATTATCACCACCAAGACCACATCATCATCCAGGGGTGCAAGAAACCAAGATTTTTAAAAATCAAAAGTTGTTTTTTGGTTTTATTTGGTTTTTTGGTTTTATTTGGTTTTTAGCTTTCCTTTGGATTTTGTCACAACAGTTTTGCTATAAAAAGCATCAAACACAGCATGAGAAAGAGCTCCAACTTGTTCTTATAATTAATTTAAATTGATTTCAGACTGAATAATACATAGTTAGTAATATAATAGTAATAATAGTAAATTGAATAAAAATATTTTTTTTTAAAAACAAAAAGCCAAAAAATTGCCATTTTTCTTATCTCTTGGTTTTGTAAAAAAACAAATAACCAATAAACCAACATGTTTGCAGCCCTGTCATCTTCAGATGTGCCATGCAGATATGGGTACGATTAGTTTAAATGCTAATCGGTTAAAATTACAACTAGCTACTGAAATCAGCTAATTGATGAGCATTATTTATTTACAATTAGAACTAGCTGTTTGTCTAATAATCAGTTAATCACTTTGGTAAAAATTGCCAATCGAAAAAGACTAGAATAAGCAAAAGAAATAACTAAAATGATTCAAATTAGCTGCTTCTCTGAACTAAAGGCAAATTGTTAGAATCTAATCAGTTAATTGCCAATCTCTATTAGCCGAGAATACATGTAAGTAGAGGTAAACACAATGAACAATATGCAAGTAAAGTTTGAAAGAGAAAGGCAACAGATGATCAGATGATTGAACAGAGAAAGAAAGAGAGAGACAAAGAAAGAGACAGAGCAAGAGAGAGACAAAGAGAGATAGAGAGAGAAAGACAGAAAGAGAAATTGAAAAATTCCTTGTTTAACAGCTTAACTACGAGCGCGTAGCCGTGTACCAACACAAAGTGGAGAACCAGTACATCTGGTCATTAAAGTGTTTCATATATGAACTGCTGATTTCTTTTAGCTTATATGCTTTTGTCCTGTCAATAATGGTTGGAGCAGATTGTCTAGGTAAAGTAAGTGCTCGAACTGCTCTCAGTACTCTGTGTCTGTCTCTGTGTCTGTCTCTGTGTCTGTCTCTGTGTCTGTCTCTGCATCTGTCTCTGTGTCTGTCTCTGTCTCTGTGTCTGTCTCTGTGTCTGTCTCTGTGTCTGTCTCTGTGTCTGTCTCTGTGTCTGTCTCTGTGTCTGTCTCTGCATCTGTCTCTGTGTCTGTCTCTGTCTCTGTCTGTGTGTCTGTCTGTGTGTGTGTGTCTGTCTGTCTCTGTCTCTGTCTCTCTCTCTTATGGTGGTACAATGTATTAGTTGCAAAGAAAGCTGAAACTCAACCTATTCCAGGTTGATACCAGCATACTCAATAACTCCTCCATTGAAATAGAAAATAAAAAACTACATTTCTACACACCCCTCAAATAATTCGAATCTTCAACATGAATAAACTGGGCATTTCTTGGCAAAAATGAAACTCTTTATCTCATTAGGATAAAATAGCCACAGCCATTAGTCATTAGAGAGTCTACGACCTCTGCCCTCTGAGCATTTTCTGCTGCCGTTGACGTCATCAATCATGACTCACGTCATCAACTACTATCGTCCTGGTTTGACATAGCTGTCTCTTCCCACTCCTCTGTAAAAGCTGCAAGTAACTGTTGGTAACCTTCCTGCTGTGTGTCTGCAAACCTTCATCTTTACGCCCACTTCTTTTTATCTCGTAGGCCACACTGCTCAGCCACCTCAAAGCATCATCTTCTTTTAACCACTATCTTGAAGCAGATGGCATCCAATCATCCAATCCATGTCTACTGATCTTCTATGTATATTGTATGTGAATAAGCTGGTCTAGGTGAATAAGCTGGTCCACGTGAATAAGCTGGTCTCAGTGAATAAGCTGGTCTCGATGAATAAGCTGGTCTAGGTGAATAGGCTGGTCTCGGTGAACAAGCTGGTCCATGTGAATAAGCTGGTCTCGGTTAATAAGTTGGTCTCTGCAAATAAGCTGGTCTCCCTGACATGGCTTTTGTGGGCGCTGAGAAATTTTCTAAGATTTACAATACCTTATATTCCAGTACTTTTCCAGTACTTTTCCCACATTCAGCACTGAACTGCTTAATGTCATCAATCAAAATTCAAATTGAATGTCCTCCAACCTACCCAGAATACAGCATCAAGCCTGACAAAACCGATTTAATTATTCTGCTTCCACCAGATCCAATTTGAAAAAATCAACCACTCATCCAATCACCAGTCAATGAATTCCATCTCTCATATTTTTAAAATCAATTCTTCAACCCCTTTGCACCTGCTATGCTGCTTATTCGTGACTTCGACATATTCGATCTAAACACAATTTTTTGAGCGCCTTTAATACTCATTCACTTGCTTCAGCCATCTTTGGGATAAAAACTGCCACCATGTGACCCTTATTTTTAATTAACTTAACTTCTCTAAACAAATTCACTTTAAAATTCTCTACCTAACCTATGCTGTAGTCTATTCTGCGAAGCATTCTCAACCAACTTATCTTGCAAACTGTTCACCATCCAAGCATATCACCCATTTATACGATTTCTACTGTTGCACCAAACTGCATCTTCGACTTCCACTCCCCAGATTCTGACCTGGCACCGGAACAGACAAAATAACCTGGCAGTAGAGGACCTGATTTGATATAGCACCAGTCTTTTAGCTGGTCTCCTAGACATTGCCAAACAAAATCGATTGGCAGGTAGGGTCACAATCGATTAAAGGTCAGACGGCTATCATGGTGGATGGTATTTATTGAAGCGGCAAGAGAGGCACATGGTAGAGGAGGAATCAAGATAGAATTTGGGAAAAAGCATTGTTTGCAGTTTTGATTGAAAGACCTGTCGAGAGATCTAGCAAGAGGTGAGATCTTGGAGATGAATCAGAGATATGTCATGTTATACTGGGGGAACTTGTTCCACAGAGGCGGAACAGCCCAAAATAATAGGGCAGAGGGAGTATGGGGTAATTTGCAAATGTTAGCGATGAGGTGATCAATTGTCTTGATTGTGGGGAAGTGTAAGGGCAGATGAGAAAAAGGTTGAGCTAAGTGGTCAACCATGAACAACTATCTAAAGAAGATAGGAGGGCTGGGAAGATTTAAGCATGTTGTATGTAAGCAAAAGGACTTTTTAATTCTTTCAGGTATTTCAAGCCAGTGAAGTGATTTGAGGATAGGAGAGATGTGATGGTGATTTATTGACAGACAAGCGACAGCACTATGGATAGCTTGAAGGTGGCTTATTTTGGTGGTGTTGATATTCAGACAGAGCAAGTTGCAATAGTCAAGTCCAGCATGGACAACAGATGTAGTGACAGCAGATGCGATTCTGAAGTCACGCATAATTGTAATAGTAATCAAATAACTAGTGCTAAAATTTGCATATTACTCCATACTCCCATAGACCCATCGCACCTGATTAAAGTCTGAACAATCTCCACAACTAAAATGGACCTCAGACATTTCCCGAATGGGGAAGAAAAGGATGAGGACTCGGCTGCAATTCCTACCCAAGGCAACTCAAACTAGAGGAGCCAACATAGGCTAAACTTTTAGGTGGAGCAATGGTCCCATACATGCTTGGAACAATCAGAAGGCCTCTGGCAGGCCAAGTAAAGACTGGATAGACAAAAGAATGAAAAGACAGAAAGTCTTTGGGTGTGAGGGAACATAGGATGCATTCTTTTAAGAACACAGATGTGCATGAAATATAAGAGAGGGAAAGATGAATTCGGTGCTGGAAGAAGACAACGCTTTGATCCAAAATCACACCAAAAGAAGAACTGGCAGTGAAGTTAGGTGGAATAGGGATGGATGCAGAGTCTAGGTTGAGGGAAATAGAGGAATATGGAATTTAATAGAGCTGGTCAAACATTATAGTACATTACGTCTACAAGTATGAAATCAGTTTTAGTAGACAGGTTCAAGCAAAAAGACGTTTGATGTCAACCAGCAGGAGATTTTAAAAACAACGTGAAGAAGATGATACATGGAATCGGAAAAGTTGTTTGGACAGAAAGTGATGAATAGTTGAGCGTTGTCTGAATATACGTCAGAATTGTTCAACATTTTTGACACCAAAGAAATGATTCTTGAAGCCAAATACGCCATCGGTAAATTCAAAAGCAATGACAAAGCTGTGATCAATGGTATCGAAGGCTGATCAAATTTCAATGTAACAGATACAAAATGCTTGTTGATGGAAAATGGCATAATCTAAATACTGTGAGGTTAGTTAGTAGAGTTTTGAGCTGAGTGCCACTTGTGAAACCAGACTGGTGCACATCAGGAAAATTGCTTGACGGGATTTCTTTATAAATTGACGATTTCTTCTGAAGAGATGTAACATATGAGCTCTTGAAAAGAATGGGAAAATTTCCAGTATGAGAGGTCATTATTTTTTTAAATGATGGGAACAAGTATAGATGCAGCAATCTTTCAATAAAGAGCGAGGTATAGGATCGAGTTAGATGGCACTACTTACTTAGGGATTTTAAGATATCGAATACTTCAGTTCTATGGTTGGGTTCGAAGACAGATAACGCTGGTCGAGGTTGGGGGTAGGAAGTATTCGCAGGTAAATCTATGGTGAGTTTTTAAATGGGTGATTTTAGAGAGAGATGGAGGGTGGTAAATGTGCGATGATGGTTTTAGAAATGACCTACTTCCAGGGGAAAGACGAAGGGTAGAAATTTTGCGATGATGATTTTTGCAAAGGGGTGATTCTGATTCAAGAGAGAGAGAGAGAGGGAGAATAGTAATTATGTCCGAAAATAAAGACTAAAATGACTCGGACGTAACTGAGCATCATCAGCCGGCATGCAGCCTCATACGCAGCCGCCTCCGTCTCTGTGTATGTCTTTCGATGTGCGTCTGCTGTGGTGTGGGTGTGTGCTTCTGTGTATGTACGTCTCTGACTCTGCATGCCTCTCATTCCGTCTCCGTTTTTCTCTGTCTCAGATTCCAATAATAATACTCACCCCGGATTTCCATCATCGGTTAGGGATGCAATGGAGCTGTGATGACCTTGGCTGTCCATTTTCATATTATAATCCTAGAATTACTAAGCGATCTAGCTAGTCGACCTAGAAAAACTTAAAAGTTAAGCGTACTACACCTATATAATAGTCACCTACAACGACAACGACTACTACGACGACGACGATAACCGACCGCTCCTGCACACACCGCCAGACACATCGACACTAGCGCATGTGTTTCCAACGACCGTGCCGCCTTCGCATTACGGGAGGCGTGGCTTATCAATGACTGGTAGCTAAGATTGCCTTCTTTTCAACAGAACAAACGCACACAATAGGGTACGTTCAAGGTTTACATGTTGGGTTTTATTATATTGACATACAATCAAGGAATTTATTATTACTAGCATGTTGGGCATATTGGGCCTATTACGCTGAGTAATATTCTTAGATTGGTTAAATTCAACTAGATCTCGCCGGATCTGAGATCCGGAACGTCGGATATGAGATCGACCATCTCAATTCCATGAGAACCGCCACCCAATAGATGAGATATCCACCACCTAAAATTTCTTTCAAAATTTAACCATACGCAAGCTTATCTGAATAGCAAATTGGCCCAGGCCTACTGCTCATATATAAGCCTATTCGCCACTTAGCCTGACTTAGGCTTAAGTTTTTAATTTTGAAGTAGCCTATGTGGAGATACGGCACATCTGGATCGATCAAGTTGGATGAGAAATTTAACCACTGTGCAAGTGCATTATTATAACCCTATGATGACGCGATTCACGTTCCACTAGTCTAAAGAGATAAAATATTATTTATTTATAAAGCTGTTAAAATTAAATCAATAAGAATTAAAACTAGGCCAACTTTGTTAAATTTATGTATTTCAAAAGAATATTTTTTGATGCGTATTTTACAAAAGTGGCGACCCTAAAAATCGGCGGCCCTATGCGGCTGCCTATAGCTATAGGCCTACTTTCCCAGCTTGTCCCAACAGACGACGAATCGGGCCTGTCCAGACGCGCTAGCGTAGTCGACACTGATCGATCATCTGCATTAACATCTACAGATTAAAATTTAATGTAGTCTAGTGCATCGTTACTGACATCATTGAGTGATTGATTTATAGCTATTTCGCAATTGATTGTGATCTCGGATAGGAGACTTTACCGTCTTTACGACATCCGATGAGGTTTAGTCGATATATGTTTTGGCCAAAGACTACAGTTTGAAAATGAACCGTTAACGAACGCAGTGCTATGGATCGCCATTGTCGAGGCAGAATAGAGTGAATACTAAACGTAATCATGATCTCGACAGTGGCGAAGTTGCTAGAATCAGCGCTTAGTCAAAGTAAAACCGATAGGCGGGTGGATTTGAAATCTGTTTCATGTCGTTTTAATCAATGATGTCTCTACGCCAGAGTTGTCCAATGTCCACGGGTCTTGTCGACCAGCGGCAGCGATTCGGGTCGCGTCGGGCCGGGTCGTTCACGAATAATTATCTGTAGTTAGGGCTTGGTTCGGGTCTCAAACTCGAACCCATTTCGACCCACATAATTTTTGCAGAGCTTAATTTTTAACTCGGTGATATTCATAAGGTTAATAAGTAACAATCAAATAAATTGAATATGACGAAGGAATTAGCAAAAAATGTAGGACTTTGTTCCTTTTTTAACCGAACTCGGCTCAAGCTGTCGTATCGAATAATTTCTCAAGAATTTAATGAAACGAAAGGCCATAGCATTTATTACCAGCGTGTGAGTTAGCTGAGGAGGCAACACTGGGACTTACAGACCGGACTCTTACCCAATAGCCTAATAGAAATTCCTATCCGAAATTCATTAACGGAGTAAGTAAGTTGCGGCCGAAATAAATGGAATAAGCAAAAGGTCTCGGTTCTGATATGTCCCTACAAATCAATATTATGATTATTTATGGCGGTCCGTCTGACTGTGATGCGTCTTTACGACATTAGAATTTGACGATAGATAATAGGTCTATCAGTAAAATTAGCATTAAAAGGTGGGTCGGGTTGGATTGGGTCGGGTCACGTACGTCACGGGTCGGGTCAGATAATTGGCTTTAGAAGTCGGGTCGGGTCCATATTCAATGGGGTCGGGTTATGAAAATTGGACCCATGGACAACTCTGCTCAACGCTGCAGCTAAGAAAACTCAATTAGACATAACCTATAGCCAAGCAAAATATTTTGATCTTCCACTCAGCGTAGTCAACTTTACATCGAATCCTCCTCGATGCTTATCAGAGACCGAAATGCCGCTTCGAAAGTCGCTATGCTCTCCGCTCGTTCGTCACAGATGCCTCAGAAATGTATCTATGTGTTCAATCGTTCGTGCTTCCTGTTTTTCCAGAAGCCTCTCTCACGCCTAGTTTGTGAGCAAACTGGATCTATAGTATAGGCCTACTAAGTGCGTAGGCCTATAGCGTCCCTGGTTGCCTTAACTTGTCTCTCTTATCTGGCAAATAACGCACGCAGACGAATTCTGATCGAATTCCAGTCATCGGTTCAGCGCGAAAATCATCGATCGACCGCTAGAGCGAATTAATGAACTTCACGATGAAGATTTTCTAAATGGAAGCTCACTCAATCGTGCCATTTAGATATTGACCAGCACATATATGCCTAGAACACTGAGTGTGCCGCTCTCTTTTCTGCCTGAAAATCCCTGAATGCTCCCGCTCTCTCTCTCTCGCTCTTCTCTGTCTGTCTGTCTGTCTCTGTCTGTCTCTGTCTGTCTGTCTGTCTCTGTCTGTCTCTGTCTGTCTCTGTCTCTGTCTCTGTCTCTGTCTCTGTCTCTGTCTCTCTCTCTCTCTCTCTCTCTCTCTCTCTGTGTCTCTTTCTCACACACACACATACACACACACACAAAAGACACTAACGCACATACACACATCTACATTTGATGGTATCCTTATTGGCCCTATGCAACGGTTCCTAATAATGGGAGCTACATGTATTGTGTCGAAGCAACTTGGTCCTAATTAAGATTCTTAAATGCATACGTCAGATTTGGATGCGAATCCTTTGGTTGGGTTCAGTGTTGGGTAAACTCATACAAGAAATGAGTTAAATCAAAACTCAACTCATGCACCTCGAAATGAGTTAAAACTCAAACTCAAATCATTCTCTGTGAAATGAGTTAACTCAAACTTAATTGTTAAATGAGTTAAATCATCAACTCACACATGTCTTATATTAACACGTACCAATCGAACGTTTTTAAAATGCACAGCTACCACGAAATGGTATCATATCGGTTTATTATTACTAATTTACTAGAATTGCTTTTGTTATTATTATTAATGGATAAATCAGGTTATTATTACGGAGTCAAAGAAAGCACCACAGTCGGAGGCGAAGATCTCGTTTGACAGGTGGGGCGACACCCAATGATCGAGAGGGGTAGGAAATGTGGGGGTAAAAGATCTCTGTAAAAGGTGGGGACACTTGTCCCCTCGGCCCCTCTGGCCACAGTCAACATGTTTAACACCGATTGTAGAGTAGGCTCTACATGTATGTCGGCTACTACATTCCCTGCTCTAACCATAGTAACCAATCATTGGATAGAAGGTAATGGCGATGAGTCATGTTCCACTGCGGTGACATTATTGACTTTGTGCAGCACTTGTATCTACTGTTTTTTTTGGCGTCAACCAATTATAGCCATATAGATGGGTGGTCGGGTCATTTTGTATCGACATCTTTAAAAGATCTGTTTCTGTGATAACAGTTTCTGAAGCAAGCATAGACAGCGTAGAGCGTGTGTTACAAAGTTATAAAGTGACAGTTCTAAACAGGAGCATTGTAATTGAAAATTAAGAGGTTGAAGCTCGAGGTCCAACTGAGTTGTAAACCTTATGATACCTATCCTATGCAAATGGCGCCCTGGAAAACTGAAGTCTTCGCAGCCCTTGAGCAGATAATTATATATATATATACGTATATATATATATATACGATGATGTTTATGCGTTATATGTCTACACTCTAGATAAGAGATCGCTGCTCTGGAGGCCTTCCCATTTTTTACATACTATCTAGCTGGATGCAGAACCTAGCTCGCGTACTAGCCTAGTAGCCCCTAGTGTATATAACTGACGAGTCTAGAGGAATACTGTGCAGGCCTACAACGTCAAATTATTTTCGCGCACGCAAAAGCCAAATGAGGTCGAATGGGTCTCGACAATGACGTAATGAACAAAGTCTGCTAAACGGTTCAAGACTCAGTCCAGACTTTAGAGTTTAGAACACTATGGTTGCACCATTGGCATTCGGTTACGCTGGAAAAATCGTTTAGCTTTGTTATTCTGGATCATCTGTTCTGAATTAGTGCCGTCTTCTATATCAAACCGTTAGTGCAATAGTAGGCCTATTAGGGGAAGAGCTTTTAATATGGACCCCGTGTAATACGGAAAATGATTGGTATTTTTAGACTTTAGATCATCAGTTGCATCGTTAAGTTACGTTTTTCAATAGACCTAACCGTGTTCAAGTTCTTTCCGTTTTCTGCAATCGTCGAGGACGCAGCAATTGGTAAAGAACAGTTAATACTTTGGTACAAGAGCTTATCTTTGAAACGGTCCCAAAATACCCCTATAGATAGGCGTGATAAGATTTTATGATAATTATAGTAACTTATTAGGCCTATATGGTTTTGACGCATTTTGGTCCAAAAATAAAATGAAAGTGTATCAGATAAACAAGTCTCTATTAGCTAGTTGCAGTCTAACGAAACTATTTGATGACAAAGATCATTACAGCGCACGTCGCCTATCTTTATCCAGGCTTAATTGGGATTGGCACTGTCAGAGTGCGAGCAGTGTAGGAGTTACAAGTCTACATCAAAACTTGGAACCGTATATAAACACATAGCCTACATGTACGTAAACACAGTCACACACGACATTGTTCTGCATAGATATTTCGAAGCCGTCTGTAGAACACCAGCACCGCCCAATGGATCACTATCGAGTCCTGATGAGAGGATAAACTACCCTCCGTTTACGTTGTCGTCAGCTGCTGCGATACCCGTCGACCCAACAGTTTACTGACGACAGTTAGTGTCGGCCATATATATTGACTACAACGTCTGACGCTCGAACAGCGGAGTACTGGAAGGGTGACTCGGTAAGACCACAGTAGGCCTATAGCCCGATCATTGGACTGAAAATAAAGCTCTTGTATAGGCCTAGGCATAGGGCCTAATCGTCGGTGACGCAGAACTCATCATGCTTCTTCTAATATAATTATTATTTCCAGTGACTGAATTGTCGGGGTTGGGAGTTGAAAGGATTCAACCCCTAGTTTATTTTTTAATTTTTCAACATTAGAGGTCAAGACAACTCCCAGATCAGCTTTCAGTGGCTTAACATAGGCCTAGCTTAACACAGCCAAGAATCAAGTTCGTGCAATGAAAACCCACAGTTCTCTTTGTATTTTGGCCAGTATACCGGTTTCAGGTTCGTAGGCCCTATACAAATTTGGTCGGGACAGGCGAAAATTCTTCAACCCCCCGTTCAAATCTGACAATTCAAACCTTGATTATATATCATTGCAAAGTAGGCAGCTAGGCTTACTCCTAAAAGCTATGCTCTGACGTATTAGAACCAATGATGATGATGATGATGCTCGTATTAGCCTATTCTGATGATGATAACGACGATGAAATAATAATAATAATTCGAATAAAGTGATCGTTGTAGGTTATTTGAAAAAAACTAGCAGAAGCCATGATTCGTTTGAAAGCTCTTGAGAAACTCTTGTCTCGAGGAGTGGCATGTATTGATCGTAAGTCAGTCAAGAACAGCTCGTATGTCCTGTCGCGAGATCAGTCTTCGTCGAAAGTCTCTTACTCGGTCGTAGGGAGTGGCGTGACTAGCCACGAACCAGACACACGACGTCCTCAGATCGACTGCCGAGACTACCAGGTCCATGCAGCACCCAGACCCTCATCTGCCAAAGGTCGTCTAGTACCCGGCACCTGGCTCGACCCGCACTCTAGGGTGTTGCGGGTCAGATGGAGCCAAGGCGATGAGAGGCTGTATCCGTACGCCTGGTTAAGGGATTGCTGCCAGTGCACTGCATGCTTCCACAAGGGCACAAGGTCAAGGCTGGTTCAGTTTCATGAGATCAACTTGAATGATATGCCGACCGATGTAGAGGTATTTCAGTCGTATTTGATCGTTTGTTAACTAACTCAGTCAGTTAGGCCTACATTGATTCGTTCCCGTCGTTCGCCCACTTACGGATTGGACAATAGTAGCAAACAGTACCAAGTACTATATAGCACCAAGTAGTATAATCATAATATCAAGTAGGCCTAGTTCAAGTAACAAGCCATAGGCCTATCAAGTAGTGAATAGTAGGCCCTACCAAGTATGTAGTAGGACCCATATAGCATTAAGTAGTACCAGAGTTTGTGATCATACTTCGGCTTGTCAGCTTGAAGTAAATTAAAACTATTGTTATTGTTATATTATTGCTAATTATAATTGCAACATTGTTGAGTGACAAGATACTGTTAGTTTTATTTGATAGGCCTACTTATGCTGCTAGTAAAATGGCATCATTATGGTCCGATAGTTCAAAACATTTAAGTTTTTTAAATCGTACTGTGGTTACTAGGTGGTTGCTCTCCTCGAGTAGGCCTAATTTCCTTTCTCTGATAATGATAAAACATCGATTAATGAATAACAATTATTCATCCGTTTCAACTGTTCCAGACGAACTTTGAAAGCCAGGAACTTGCAGTCACGTGGTCTGACGACCATCGTAGTGTTTTTGACTTTGATTGGCTTTTGGGGCACAACTTCGGAAGAGTTGTCGACCAGAATCGAACCAAGTCCACTGCCACGTCACCACTACTGTGGAATTCAGACTTTCAGAACAAATTTCTTACCGTTGACTTTCATAAAGTGAGCAAAAACTTGTCTAAAACAGGTAGCCTATTATGAACCTGTAGGGCCTAAGTCGCTGCGTTTTGACAGCGATATTTCTTTTTCAATAAACGAAAATACAATTTTACACTTTTAAGAGTTCGTAGGCCTAATGTTGTATAAATCTGCTGCTTGGATTTATTCCGAAATTTGATATCGCCCTTCTTCCAACATCTTTTGCTCAGAAGTGCACACACCTCAACGACGCAATTGCAGTTGTACTGCAGAGCAGTTGCGCGAGAAGGACTTACTCAAGGTCCCTACACAGTGATTGACGCCTCGGACGAGGGTAGAACCCTCAGCGCACACTGAGTGTTCTGGCCAACCGCTCTAACCAATCGGCTTCCGTGCCACACACGCTGAATGGGTGTCATCACCACGGGTCATCAGTAACCCCTTATCGATGATATTTTAATTAAGAAACCCACTTTGCATGCAGGATCTTTGAGACCGTTTAATAGCTTTTTATGTTCTTAAGTGACATGGTGCAAAAATGTTTTCAAGTGTTCGAGTTGAGGAGGTGCAAAGTTGAGGGACATTGTATTCTCCCGGTAGAAGGGCTTTGCAACCATAAAGTGGTGCTTAATGCTAAAGTAAAGTAAGTAGGCCTATACAGTCATAATTGGCTAGTTACTTCATTTTAGCATTAAGCACCACCATTAACTTCACTCCAAAATTAAATTTGACAAATTAAATACTTCTAAAGAGTTAAAAAGAATGGATGATTGTGAAGTTGTAGCCATTAGGATTAAAGTTTGCCAGACCCTCGCATGACAAAGCTAAGGCCTACTAAACATCGCATCTCATGTCAGCTGCTAATAGACCTATCAATTTGGACTTCTGGCCAGTTAAAGTTATAAACGTTTGATGTTTATATCCTTTCTGTTCAAACGACTATTTCATTATTATTGACCAAACTAATTAACAGTTTGACTTTTCGAAGTCAACTGTGGATATTACTGGGTTGCTTAAATTGTTGTCATGATACATGCAGCTGCTGAAAGATGACCAGATCCTCTACAACTGGTTGACGGCTTTGGAAGAGACTGGACTGGTGCTGATTTCAAATGCTCCACAAGTGGAAGGACAGCTGGAAAAGATTGCCAATAGAATTGCTTTTGCAAGAATTACATGTTTTGGGTAAGTGTTTCTTAATTAAAGTTTGCGCATATATCATTCTCTTTGATTTACCCCTTGTATCTTGTAGTAGGCCTACTGTAGGTCTACACACGTAAACATAATCGTAACTGAAGGTTCCTGCAGCGCAACTGTATACTATAGAGCAAAGTGTATGGAACCATTTAATTAACGAATTTGTTTGCTTTATAAAAACTAAATATTATGATGGTGCCAGCAGTTCTTAAGACTGCTTCTAAAAAATTCCTACACTTTAAAATTCACCTGCAATAGACCGTCTTGTAAAGCTGGAGAATACTTAGATTCCTTGCCATTGGCTTTTGTGACATTTGATGCTGTTCAGTAAGTAAATAGCGCATTTTTATGTGTACACATGAACGTTTTATTGTGACCAAATCATCATCATAACAGAGATTTTAAAGTCCAGGATATCTGATGTTCACAATTGTTTATTTAATGACATTGTGCAACTTTTTCAATGTTAACTTTTTCAATGTTGTAACTTGTATCCACTGCTGTTGTAAATTGAGTTTTGTTTATCACTTTATCTCATTCTAATATAGATGGTGTAGTTAGTAGCAGTGATGGGCACCAACTACTTGACTAGTAGTTAAAACTACTTCCTAACTATGTTCAAAATATGTAGTTATAACTACTGTTTGACTACTTTAGATGAAAAGTAGTTATAACTACTTTTGTAACTACCACATAAGTAGTTAACTACCTTTATAACTACTTTGTTAATGTTATGTCATGGTGCATTGATAGTCACCAAGCAGTGTGCAAATTTATTACCAGTATTAATTGCTGATATTCAACATAAGTAATAAAAATGATAAGAAGCACAACGACATATCTAATTATAAACTAACAAGGACAAGAACTACTAGCACATGCAACAAAGCACCCTGATCAGAGCACAGTTTTAGCAACTTATTACAACTAAAAAAATGTCTAGCCTACAAAGTCCAGAACTGCATGTGTATCTCTTAAAAAATGTTAATTTTCAGAATCAAAAAGTAGTGTATATATTACACTACAAGTTGTATACTAGATCACTATATACCTCACCTTTTGCTGTCTGCATCAACTGTGCTTCTTCGTACTTGCCAATCGCTGCTCAGATCATCTAATACGTCTATACGGAATGTCCAGTTTCTTTCCGTTGTGTCTCTACCTATCTCTGTCTGTCTGTCTGTCACCCCTGTCATTCTTGACTCGACAATCACTTCTCTCAGTTGTAGCCAGGCTGCCCACATATGGTCATCCAGCGGTGTACTGGCTGTAAGCCACAACCCCTCTAAGACCGCTTTTCTCTAGTTCTTATCGCACAGCAATCTCCAGGTGTGCCATTAGGCAGGCATAATGCCTCAGGCCTTCTCTATAGTTCTGAGAGGAATCCACTTCCTCACAATAGTAGGCTATGCACAAATTTTAATTAAACAAATACATAGCGAATTTACTCATGAGATTATTATGGGCAATGTCAATGTTTGTTGTGAAATAACAGAAATTCCTGTAAGATGGAACTAGTAAATAGGTAAAAATGTAGTTAATTTGAAATATTGTAGTTAACTAAAAACTACTTGATAAAAGTAGTTATAACTATTTTTTTAAACTACTTCTTAAAACGTAGTTATAACTACTTGGCAACTACTTCTATAGTATTTATAACTACTAGTTAACAACTACAGTAGTTAAAAGAGACTTTTCTGTGACTTCATCCGATGGAATGAACTGATTTGTTTTGTAGGCCTGCAATGTTTGTTCGAAACAAAGATAACCGTGGAAAAATGGCATATACCACATCCAAGCTGGAACTTCATAACGCCTTGGTGTATTATGACTATGTTCCAGGGGTATGTGGCATGTGCTAATGTAGATTGTATAAGAAGAAGGAGGTTTCGAGGAGGAGGAGAAGTAAGAGAAGGAGAAGAAGAAGAAATAAGTAGAAAAAGAAGATACGTCCCATAAACTAGTCCTAACTTAAGAGGCAGCCCTGGGCATGAAGTGTTAACTGACAGCTTCACTTTCTTAACTTGGATTTATCAGGGAGCCGTTCACCAGTCACCAGCCTCAGTCACTGCCTCATCTCCCTCTGATAGTTGGCGATAAATTTTATGTCTGAGCTTCCTGAGAGTGGAAATAAAACAGAAATCTCATATTTTCGTGCCTGTCTAAAATTCGGATATCCTTGTTTACAATCCAAGCATCATTGTGCACTTGGTGGTAAGCAATGTTTCTTAAGATGACTTGAGGTTTTTTAAAATTGAGTACTTTTTAGATGAAGTTTTGTGAAGACTGATTAATAATTGGTCTGCATGATCAATTGCATTTGCATGTAAATGGTTTGGTTGATGATAATCTAATTTCTTATTATTATTAACTAATTAATATTACTTAATCATAATCTGATGTCCTCTAATGCAAAGCAATTTAAGTGTGCATAATTTGAAATGCGGCTGTCTTAATATGTCTGCTTAATTATAAAAATTATGCTATCCAGTTGGTAACTGCAACCTGTAACAAATTGACTCACTTGAGCCGATGTTTTCATACAGCTGTAAGACTGGACTCAGAGGTTACAGTTTAAGGGCTCTTACTTACCCATGTATTGACCTCAAGAGGATGGTGGGTTGAACAGGCACTTGCTGAAGGCATGGTTGGGCTCAGCACTGCTTGACTTCATCCGCACCGGCAAACATTTTAGCAAAAACAACATGCTATCAATCACTATTTGAGAACAATAGTTATATATTTAGTTTGATTGCATTTAATCTTTATACCATCTGGTGAGAAAGTGAGTCACTGTGGGTGTCCTTTGTTTCAAATAAGAAATCTGTCATGTATGAACAATAGGTTGGTGATCTGCCCTTAGCTGTTGAGTGGCTCTTCAGAGGTTTTTGAGTTTAGGACGATCATAGCAATGAGATGGTCTCGCTTCAGTTAGAGGCAGATAGATCTGTGGTGTTTGTTTGCAGGTGAAAATGGTGCATTGCATCCAAGAGCAGTCATCTGGTGTAAAGGGTAGAAGTCTTTTTACCGATGGTTTTATGGCAGCCAACCAATTCAGGCAACAATTCCCTGACCAGTTCAGGCTCTTGACGTCAGTCAAACTGGACTTCTGTGCCATCGGAAAGGATTACTTGGATTATCATCTGGTTTCACGGCACCCTACTATAAAGTTAGATTATTGCACAGAATCCTCGGTCTGCCTGTCTCTCACTGTCTTTCTGTCTTGACACACAGTGGTACAGTTACTTTTCACCACGTCCATGTCAGACCATTGTTACAGCCCTTATAACAAGATGTGGTCCAGCGGGAAGATTATTGTTGTTGTGGTTTGAACTTCACCCACAATATCTTTCAGTCAAGTGGAAAGCTGGTTGGGGTTCCAGGATCTGGATTCCTGGAATAAAAATGGAACAAAGTTCTTTGGCTTCGTGTCAGTCTGATGTTTAGGTGTAACGTCTGATCAGATCTCTGTTTTTGGGATAGACTCCTACGATGCCTGGTCTGTTTTATTTGGACAATTTGCCTTGGTTTCTGGAGCTTAACCCCAAACTCTATATGGGATGCTTCCTTAGAGCTTCTAGTTCTTATGGGGTTCGTGATTTTGGCATCCGTCTTACAACCTCTCAATTTTCATCCAGGTACTAAAAAGTAGACTACATCACGTAAGCAGTGGCTTTAGTTAGGTGAGAACAAGCATAACATAATGAAGTGAGCAATTGCCCATCAAGATCTAAATCTTCACTTATATAAAATATTCATATATTAACTATCTTACCTAAATGCTTTTGCCTTCTCTTTCTGTCTCTATTTCCTCATCATAATTTTATTGCTAGTACGATACATCAAAGACTTGATATATAACACACTTAGCTATAACAGGAATTCTACCTAACGATCCATTGTCAGGATCATAAGTTAATTCATTTATAGCAAATAAACATAACTTGATCTCATTAAAAGGTCGATTTAAAGTTTCGGTTATATTGGGATCTTTTTATGTAGCTCTGCCAGATTCTGTGATAGCTCATAGCGACAGTATTACAGTAGGTTTCTATTCTATTTACCAATTGTTCCCCGTATTATTTATTACTACAGTTCAACAAATCTTTAGTTATTAAATGACTGTTAATTGAATTCTGCTTTAAAAGGTTGGATGAAACGGAGAACATTGTCCAGATTGTCTATAATTCCAAAGCCAGAGACAATTCCTTTAACCTAGATGCAGAAGAAGTTGATCAGTTCTACATTGCCTTGAAGAATTTGGCCGAGATCCTTCACAGTCCAAAGAATTTGGTCGAAATCAATCTTCACGCAGGTGATGCTGTGTTCAGGGCGGCGATCCCGGGGGGGATGGAGGTCGAGGGGGATGTGTGTCCCCCACATTTCCTACCCCTCTCATTGGATCTCCCCCCAACCTGTCAAACGAGATCACCGCCTCTTGCCAGTTTTGTATGCAAGACTTGAAACTTCAATACCAAGACGAGACCGAGACAGTGAGGTGCCGAGACCGAGACAGTGAGGTACCAAGACCGAGACCGAGACCGAGACACTAATTTCAAGACAGTACGAGACAGTAAAAGACAAGTGATCCTATATAAAATGCTGTAAAATGCTAAATGTATCAGTTTTCGTAAATGTTTATTTGTAATTTCAATTTGAAACTTATAATGTATATAGTACAAATTCCTGAGAACTGTTTTTATATTGCCACGCAAGAATTTAAGACAGTTCACGCAAAACTTATCGAGACCGCTTGCTCGAGACAGAACAAGACTTTAACATCAAGACAGTTTCTAAAAATTCGACACACTACCTCGAGACGGAGACCGAGACAGCAGGCGACCGAGACCGAGACACTAAAAAATTGCCTCGAGACCGAGACACTGTCTCAAGACCATACATACAACTCTGCCTCTGGCTGTGTTCAAAGCTAACCAGAGATATTTTAAACCCTACCCTTACATTTAGCTTCATTTGAGGTGATGATAAGTTCGTGTTAAAGTTTAAAAACGATGCAAAACCATGGTGGGCGATTGGTCAGAGCAGTCGTCCTGCAACACATGAAGTAAATGTTCGATCACTTTACCATCAAATCACGTTACAACTTACAACACAGTCTCAGACGTGGACCCGAAATTTATTATTGAAAATAACCTCATCATAACATTATCCTCGTAAGGTGGGTCTTCTTACGGTCTCCGAAGACAGTGCTATTACATTTTTCTATAATATGTTGAATAAAGAACCATTAGGAAAAAGATGTATAAATTATTTTTTATTCTGATATGATTTGTTGTCTGTTTTCATTAGGCAGCATTGTTTGTTTGAACAATTGGAGGGTGCTGCATGGACGAACGCCATTTGAAGTCATCCCTGGTTCTGAAGCTGTCATTCAGAGAGGGTACATGGACTGGGATGAGGTCCATTCCAAGCGCAGGGTCATCAGGTCCGAACTTGGTATTGCTGATGATAATTAGTGATCCTTCAGAATTACATCCATGGAACAAAAACTATTATCTTCTAATAATATACAAATTTCAGTCATATTTGGATCTACTTATGTAGCTTGCTGAAATTGGTAGCTAGTTTTCAAACATTTATATTGATACTTGTAACTGATGGAAATTGTCTACAGAGTCTGTACCTAGCGAGGAAGCAATTGGTTCTCCCTGGGTTGTGGAGCGATAGAATCTGCAGTCAGCCAAATGACAGCTAGTCCTAAAAAGATGTCTTTAAATAGAAGTGCTGCTGGTGTGTGTGTGTGTGTGTTTGCGCGTGCGTCCGTGTGTGCGCATTCGTGTGTGTGCATCCGTGAGTGTGTGTTGCTGGTATGTGTGTGTGCGATTATGTGTGTGTGTGCATGTAATTTTTAATGGTCTTACCTTTTAACCCTTTAATGACCAGCACATAGTAAGACCTAAGACATAATCAATAAAGCTGGTCATTAAAGGGTTAAAGGTAATTTTTCTTCATTCTGCCTTTCAAATCAACAATAGCTGATTGTATAGTTTGTCCAACCATTGATTCTTAGCTGTTTGCAGTACTTTAACCCTTTAACGACCAGCGTGTACTAAAATGTATGGGAAACATATGTAGCTGGTCGTTAAAGGGTCAAGGCAGCTGTAAGAATCTGTGACTCATAATATGTATTATTTTTATACCATTTTCTTGTACAGCTTTTCTTGCAGTTTACGCATCCCTTAGTTAATTGCTGCCATCTACGAATATTACTTAGTAAACATTACTGCCCAACATTCTAACAATTTTGTTACTTATTTGCTAATAGTAGTTTTAAAACAATTGCTAACAAGAAGAGTAACGAGGTCCTTTGACTAGCAGAAGGCCAGCGCAAAGACAAAGGATGTTGAATGAACATGACATGAAACTACCATTAATTACCGAGTTGAAAGTTAGAATTCAGGTTGTGAAATTTATTGAAAAGCATGTTTTGAGTGTTTGAGGGGTATTTTATTTGCAGTATTGTATGTATTAGGCTATTTATAAAGCGCCTTATAAGAACCTCTCGAAGGCGCTGATGATGTTATATGGTGTTTGTATTCAAGATACTATGATCATAGTTTTGAACAGTTATAATGTCTACACTATTCTATAACAAATGTCACATTCTGTAGATGAAACTTTTGGAAACTGTCTTACAAACCAAAGTCATGTTAGTGTAACAGAATGTTAGTTCCTTTTTCCAGT
>OY365808.1:48267097-48334714 GCA_959347315.1 Bimastos eiseni | reverse complement strand
AGCTGTGGTAAATGCTTTTACTAGGTACAGGCAAGAAAACACAAAAACAATAAAGCTACACACATATTGTACAAACATGTACATACATGTTATGTACACTGTACACACTTGAGGTAATAAAGAATATAACATCAAAGACTGTTACAGATATAATTAATCTCTCAACGCATCTCCTGCCAACAAAACAGCGAATAAAGAATTTAACCGAGAAACTCCACTTCTCGCGCAGCAAAAATCTGATCTACTATAGCAAAATGAAACATAATCAAACTGCAAAGAGTAAAACTGAGAATATCGTCATTCTTGTGTCATAGTTACACGTGAACCCTTGAGAGAATCTCAAGAGCAATGCCTCGTTTCTAGATCTTTCTGCACAAACGTTACAAGGTCAGCAGAGCTGTTACTCTTAAACCCATCTTATTATCTTTTATTATCTAGACTACAAAAAGATTAACAAGCGAGGCATTCTGCATTAAGAAGTAATCAGCTGATTCCCCGAGTCTCAGTTTACCCTTCCTGTTACTCTTACCCATCTTTTGACCAACACTGTTAGACCTAAACACCCCCACACAAATGACTTGTAGGAGCCACAGACCGACCAGAGACAAAATCTGAGACATACAGAACAGGGAAATTGTTGTTTGCAGCCATACACCTAAACAACACAAGCTAAAATGTTTATCAACTGCATGTGAAGCCAACAACTGCTTAGGACAATTCTTCAGCTAGTAATCCAAATCGAAATGCCTCAATACAAGACCAAGTACAGACCTATAGCAAAGATTTAAACACAGTTTTCAAGACTTAACATCCCAAAATTACAGCCTTTGCTTTTTCCCCGAGTCTCAGTTTACCCTTCCTGTTACTCTTACCCATCTTTTGACCAACACTGTTAGACCTAAACACCCCCACACAAATGACTTGTAGGAGCCACAGACCGACCAGAGACAAAATCTGAGACATACAGAACAGGGAAATTGTTGTTTGCAGCCATACACCTAAACAACACAAGCTAAAATGTTTATCAACTGCATGTGAAGCCAACAACTGCTTAGGACAATTCTTCAGCTAGTAATCCAAATCGAAATGCCTCAATACAAGACCAAGTACAGACCTATAGCAAAGATTTAAACACAGTTTTCAAGACTTAACATCCCAAAATTACAGCCTTTGCTTTTTCATAACTTTCAGTGCACTCATATCTCCAACATAATAGATGTTTCATCATGGATGAAGCATTCCACTGCCAGCCAGACCAATACCTTTTAAGCACAGTGGTATTTCTTGCATACTGCAAATTGGAACTTAAACAAAAACCATACAACTGTATTTCTGTTTTCAATCACCATCTGTGAGGTAAATCAAAGGCACTACATAAATGTTCTGATACAAGTAGGACCACCAAACTACCAAAACCAAGGCAGTGCTCCAGACAATTGTCTGTGCATCAATTCTTCATTTCAACTACTTCTAAACTAAAATCTAACTTAAGTAGAACATTAGAAGAATGCAGCACACACTAAACTACTGTCAGTGACCTTTCCAAATTCTCTTCTTAACCAACTTAGACAGACAAGCAGCATTCAGAAACGAACCTCAGAATCATAGATTCCATAAACCACAAAAGTCGACCATTTTCACCACATGACGAAATAATATTTTAAAAATCAAATAGCACCCTTCAGAGAAAACACATGGAGGAGGTACTTCTGTTATGCTTCAACTGACATTCAAGTGGGACAGGAGCACATGACAAACTCCAAGATTTACTGCACACCTCGTCTCTTAACTAAACAATCTTGTAACAGCTCACTCACACAGCATGCCAGTTTCTTCATTTCTTTTTGCAGCAAAATTCCTCGATACAGTATTGACAAGTGGCAAAATCTCAGTCAAGTTTTACCTAGAAAGAGCATGCTATGATCTATCGCTCTACAGAAACACGCAAATGTGACAGTGGGGCTAAAATTATAAGTTATAAACACCACAGTTTTGATTCGATTTCTAATAATGAATTTGGCACTGTAGTTTCTGCAGGAGGATTGTCTGCAGTTAAATTATTAAACTAGTTCTTCCAGGACTATTCACATGATGAAGAACGTTTTGTTTTACACAGAATTTACTTCCAATCTCAACATCTTGATAGGCAACTTTTCATACACCTTCAGACATTGCAGAAAAGTTCTGACTACTCACTGGTAAGAAATGTACTCCATGATCAAGTGAGATATTTTTTGTCAAACATGAAAAACTTTAGGGGATAAGAAATGCAAAGTAAAATTTTAATCATGAACTCATTTTTCCGAGCTGCAAGACTTTTTCTTTAGGAGAAAACACTCAAGAAACATTATCTTGCCAAGTAATAAGACAGGTAAAACAGAAATATTGACACAGGTCCTACTAAAAAACTAAAGCTGAAAGATGCAAATCATAAATAAAGACCCACGATACACAAGATAAACAACTGTACAGCTAGAAAGAAGAAAATCACGCATCCTTGAACATGTTGTGTGGGCTGCTACAATTTAAAAAACTTGGGAACAGATGCTACTTGTGTGTTACAGCAAAATCAGGATCACACAATCGACCACGAGAAGTTTATGAAGATGAAAAGGCAAGACCTTAACTGAACCACAACAGAACTACTTTACGAACTAAGCATGAATAAGGTACAGCAAGGCAACCGATTTAGGTAACCTACCGACCATAAGTTGTATAGTTGAGACCAGACAGAAGCTCCTCTAGCCATCTATGCTTGAGAGAAGTTGTGAATACTAGTTTCCAAAGGCAGAGCAGAACTTGGTTGTTGAAGTCAAATAGTTTAATTCCTCACCCCTTTTAGCGTTACTGCAGCCAATTTCTTGAAAACACTACTTTCATGTAGTGACACCAAACCAAGTGCCTACCAATGTTCATAGGCAGCATTATAATAAGTCTTCTGACAAAAGTTACAAATAAAATTGATAGAAATGTCAGAACACATTTTGAAGAAGCCAAACCGAACCTCAGTCTTTGGCAAGGTACATTTCATGCAAAAAATATCAGTGCATGACAAAAACCATCAATAGATAAACCGCTCTGATGAAAATAAACCTTTCAAAAACTTTAAAGTCCTTTAAAAATCTGAAACACTAAATGACTAAACCTCTCAAACAGCAATCAATAGATCTATAACGTATAGACTAGCCAGGCATAAAGGTGCACTTTCTTCTGAAAAATAATTAACAGGCAATTAATTTTAGAACAGCATGCATTTCTTCCTCAGATTCACAAACAGATGCCTTCAGATAGCAAGTTACTCAGAAGTAATTGTGCGCTAATGGCTTCCTCAAGATCATTATATCAGAACCCAGATATAACTGACAATGCAGCTCGACATCTGTAACCAATTAGTGAGGATAGGCTAGTAAATTATAGTGATGTCTCACATATGTGCTGCATACGTCTTGCACGTGCTCCATAGGTATGACAGACAGGATCCCCATATGTGTAACATGTCATAAATCTTACCTTATCCTCAACATGAGACATTACTCTTGTGATCTGAGCTACAGACCAATTGAACACAAATATAACACACGCATGATTAGATGTGAAATCTGATGTAAAGCAACTGTACATGGATCTGAACCACATCAGACCATCGTCATGTCATTTCACACCTAATCGCAGGGTAAATTCAGACGAAACACGGTCACGGACAACCATGCCCAGACTTAATTCATCGTACACAATGAAATCATTATGATGCAACCTCATCATCATACTACAACAACGGAGGTAGCGTTGTCATGAGGTTGTCACTTTCGTTTTGGCACTAACGCAAGCCTAGCACCACACACATAAAACTAGTCATTGCAGGAATACAGCAGCACCAGCTGCATGATAAATGGCACAGAACAAGCATAAGTGGACGACACTCACTCAATCTCTCTCTCAATCTCTCTCTCAATGTTCTCTTCATGTTATTCAACTGGAACAGTACACAATATAACAAGTTAAGCCATTTTACAAACCTTTGTGAGATTCCTAATGGGCCTTAGAAGTATCCAGATGCATACATAACCTTTGAAGGTCTGATAGGAACAGCAAATAGGGTCTGCATAATACCAAAAGCATGGTATTATGCAGACCCTATTTGCTGTTCCTATCAAACCTTCAAAGGTTATGTATGCATCTGGATACTTCTAAGGCCCATTAGGAATCTCACAAAGGTTTGTAAAATGGCTTAACTTGTGATGACAGGTTGTAATCAGCTGTAAAAACGCGTCCAACTCAATCCAAAAAAGGCAAAGAAGCCGCAGCCTACACTTGGCTCTCAAAGCAATCTCCATACACCCAAGTCACAGCAGTTACGTTGTCAAGAAGGCCTTTGTCAATCTGCAGGAAAGGTCTTCAGGAAAAGCCAGACACAAAAAGCAATAATTAAATATGAAAAACTCAAATGAAATCAAACCCACAGAATCATAAACAAAACTCTGATTCTTAATTAGATAGAAATCAAAGCATCTCACATCGACTTGCTAAGAAATTAACCATTGAGAAATGTAATGTCCAATCTGTGATGAACATGTGTTGAACAATGTAACACTGCTCTGGCTTGGTGACAAATGGCAAGAAAGGCTCGAAGTTTTCAAGTAAACATAATTCTACTTATGTTAAGCTCTGTACATCTAATTGTAAGAAGGGCCTAAGCAAGCAAGTAGAGAGATGCTGTTCGTTAGCTTTGGTTGGCACTGAATGGTTTGCACCCCTGCAGAACAGGCACTGGCCTTTCCTGTATTATACTAATGCATGCCAAACGGCCACACTTCTGCTACTTGAAGGTTTGACGAGGTACAAGATGAAACTCTACAGTTGAGTCACATAATATTTATTTTCTAGTGTGCAGAAACTGTTAGAACAGTCCGGAATCAAAGTCTCAAACCATAAAGTTGGATCATTAAACTGGACGAAAAGAGATCGAGAGACTCACAGAAGAGGACGAAAAAAGCTCCCACCATGCCCCCTAAAAGTTAATTAATCATGCAACAGTCATATTTATAAAATTTCAAGAATGCAGTGCAAACTACACACACTTTTTAATGAAATTTAGAAAAAAATTTAAAACAAGAATACCAACATACATGGTATAGAAACAGAACATTCGTTTTAGAACCAATTGCATACCGCATTATGGTGTAAAAACTTATATGACTTACATCAACAATTGAAAGAAGATCAATTATTATGTAAATAACTTGTAGCTATTATATAAGTGGCAAATAAATAAAATGATAAATAAGTTCATCAACACAACTAGATGAACATAACGAGGATGTTTTCAAGTATAAATTCAACAATCTCCTCGAAGATTCTTAAGTTCTGTTGACAAAAACATAATCTCACTCAAACAGACACACTAGAAAAATGTATTCTTCTCCCAGTTTCCTTACAAGCACAATGAAATGCAAAAGTATTTAAGCTACAGCAAACAAAAACTGCCAATCTCGTAACTACTTGGCATCATATAATATATAAATTAAAACGATCAGAATTACACAACACAGGCCTCATCAGCGACAAATCTTGAGTAATAAAAATCAAAAACTCTACTCCTTAAAGTCCAAAACATTCCCATCAAACACCTGAACACCATAATTCAAAACAGGCAATACCTTATTTCTCTGCCCAATGAAAAAAAATGCAGCAACATAAATTTCCATCCTGGAATTTGAATCTGAAATCGAATCAGAGCAAAACACACGTTCCTTACTTAAGCTAAAAAGCATCCAAGCAGTTAATCAAATGAAAAGCCAACATAGTATCTTGTCATAGTAAGTGCTGAAACCAAATACAGCAATTTCCACAGATGTAATGTAATCAAGCATTTATATAGCATCCCCTTGAAGATATCTACTCAGAGGCACTCGGATGTAGCCGCACTAATGCCGTCTTCTTACTTACCAAATGTAGCAGCTGAAGACTTGTCAAGGATGTGGAAGACTGCAAAGGTATGAAGCTGACGCAAGCAACAGCTGCAGTACAACATCCACCGCCTTACTTGGCTTCATGCAGCAGAGGCAAAGAACACAAACCAAGAACGACGAGGAGCACCTACTCGAAGCAAAAGTCACAGACGGCAAAGACTACTTACTACCAGCAGCTACAGCGCTACCTGATGACATGTAGAGCAAAAGGGAAAGAATGTACGCTACACGAGCATAAACAATGCCAAGTCAAGACACTGAATGACATCAACAACGAAACCATGAACAATGAACATACAATGATATAAAAAAACTTCTGAGGTCTCAGTTTACACCAGGCAGCGTCGCCTCACACTGATGGGTCAGCGAACTGATAGAAAATGGTCGGAAACTTTCATTCGCTCCCAACAGCAGCACAAGAAACGAACACATCAAAACAGACACAAGATTTAAGTCTCTCTACGTCGACGACCTGCCGATTTAGAAGTCGGGTTCAGTACGACTAAAAACCTACGCTAAACAGAGTCCGAACGAATGTCTCCAGTCTTCTGGAAATGACTATAACACAACATTAATGGTACATCCAAACACTCCACAGAACACAAAACGCTGTGCAGCAGTCTAGTTTGTCAATCACACACGTTTCAATTCCGCTTTTCTCACTGGTCATTTAGCATCCACCAGCAGAGCACAAACTACATCCTGGGTAAACACTGTGACAATGCACAGAAAACACTTATCGACTGTCACAGGAGAGCGGTTCCTAGCGTAGAACCTGTGTCTGCGAGTTCTATGATTGGCCCTACGTCAACGCAGGCTCTCTACGCCTGCCTCTCAAATACAGGTCTCTCTAAACGAAGCAAACAGCAAAGAATGGTACGCGAGATTCTAGCACTAGTGGAATCTGCATTCGCACCAACCCACCAGTCTATCGAATGCACCCTGCCAAGTCCAATAAGAGTCAGCTCAGATCCATCTGATGTAGACGTCATCCGTTACAGCCTCCCGCTTCATAGTGGCAGCTGGACGACCGCGTCTTTCCAGCCGTGGTACGACACCATGTGCTGCTTGAGATTTCTCTTATACCCAAACTCGTTGCCGCAGATGGAGCATCGGAAGTCCTTTTTCATGTTATGCCGGTTGGCGAGGTGGCCACGTAAGTCCCTTTCCTGGCGCAGTCCTTTGCCGCACAGAGGACACCGATACTGGAAGAGACCTCGGTGCACTGTCGCCTCGTGCAGCTTGAGATTATGAAGAGAGCTGAGCGCCTTGCCGCAGGCTAAGCAGTGGAACATCTTGCCCGCGATCGAATATCGCCGTGCAGGAAGCTGGAGATGCAACATTGCCAGCCGCGCCTGAAACAGAGAGACGAAAACTATTACACAGCAATAAAATGCAACGTGCATCACCACTCTGACAACAGGCGAAATTCAATCGACAGGTAACATTAGTAGGCCTACATTACATCAGATTGGTAAAACTAATAGGTAACATTAGCACAATATATCAGATTGGTAAAATCAACAGGTAATATTAGTACATTACATCTGAATGGAATGGAATTCTCACTGGATTTCAACAGGGTCCAACATTCCATGACACTCAGTCTAGGATAAATTTTTTAAATGCTGCACAACCTATATAAAAACAATGCTTAAAAAACAATGCTTAGGCAAACTGTAACCTTATCATAAAACACATTATTACCACACAAATTTTGATTGAACACAACTGAGTCTAATTTTACAGCAAAACGCAACTACATTTGCTCTCGCATGCTCCCAATGGCTGTTCAGACTCTCTTGTTGCTCCCGATGGCTGTTCGGACACTCTTGTTGCTCCCAATGGCTGTTCGGACACTCTTGTTGCTCCAAATGGCTGCTCGGACTCTCTTGTTGCTCCCCGATTTAAAGCATCACTCAGTTCTCATATTTCCCTGATGCTAGTCAAAGGCTATGCAATTACTACTACTATTATTATCAACTAGTAACTACTATCATTATCAATAAGTAACTACTGCTACTACCAATTAGTAACTACTATCATTATCAATGAGTAACTACTATTATCATCATCAATTAGTAACTACTATTATTATCAATAAGTAACTACTACTATTATCAATTAGTAACAACTATTATTATCAATTAGTAACCACTATTATCATCAATCAGTAACTACTATCATTATCAATTAGTAACTACTATTATTATCAATTAGTAACTACTATCATTATCAATTAGTAACTATTATCATTATCAATTAGTAACTTGTACAGCACCAGTGTCTGATACCAAAGGCATCTACCGATGAAGCACCAAAGTCAAACCATAATCCAGTCAACATTCAGAAGAGATCGATGTCTTGATTGATCCCTGCACTTTCGATTAGCTGTCAGTTCAGAGAACTCGTTTAGGTTACGACTGAGATGACATTTCCTTCATATTATGATTTACCCTCTGATGCTCGGACATTAGGGATCTTGACCAATAAATTGTGGTTCTTCTATGTCATTTTCTTAAATCGATCAATTGAGGTCTCTTGCAATATTATTAATTTCACAATGTAGAAGCTGTTGGATTAGATTCACTATAATTATAACGTAATCAAGTTATAATGTAATCACTATAATATAAACTTTTGAAAGAATAAATGAATAAATATTTCAAGGTAGCTTCATAGTAGGGTAACAGTGCATAACAATTCAAACTAAATACGTCAATTTACAAGAAATCTTAATAGAAAATATTTGGGACTAGAAAATGAAATTCATTATCAATATAATAATTAAAGAAATAATTAAATGAAACATACAACTGCATGAAAAAACTTTGTACTTACTTTGGCAATAACTGAGATAGATGTTGAGCAATTGGAAATGCTTTTGCGACTTAAAATTTTTACACAGTAGGTAGGGACTGAGTAGCAAACAGAGTTCATTTGTTAAATGAGAACTTCCTTTCACCACATTCTAAACATCCAAAAACATTCTTTAAGCAAATTCTGAGGCAGCCACGTGTATGAAGTGTTTAACTAGCAACTTCATTTTCTCAGCCTCGGCATATGAGAGCGGATGGCCAGTCCTCTCCCTTGCTGTCTCATCTTCCCACAGACAACGTACAGTGTATCCATTACAACTAGGGCATAACCGAGTAGGCAATTTCCACCGAGCACCGAATCCGAGTATTACGATGAAACTATTTGCCGCATCTAGGTATGAACGGAATACTAGCGGCAAATCTGTCCAGCGAGTAGTAACAGCGCTGACCTTGAAAATTTGGCACGCAATAGCGGCAATACGCAGGTTCCGCATTTAAAACATATTGAAAGATGTACCATAATTTCGTCAAAAATTGATCTTTTATCTTTCTTTTGATATGCAATTGCGTATTTTGCTTCCAAGCAGCACTGACACTACCAGCGAGTACCATCTGTAGGGTGGAGCCAATTCAAGAGAGAAAATTACTGATTTGGTTGCCACCAGAGGAATACATCAAAAAAAATTAAAATATATAAATTAACATCATTATTTTAAAGAAAATTCAATGGAATGTTAAGTTCTTGTTTTATTAATCAATAACTTATTAGTTAGTCCTACATTTATTTCATGAAAAAATATAATTTTATCAAAAAAGTTATTTTTAGCTATTTGCGGGTCTAGAATTTGCCGAGGCGAATACTTCCGAATAGTCCAATATTCGGCCGAGGCAAATGTCCGAGGCGATTTCCGGTTATGCCTTAATTATAACCGAGATGATGGCCATGGGGTGCAGGTCAGGCAGGAATCTTAGACCAAATTTCTACTAGACCAGGGTTGACAATAGAGCGCACTAGCCACTGGACCATCGCACACCAAAATATGTAAAATCATCATAATTGCAACAGGGAAGTTCATGCATTCATGGACCTCTATTACATGCATCTAGGTCAAACCTGTGTCTGGAGTTCTAGTGCGCTGCTGCTGTCCAGTATGGAACATCCAGGTACCAAGGAGGTTGAGTGACTGGTCGCCAGGTGACGCTGACTAGAAGAGAATGGAAAGTTCTGACCACTGTCCAGCTCAAAGTGACCTGCTTGCATAGCAGCCGAATAAGCCAGAGACAGACCATCGAGAATCGGTTCCTCCTTGATGTTGACCACATCTGCACCTTCCTTCTGTTCTGCGGTGGAAATACTGTTTGTTTCGGAGGAGCCTCCAGCAATCGACTCTAAGATGCTACTTTCAATGCCAGTGATGAGCACTCCTTCGCTCCCTTCGACACGAGGTCTCTTCGACGGGCGCTCGCCACTCGCCCCACATTCCTTCTGCCCGGCCGACTCTGCCGCCTGACTGTTTCCGCTGACATCCAATTGCTGGTCGCTTTCCATCTGCCTGGAAAAGTCCTCTGCATACACTCCAGGAAACTCCTCGCAAGACTTCTTTCCACCGTCGGAACCTTGCAGTTTTGTGCTGAGCTTTCCCTCCTGTTGGCCATAGACGCAAGCCGAGTGCGCAAGCAACGATAGGTCATATTCGTCGTTCAGGCGCAAGTCTCCAGCGCTGTGAGGTAGCAAGTCTTCAAATGTCTGAAAGGAAACAGTTGAACGAGACCTTTGGTACTTGTGAGCGGGAGGAAGCGGTGCCGACTGCGCCATCGCCAGCGCCAGACTTAGTCCTTCAACCACAGATGGAGAAGACGACGAGTTGTCTTCACCTGGTGATCCCTCTGTCTCTGGAGCCTTTGATGGACCAGGAGGTTCCGGCATTCCATTAAGATCTTCCGGCTTCTCATCATCGTTGTTCTCGTCACAGTCGGAACTGCTGACCAACGCCGGATTTGAGTTAGCCGGCTGCTCCATGCGAATGACCGTCTCCTTGATGTTGATGAGGAAGACTTCGTCCTGGTCCAGTGTTACTCCGATCAGTCCCTCGACGCAGAACTCAGACTTGAAGTGCAGACCGTTTTTGCAGAGCAGGGTAATTGTCTCTGTGAGAAGCGCTTTCACTTGCTGTTGGTCGGCCTTCAGAGTCATTCTACTGTTGTCTTGTCTTTCACCCTCTTCTTCTGGATAAACAGCGACAAAGATTAGCGACATTGAAAACAGCGTCTTACATTTCTATCGCAATGTTCAAAAGTAGTATTTATTACTGAAATTTTATACCGCCCTTCTTCCACCATTTTGGCTCAGAAGTGCGTGCACAAGCCTGGATGGCGCAAATTGCAATTGTACTGCCGAGCAATTGTGTGCAAACGTCTTGCTCAAGGTCCCCACACAGTGACTCCTCGGACGAGGGTCGAACCTGCTCGCTCAGCACACACTGAACGTTACGAGCTGACCGCTCTAACCGATCGGCCACTGTGCCACACAGTGTGGTTTCCGCAAAGAAGAAGTTCTAAGAAGATGAGTTCCTTAAGCTAGCCCTGAGTATGAAGTGTTAGCGACTTGGTTTTCTTAGTCCACGGCGCACAAGGATGGGTGGTCAGTCCTCTACCTCGCTGCCTCATCTTCCCACCGACAGTGTCTTGTCAAGGAGTCTAGGGCACTCATCATATCTGAGTTAATTCATTCATTCATTCATTTCGAAAATTTATATAGCGCTCCTTAAATAAACCTATTCAGAGGCACTCTCAGCCAGAATGTGGCTAAACAAAAACGACTTGAGTATACAATAGAAGGCTGGCAGATTGTTGCTAGGGAGTTGGCTTGGGGTGCAAGTAGAGCAGAAATCTTGAACAAAATTTCTGCTCTTAACTAATAGCAAATTTCCAATAGAAATAAAATAAGTGAAGATAGCAAAGAATAAGCAGATAACAAGAAAAGAAAGACATACTAATAAGAACAAGGACACGGCAGAAACTACACTCCTACAGTCATTAACGGTCAATAAAGCATAATCCCAATCATCTTTTGAAGGATGATAAAGTCAATAAACTGCATATTTTCCAAGGCACTTTGCTTCATGTCACAGGAAGTAAGTACTTGATCAAACTTCCTGTAATTAACTAGTGTGGATCCTTACTGATCGAGGTGTGCCTCTGGCCTCAGCATGAAAATTGGTAAATAATTTTCAACAATTTCGATTGAGAGTTAATTTCTAAGGTATTTGTGCATTTATGATCAGCAGGACCAAAAGCACTGAAATTGGGATTCACACAAATTTAGAAATATTTTAAAGATAATGAAAGCAGGAAGCAGCAATAATTGGTGACACTGGTTCAATCAGACCAAGGCTTTCACTTTCTTCTCAAAAAGTTTCACAATATTTTATTAAAGCATATGCCCAATTGCCACCTTTCATCACTTTACAGAAGAAAATATCATCATGCCAACAGACTTCATTTGATTTGCTAAACTAGAGAAGCCCCGATCTACAAAGTGGCATTCTTCCAATGGATCTGTAGGAATGTCCATGTAATAGTCGCTAGCTAAACGCTTTTCCTGGAGATATATGTCTCGTTTGAGTTTCAGTTTGATACATAAAGAGTTAGCTCAGATATCTCAAAACTTTTCTCCACAAATTACAACATTACTTTTTCCCTTCTGATCCTCCAAAACATAACCAGATCATTCTTGTCTGCTGCCACCCTAACCTTAGCGCACTCCTTCACCATGTCGCTCACCTTACCATTGTTCATCGCTTTACCTTGGTCTCCCATCCAGCCGAATGAGCGTTGAAAGAAGCAACTGTGCATTAAAAATAATGGTCTGCATTCCAAACCAGCAATGACTACATTTTAAATATGGCCAATGAAACAAGACCGGAGAAACTATATAAGCAACATCCAGTCATTACTTTTTATATTAATTAGTATTAAAAACATCAACAGAATATAGAAAGACAACGTGGCAAGGTCCACATGATACATTATCACATCTTGGCTTGGAACTGTCTTCCAGTCGCTGCGCCTCCAGTTACTGACCCTCTCTCACCATGTCAGTTTCGGAGATGCCTTAAGACCTTTCTTTTCCCACGCACAGACGCCCGTTAAGAACGCTGCTTATTTGAGCGGCACTATGTAAATGCTTGATTACATTACATCTTACTTCTGAAAAATCCTATAGCTGCCAAAAAAAAAATAATGACACATATACAGTTTGAAAAATGTGCCTTCGAACAGGCTTCATATTCACACTTTAACTTCTTCCTCAGTATTGATTAGATGTATAAAATATAGAATTATGGTAGAGTAAGATCTGGCAGGATAGAGAAGGCCATGGCAGCAGAGTAGGTTATGTTAGGGTATATATGAATATATGAGCAGGGAAAGTTAGGGTAGGGTAGCAGAGGGTAAGGCACTCAATTCCTAGTACAAATCTGCCTAGAGCAATGTAAGACATGTAAATCTTTTGTAGACATCTCAGACAACAACAGCAGTCTGCTGAGGAGTGATAGTTTTAGCTGGTCAGCCCTACAGGCTACTGCAACAATCATGCAGCCCATGTTTCCTTACTGGCAACATGCCTGGAAAATGAACTGTCAATTTCATATTACACATGAGCAGTAAAGCCAGTGGCGAAATTTGGTCCATTAACAGACCACGCTAGAGGTGCCACTCTAGAATAGACGTTTCACGTATGCTATAGTTCAAGCGGGTAATTGCCAACCATGGCGTCTGTTCAGGATGACATTATCAGCTAAGCAAACAGTTTAATTCGGCCACTTACGAACAATATAATATTATCCCATAATATTCAGGAAAAGTACGCTGGAATGGCGGCTAACACGCTGCAACTACAGCCACTACCGACCACAAACACACCACCGCACGCAAGGCCTAAAGGGCAGCCTGCTCGCTATCGTCGGGAAACAGAACACTTCGAGACTACCCTGCATATAGCATACGACTAGAAATATTTCGTCTTACAATATTGTAACGACGTCTTACAAGCTCATTTCTGTGAACGTGCACGCCATGTTAATGAGACAGGCCTACTACAGGCCTATTGTACAAGTCAGGGACAAAGCAGACCATCGCATTGTCTGCAAAAAATGCGTCAAAATGCAACGGAATTACACAACCGTACACCGCATCTCCGACAGATAACGCATACATACGACTGTGGGCTGTAGGAAAAAACTGTAAGTTTAATTCTTGCCAAAAAATGCGCGACAACAGAAATTAATTTATCAAATTATTATAAATCCACTTCGCTCAACCTACGAATCTGACTACAGGTCGCACAGAAAGCCCAATCCAGCCCAAAATAGCCCAATTAAATGGGACCAGACGTACTACGGCCTTATTTGGCTGCTTCAATGAAGCGACAGACCATTTTAGCCTACTCAAGCCTACACACAAAGACTAAGACGATGTGACAGCTGCATTGTATAGCTTAAGCGCGAAAAGCAAACTAAGAGAGACTTTTAAATGAACCATGGTCATATTGTAAATAGACCAGCTACATTAAAGGCCTATTTTCACTCGTAGTATACTGTGGCGCTATAGTTACGCCTAGGATCTAACTAACTCTTTACACCACTGATGAAACTTTTTTTACATTCTTGCATCACCCAAGTAACCAAAGAATGTGCTGCAATTGCATAATTATTATCTTCAGTAGCATGATGGTCATTTTGCAAAGGCGTGGGTAATTCTGACTCTACTACAGAGATTCCCATCTCTATATATTCTAATCCTTCTGTGAAATCAAAACGCAAACTGTTACGCCTATGTCAAACCAGCCTATACGCTAACACAGTCCTTTAGAAATTTGTACGACGTGTGGATAACGAACGAGGTTGGCTTGCCTAGGCCTATAGTTGTTATATATTGGACTAATTGGTGCATACTTCAGGCAAAACTAATCGGATACGCCCGTTCGTATACAGCATATTAACTAACTATAGGCCACCAGCGGAGGCCACTTGGACCATTCCAGATCAGTTTCATAATTTAATTGAAGTAGGTACAACTCTACCACGAATCGTTGAATTTGGTTATTCGACGATTAGGCCTAATTACACAGTTTGAACTCTAGAAGCATGCATGGTAGTTAATTAGCATTGCACACATTAAATTCCTGTACAACAATAAAATATAAATTCTCTTGAGGCAAAGAATCGGCATTACTATATTAAATTGGTCATTAGATATGCTCCTCCGATCCAATAGGCCTACATATGTTTAGATCTGAAGGCTTACGTGCATGCAATCACATCAAACAACATGATAATATTAGGGCTGTTGAAAATATAGGCCTACATAAATAGTTTGTAGGCCTACAGAATAGACCTGAAAGCCTACAGAAAACAGAGTCTGGCCCGTAGGCCTATAGTCCACGCATAAATGCATACAGCCTAAAGACCTATATCGCATTCACACGAAGGCCTAATTATAGCAGCACCCAATGAGATAGTTTTACACAGATTGCTATAGAGCGTTGGCGTCGTTATCGGCATGTAGATATTGAACCATTAGGCCTACGTTGTGCATATATATATATATATATATATATATATATATATATATATATATATATATACAATTACGCATGTAGATTTTGAACCATAAGGCCTACGTTGTTAAGCGCAAGGCGTTTGAGGCAGGCTGGGCCACCTGTAGGCCTGAGACTACAACTAAAGAGGGAGCGCACACATGAATATCTAATTAAGATTAGCCGTCTACGGACTATACAGGCCTTATGAGCCAATCTAGCAAATTGTGTTTCGCAACTAAATTATTGTGGAATTCGATGATCTTTAGAAAATATCTAGGCCTTCCAGTTCTACATCAGTAAATCACGTTGATAAAGATAGACATATAGGCCTACACGTAGGCCTATACACAGGCCTACACGTTTGGATCTATTGCTAACCGGCTCATAGCTCTATAGCACTGAGTGTGGCCTGAAGATTTTCTTCATCCGCAGGCTTGCAAGTCCTTTACAAGATCAGACCTAGGCCAGTGCCAAGTAAAACTATTATGACTGTAGAATAGGGTATGTAGGTTTCACATTGGCCTGTTCAGTTTTCAGAGATCCATGTCTGGGTGATCCGATATGTTAAACAGCATCGTCTTTTTGTAGTAATTTGTGATTTGCTTAGATTTGTTGAATTAACAAATAAACCATGATTGATTGATTGATTGATTGATGTATTGATTGATGTATTGATTGAAAACAGTTTGTAGAAATTAGTCTTCAATGTAACGAATCAGTCTATAATAATAGACGGTCCCAGTTTTGTCGAGCCTCGAGGGGATGTTCGAGCGTGAACTGGTGTGCAAATATATTTACCCCTCCTTTACGGTTCCGCCAATGGTCGACCTTTTGGCGGATCAGTAGGCTTATACATTTCCGAGATTTTCGACCCACAGGCTCGACTAAGGCCACGATGATAGCCACCCAGCATCAGATCACCGATCTGCTATGTGAAACTTGTTGAATTAATTGACGGAAATGTTTACTAAGGTTACGCATTCTGACGTTTTTTTGATGATGCGACGTCACATTTCGTCGCCCTCCCCATGTCGAAAAAATGTGTGACCCTCCCGTAGGCGCGTGGCATCATTTATGGACGACCCCAAGTGCCCTTACCTTCCTTCAGATTTGCGTACTCTTTTGGCTAGAGATTCTGCATGTGGGTCTTCACAACCTTAACAAACATCTGAAAACTATCGCTAGTGTTTTGAGGGAGTGTCTCTGCGTAGGCCTAATGTATGCACGTCTAACACAGGCGTATACAGAATGCTGTAATATGGGCCTGCATATCTGAACTGTTCCAGCTTGTATGACTTTGAAGCTGACAAATTTTGATAACCTTAGACGTTTGGACCCTAACTGTACGACAAATTAACTGATATTAATTATATCTTATTCATGTTTGACGGTCTTCATCCTTCTGCCTAAGCTTTGACTAGGTCTACCTTATGCGTCTATTGTAGAATTATTCAGGGTCAACCTCTCTCATTCTTCTATCAGTTATACTTACTTGAATGTAGTAGGCAGGAAAGGCTTAGCTGGCAAGTCTTGACTGAAGGCAGAATCACGAATTCCCGTATTTACTGTCAGACATATTATGTGGGCCAAACAGGCAATGCGCCAACGAGCAGGGAATATATAGGCCTAGGCCTATCAAAGGTCAGCTGTGGTTCAAATCCAAAGCATGCATGCACGCCTCATGTAGGCCTATTAAGGCCTGTATTAACGTCGGCCTGATAGTTACACGCAGGGCACGCCAGAACGACACACGCGTGTATACATATAGCAGGCCTACTGATGATGGAGCCGAAGACTGTACGAGGCCTACGTGTACGTGAGAGCCAGGGATTTTATGTGGGCCTGTGTTATCAGGCGTCCATATTATTTTAGGTCTAGAAACAATGAACATACTGTATGACAAGTTGGCTACGTGGCATAGTTACGCAAAGAGGGCTGAGCAATAAGTATGGCGACCATACTAAAATATGCACGCAGTATATATAAGACTCACACACATAATAATTATATATATATATACAGCATGTATTTTATATGATGTGTAGGCTACGGCATAGGTGGGTCTATATATATATATATATATATATATATATATATATATATATATATATATATATATATATATATAGGCCTATATAGGCCTATATAGGCCATCGTACATCAGATTCAGAATTACACATAAGCCAACCACGTCATGATTTTTAAGGCTTCGCGTTGCCATAGGCATCATGTTAAAGAAGAAATACAAGCACAGCGAACCTACTTTAATAATTAATTAGTCTTTCAGTGTAATGTAACAGAAGACTTTATAGCGCATCGCAACAGCCTGCACGCAGCTATAAGTCAGATGGGAAAAGGTGTGTCTTAAAATGTTGGAGAAAATGCACCGCAGTCCACAAGAAGTGGAACTGAGCGAATAATCAGTAGATATAGGTCTAAATGGTTCCACGAGGTAACCCAAGAGGAACTTGGTCAGAGGAAAACACTGATTGACAAGATCAGGAAAAGAAGACTAGCCACTGGTTGGACATCTAACTAAAGAACGAACAAGGAAAGAATACCAGCAAGGACATTATACTGCCATGTGGATGGAAAGAGGGGCAGAGGAAGGCAGACAAGGACACGGATGGACTGGGAAACAGGACCTCAGCGAAAGATCCAACATTTGTTCCGCCAGCGTAAAAACAACCTCAGATGCTACGCCATTTACATATATAAGAATATCCTTCCGTCCATTCATGCATCCACCCATCCATCCATCCATTAATCCATCCATTCATCCACGAATCCATCCACCCAACTATCCATCCATCCAACTTCCATCCATCCATCCGATTATCCATCCATACATCCATCCATCCATCCAACTATCCATCCATCCAACTATCCATCCATCCATCAGCCGATTATCCATCCATACATCCATCCATCCAACTATCCATCCATCCAACTATCCATCCATCCATCAGCCGATTATCCATCCATACATCCATCCATCTATCCAACTATCCATCCATTCATCCATCCGATTATCCATCCATACATCCATCCATCCATCCAACTATCCATTCATCCACGAATCCATTCATATGTTCATGAATGCGTCCATCCTTTCGTTCATCCATCCGCCAGGCAATCTACCCATCTATCCATCCATTCATTTGTGCATCCATCCATGAGTCCATCCATTCGCTCTTCTATGAATCCATCATTCCATTCACACGTTCGTAAATGCGTCCGTCCATCCAGCCATCTACAACTCCACCCATCCGTCTATCCATCCATTCATTCATCCATGTATATCCATTCATCCACCCATCCACCATTATCGTCATCTCCGAACTTACAGAGTGTCACTAGAAGGTCAAGCGCAGGACACCATCTCATTCACAGGTGATACGTCAAATCAGAGGGGCTGTGGTAAGGGTGGTCGAGAGGAGGTCCGAGTCCGGACCATCCATTCGCAGGTAACGGTTACAAATACGTCCGTCTATCCATCAATCTATATACGTGCTCATGTATACATGTAGGGTAGGGCTATTGCAACTCTGTGGCAGGCGCTATATAAATCTAAAGATACAATACGATTAAGCTACGACATAGTTATGCACGTATCAAAGTGACTTAGATAGACCTAATATAATATTATCACGATTTAATTACCTAGCAACTGATGACTCGACTCTTCTTGTTATCGTTTGCTTCTAGCCCTTCCCTGTCCGTTCAACTGACACCAGACAGCAATCTGGAAGTAAGGCATAACCGGAAATCGCCTCGGACATTCGCCTCGGCCGAATATTGGACTATTCGAAAATATTCGCCTCGGCAGATATTATATCGGCAAATAGCTAAAAATGACTATTTTGATAAAAATAATTTTTTTCGGATAATATAATAATATTTCTTCATCAAATACATTTAAGATTAACGGACTTACTTATAAGCTATTGACTTATTAAACAAGAACTTAACATTTCATTGAATTTTCTGTAAAATTATGATCATATTAATTTATATACTTTAATTTCTTTTGGTTGCATTCCCCAGGTGGCGACCAAATCAGTAATTTTCCCGCTTGAATTGGCTTCACCCACTTTCTGGTAAACATTAGAGAGTAAAGACGTCGTTGATAACTTCATATTTCAAATTCTATAAATAGGTTTTACATTTTTTCACAAATAATGTTATTAAACAATAAATATATTGTTATAGCATAGAGTGCGACAATACGCTATATTAGGGATATTGTTTTGTACTCTGGATTGACTATAGATAGTTCTCCGTAACTGCGCATGTGGCATGTTAACTACGCTTTGCCTACGGATGGTACTCGCTGCCAGATTTGCCGCTACTATTCGGTTCGTACCCGGATCCGGAAAATAGTTCATCCAAATACTCGGATTCGGTACTCGGTGGAAATTGTCTACTCGGTCATGCCCTATCTGGAAGCCCCTTCCTGCAAACGCTCGCTCTGTAAACCACGCGCTGAGCACACGATCTCGTCCAAAACTCTTCTCTTCCGGGACTCATTTTCTATAAGGAGGCTTCCTCTAATTTTTTTTTCGGTCTTGGAACTCGACCAGATTCAACATGGAAGCTGGCATATACACCACAAGTGTGTAAAACGCAATGAAAACGCAAGAAAATAGAAGGAGGAGCAAGGATGTGAACGAAAGAAGAATGAAGGCAGAACAGAGAATAAAGGTTATTTGCTGATCTATATCTAAGGGCGAGGAAAGGGGGAGATGGTAGACTGAGGCCTCTTGAAAGGGAGAGATGAGGAAGGACGAATGCAGCGTTGGAGCAGAGGAAGCCCGAGTGAGCCATAATATAGTATTGTACCTGTAAAAGTTTGGCAAAATCAAAGGTCAACAAGACACCTCATATATAGTAGCCTAACTCTCTGAGACGTCCAATGGCGTCCCGGAGCTGCAAATTCGCCCCCATTAAGGAGCCGTTGACATATTACGTACGCAGCGAGGGGCTTCAAATTTCGGCGATTTTGCGTACGGGTGCGTTTCGTGGAGGGCAGGGTCCCGAAAATATGTACGTACGTAAATCTAATTGTCAAATTCTGGCGTCCACAATACAGAATATGACATTCAGATCTGTATACCCAATCACAGACAATATTCATGCTTAATCAAGTTTATACATCAAAACTGTTTCAAGTGCAAATGTTTTTAGTGTTTTATTTCTTCATAACAGTTAACAAATTTAAGCTGTTAAATATGATGCTTAACAAAAATAATATTTTTAGATATTTAACCTTTGCAATGGGGGAGAGGTAAAGTCTAGAGCTCGAATGTACGTACCCACGGGGGGGGGGGGGGTTTGAGGACGTAACAGTGAGTATGGGGTTCCGAAAATCCGATTTTATTGCGTAAGTGATATATGGATGGGACATAACCTTACATTTTGTGAAGCTCAAAGAGCAAATATTATAAACAAACTGCTCAGATCTAACCTAACATTCGAACCTACAGGACTCACCTCTCAACACCTACGCCTATCAACACAACACCTACACCCATCGACAATATCTACAACTACCAATATAACATCGACGCCTATCAACACAACACCTACGCCTATCAACACAACACCTACACCCATCGACAATATCTACAACTACCAATATAACATCGACGCCTATCAACACAACACCTACGCCTATCAACTACACCTACGCCTATCAACACAACACCTATGCCTATCAACATAAAACCTACGCTTATCAACACAACGCCCATCAACAAAGCACCTGCGCCAATCAAAATAACACCTACGCCTATCAACACAACACCTACGCCTATCAACATAAAACCTACGCTTATCAACACAACACCAACGCCCATCAACACAGCACCTGCGCCAATCAAAATAACACCTATGCCTATCAGCATAAAGCCTACGCCTATCAACACAACACCTACGCCTATCAACACAACACCTGCGCCCATCAACACAACACCTACGCCTATCAACACAACACCAACGCCCATCAACACAGCACCTGCGCCAATCAAAATAACACCTATGCCTATCAGCATAAAACCCTACGCCTATCAGCACAACACCTACGCCCATCAACACAGCACCTACGCCTATCAAAATAACACCTATGCCTATCAACAAGACTCCTACGCCCATCATCGCAACACCTAGGCCTATCAAAAAAACACCTACGCCTACTAACATAACACCTACACCTATCAACATAACACCTAAGCCTATCAACACAGCACCTACGCCTATCAACACAACAACGACGCCTATCAATATAACACCTACGCCTATCAACACAACACCTGCGCCCATCAACACAACACCTTCGCCTATCAACACTACACCTGCGCCTATCAACACAACACCTTCGCCTATCAACACAGCACCTACGCCTATCAACACAACAACGACGCCTATCAATATATCACCTGCGCCTATCAACACAACACCTGCGCCCATCAACAGAACACCTACACCTAAAAACTCGTACTCCTGTCAACACAACACCCACGGTTATCAACACAACACCTACGCCTATCAACATAAAGCCTACGCCTATTAATACAACACCTACGCCCATCAACACAACACCTACGCCCATCAACACAACACCTACGCCTATCAACATAGCACCTACGCCTATCAACATATCACCTACGCCGATCAACAAAAGACCTACGTCTTTCAACATAACACCTACGCCTATCGGCACAAAACCTACACCTATCAACACAACACCTACGCCTATCAACACAACACTTACGCCTAAAAAACACCTACGCCTATCAAAATAGCACCTAGGCCTATCAACAAGACTCCTACGCCCATCATCGCAACGCCTAGGCCTATCAAAAAAACACCTACGCCTACTAACATAACACCTACGCCTATCAGCAAAACACCTATGCCTATCAACAAAACACCTACGCCTATCAGGCGTAAGATGAGGATTAAAACTATAATTTTCAATTTTGATGCTCACTAATTTATCCCAATGAAGTTAGTAAGATTTTATTTGTCACCCGAAAATATCCTCATTACAAACAGGTTGTCAAGCATGATGTTGGCGCCCCACTGTTCAGCGATCACTAAGGGCCCATAAGGGGCGACATAATATTCATGACGAACGCCCTGGACACATGGTTGTACGAGCAAAAGGTACACGTTTGTAAAAGAGAGTATGTTGAGAGGCTGAACGTAAAGATCGGCGACCCGAACTTGCTATGACAGGAACAATAAGGAATTTCATGTAGAATGCAGTCCATCCCAATGGACGGCTCCATACAAATGGACATAGTTTGAAGTGAATGCGCTGAAGGACAGGGAGCCAATGTAACGTGTCTTGCATGTAATCAGAAACCGAGGCAAATTTAGAAAGGCGACCAATCAGTCGCGCCGCCGCACGTAAGACACGTAAGGCTGACTTTTCCTTCTTTCGCTAGGCGGCGGCGTTTGTTAAAGTGAGATGTACAGCTCAATGGGCACCCTGCGTGGTTGCCGACAGTCAACTTCGACTCCTGAAATAACTTCTCATCATTCGTTCATACTATGTCTATTATCATTGCTGCGGTTGATCAGTTTGAAAATAAACGAAAATCGTTATCTTTCTCTCTCTCTTTAAACAGTTATAGGCCATAAATGCAATGTTTAAAATTATGAGCACAATTTGGCCTTACACCGAAAACCACGAACCGTGGGCCTATGCATAGGCCTACCGTTGGTCATCTCGATTTGTTGCATTTTTTATCGACCTGAATTTCGCTTTTAGCTGCGTGACTGTTAACAAACGGTGCACTTTATCCAAATCAACCCAGAGTCCCAGACTGATAACAGGCCCATCTTAGATAACATCAACTTTACAATGACGTCATAGAAAAACGGGTGACTCCACATATGCCTATGAGACTCCTTATGTTTCAGAGTTCTGTTTTTGATCTGTTACTTTGAAAATTCCAATACGTCTTTTCAGAATACCCGCGTTACGGCGTAGATGCAGTACCGGCTTGTTGTCCTTGAACATCGATACAATTAGGTTGAGGGTCTTGGTTATGAGCGCACCCAAATGCGCTTTTAAAAGCCCTTTGTCTTTTTCTTTGTCCTGATATCTAGGATCTTGGTATTGATCTTTAGTTTCAAAATTCTGGTTCTGATCCTGCAATACCAGGACTCGACTGTCAATATGAACAAAGATCAATCAGAGATGATCGAATCACGCGATCCATGCGTCACTTAGGGTTTTAGACACCCTTGCTACGTCATTTAGCATTGATTGAAATGAAGCTCTATAGGTGTACTATATACATTGGGTCCATGGATATATACCGCATGCAGCATATCACATTTTAAGCAGGGTATGCTTATACATGCACGCAGGCGTTATATAATATTATTTACAACGGATGCCAGCGTGTCAGTCAAAAATAATAAATTAAAAGGCTTATTAACACAACCTTGTTCCTCTTGAATCTGTAGGCCGATTCGAGTGGCGATGAATCGGGACGTCTATCTCCCAAGTCATTGGAGCAGTGTTGGGCACGAGACCAAAACCTCGAGACCGAGAACAAGCCCGAGAGGTCCAATGCCAAGACCAAGACCTTTCCTTTAAGACCAAGACCGATGGTCCAAGACCAAGACCGATGCATTCGAGACCAAGACCAAGACAGCAGTTTTCCGGTCTCAAGACCGTCTCGAGACCACATCCCGGCCTGCATTGGAGCAACTTAATTCCCCTAAGTCATCGGAACAACGTCCCTCAGTTTTGACTGACGGACTAGCATTATTAAATTTTAAGGATGAATGATGCATTGAATAGATTGAACCAAGTTATTGGTGCGCACATTGACACTAAATAAAAGAACAAATTGGCTCAACTTTAAATAATAAAAGATTTTCATTGGTATAAAAAGCTTTTAATTAAATCCCTAATTTCTCAGTGAGATCTTCCCCATTTGTTGGATGGAACAATTGCTCCAAGGTTTATATGATGCAGACGCCCCTAGCGTTTACACCATAATGAACTAGATGATACTATAGATTAGGCCTATCAGATGCTAATTTAGTGGGTTAATTGAGAAGAATAGATCACTAACGCATGGACGTAAGCCTGCGTCATTTCAGTTAATCAGCAGGGCAAAAGTTTTATGGAGAATTTTGGCCAACTCGCTAAGTTTTTTTTACTCTACATGTGCAAGACAGCAGTTTTCCGGTCTCAAGACCGTCTCGAGACCACATCCCGGCCTGCATTGGAGCAACTTAATTCCCCTAAGTCATCGGAACAACGTCCCCCAGTTTTGACTGACGGACTACTATTATTATTGTCACTATTGCAAGTTAGATTTTTATGGATTAATTCATAATAATAATAATTGTAAGCAGTATGAAAAATCTTTGCATAACTTATTTTTTGCAAACGATATATTATAGTTATAATGAATCGAATGGAGACATGGGACCCCTCCGGTCCAAATAAATGAGTGGTAAGCGCCAAAAAATATTGGAAAATTTATATCCTGGTTACGCCCTTTACATAGAATTCTAGTGGCAGTTTGTGCTTGGCGGCCTTGGCTACGCCACCGACTTCATTATGCTGTACTCTTACGCACTTCTGACCTTATTACATGTAGTTATAATATATTTCAAGAACACCGAAGAATTCTGTTCGCAGATATCCAGACAATGGATTTGCGTTGAAACTGAGGGTTTTAATAGACTGAGCAGATGCTTTTAAAATAGATCTTGCATTTGATGTTTTATTTTTAAATTAACCTCGAACTTTTTACTTACGCGAACGGACGTCCGCTCGCGTTATTGTGGCAACAGTACTCGATCTGTAGCTGTAGGGGATGTAGATGGGACTAAATATTCTTTATTCTTGAATCTAATTAGAAATTAATTACATTAAAATTGCGAATTCGTGAAAAATGCCGTCATGTAAGCCGTCGACAAGGGTGATTCCGGCAACTTGTGCTTGGTCGATGCTGTTGGGCTGCACTACGCTATTCTTCGTTTTCGCGTAAGGTCCATTAATGTGCTTTCCGATATACGTAAGTAAGTGAGCGAGTAAGTCTTAATGTATCATTTTATTCACACGGATGACTCATTACATTGTTTCTTAAGGTGTTCGGAATTTTACTGCGATTCGGTAAAACGCAGATAATGAACAATTTATAGTGCTATTGTGGTTTTGTGCCAAGCATGGATGAATCCAGAATTGCTTCTGGATATCTTCCATGAATTGTAATATACAATGGTACCTACATTATAATGCAGAGATGATGGTGTCTTTATTTAATCTTGGCATATTTTTATTAATCGGCAGGATAATTATTAATTTCTGGGTTTTTTAAATTGGAAAATAAACCAGCAGTAGCACACATAGTTGTCATATATATTTGTGTGGGGATTGGATCTATTTGTATTCGACATCACTGTCATCAGTTCCTGACGCCGGTCATTTAGAGTGATGGGTTGGAATAAAATATCTCCACTGTCATTTTTCAAATTCACTGCTCCCAATAGTGCTAGTTCAAGTGATGTTAGTTGTTATTTATTGGTCTGTCATTGTTGAAAAAATGTTTACCCGTAAAGAAAGATCGGTTGTATCGCCATCTCGTTTATTTTTTTGGGTTTTCTTGTGAATTCTCTGATTGTTCTCATACTATGATGCCATAATCTGTCAAGTTGATGATGACTTTCTTGTGTTCGCATTCCTCTTTTACACAGACACTGATCATGTGTCTATTTGTGTTATATTCTTTTTTCAAGTATCTGTCTCACTGTGAATAGTTGATTGATTGTTCTTCTTCGTTGTCTGACTCAGGCTTGTTATTCTCCAAGTGCTCTCTCTCTCGACATTCTGTTATGTATCATTTGGTGAAAACTTTTCCTAGAATTCTGTGTAGACATATGTCTCTAATTTGTGACGTCTTGTGGATCTCATATCATTTTTATGTAATCCTCTGGATTGTATATTTTGCCTAGTCTTCTGGCATTTCTTCCTTTTGTTGAATCTTTGTTGCATGCATAGCTTTAACAACTGTTTCTCTACCTTCTTGATGTTGTTCCATATTGATTCCATCCATGCATGGTGCTTTATCCTTATTAATTTTGTTGATAGAATCTCTTTCCTCTTTTTGTAGAAATTTTTGCATCTGTTCTTCCATGTAGTTTTTGGACAACTCTGTCCATAGGGTCATCTTTAGGACTGTAAATTTACAGCCCTAGTTATCTTGTGTGTGTCAGCATTTAGTAGAATTCTGTCCATTGTTTCTGTATGCCTGCATTATCTGGTAGTATTTAGCCATTTGCATTTTTGGTTGCTGCGGCTTTGAACTAAAGTTCTCCACTAAGTAGTTTGGTCTTATTATATACCTCTTGCATTATATTTATATTGAAAGATTTCTCAGTTCTTGGAACCTATTGACTTCCTGTTGAACATTGGAATTAATTATTTATAACATTTGCAATTGTTCTAGCTCCACATTAGTGATGATTGACCAGATTCTCTGATTCTTTTATCCATACAATCTTAAGATCCGAACAATCTCAGGAACACGAATGATTCTTGATTAATGCACCAGCCGTTATCACTGACCTGAGTGAAATTCTAGGACTTAAATCCAAATAATACATAATGCATACATGGGGTATTTCTAGCGTCGTTTCTGGTTATAAGTGATGCAGCTCAGTGCTTTATTAGTCACAATTGAGATATGATTGACTTCACCATCAGCATGTTCATAACTATCTGTTTACTTTACAGTGTAAGTACGTCATCGTAATTCGTTTGTGAGCCTGATTATCTGGATCATTTTGGGTTGACTCTCACTCTTTATTACCTGCTAATGGTTTATTGTTAATGTGATTCATCAGTTTTTTTACCCCACACATATGATATAAGCCATCCAAGAGTGTTTAATGATGATTTAATGATTTGTTACTTTGTTTCAGTTGTCCATATCTGACGACAACATACAGCTATGCGATTGCCATATACCAAGGCCTCGTTACGATATTTGTCATCACCAATTTTGGTTTGGCGACTTTTATGGATCCGGGAATTTATCCCCGAGGTGAGAACAGCAAAACTCACATGAATTGAATTTCAAGATTTGTGATTAGTTTTGGTCAATTTAATGCTGCTGGTTTTTGTTAAGAGCGGCACTTATGAGATGAAGTAATTGGAATGTTTGTATCATGGCTGCAATATTTTATTTGGATTTCTGTGTTGTTAGTATACTAACTAATACTTAAACCTCATTTTAAATAATTAGTGGTACTTCTGAAATGCCATATTAAAGTTGAAATGAAGTGTTGAATTAAATTTAGGGTGCACTTTATGTTAGAATTATGATGCATGTTGAGCGAAGTTCTGTTGTTCGTCTTTCTTCCTTCCTTGGCTGAAATCTTCTGGTTACTGTCGTACAAATTTGTTGGCTACTGCATGAAGATACTTAGCATTATTTTACCTTTATTTGGGATTTGCCATATATATTTCTGATTTGGTTTTCACTTGTTGACCTCTTATATTTTGTTCATATGGTGTTCATTATGTAAATGTAGAGTGGACTCGCAAAGTTAATCTTGATTCTTTGTTAAGTCATTATTGTGAGTGAGTTGCAATGTATAAATATGCTACTTAAGAAAATATGCTGTTTGGGTAAAACTGGTGTGCATGTGTGTTAAAGGCTCTCTGGCATACCTTTTCCCTCAGGAAAAAAAGGTTCTGAAGAATATAATTAAATATCTAAAACCTGTCATTTCTTAAGCTTTGATTATGGTTGATTTATGTTTGTAATACTGCTGAAAATCCCTAATGAACATTAGATTGCCTAATAATTATACATAGAATACTTCAGATGCATAAATTTCCATAATAGTGCACAAATTAGAATATCTAAGTACTGGTAATTACAGTCTTAAGATGGGATATATTGCTAATATGAAGACAGTGTCTGTTGTTATATGTTGGTTGCATAATCTTGTAGTTTTTTTTATTGCATTTGGTTGAAGAGCAACATGATCTAAGCATTAAGGCTGCTTTTACATGTTTGGAAAATAAATGAATTAAAATTGGGAGATTTATCTTCTTTGAATCTCTTATGGGGAAGTAACATGCGTTTGAGTCAGTATATAAATTAATGCATTTCTTTGTCTGCAGTCATTCATTCTTTCACTCGTTCATCTGTTGCTCTATTCATCCATGCATTCATCTAATCATTATGCGTTTGTTTATCTATATATTGGTTCTTCAGTTCATCTAGCATTTAATTCAACAAACAGACAGCTTGTATGATTTAAACAAGGATGTAGTTGTGCTCAAGCATTGGGATTAGTTCTTGACATTGGAGGTATTATGCAAGAGAGATCGCTTTTAAGTAATAAATCCATAGTTCATGCAGGTGTTTTTTCTCCAATCTACACGCAATTCTCGTGTTCATGTACTTGCAAATAAGCCTTTTTATATGATGTGAGGACAAAATTTATATAGCACCTGATAAATCTTCTGCAAGACAAATCTAGCTCCAAGCATATTGGTTGTCCTTCAACATAGACAATGAAAGTAATTGTTGAAGTCCGTTAATATGTGGTCAGATGTGATAGTGGGTGGAGAAGACCTAATTAATAATTAATGACTATCAGTTGAGACTGAATGTATAATTAATTGGGTAGTGTATGAATGGAGGTTGCCTGGGATGTTGAGCTCATTTATCTTGAAATTGGTAGGCCTAAATATGACAAGGTATGTGGCAGTTCCTAGAGAGTATTATGTTTGTGAGTGGCACATTTTGGTTTAAAAATTTACATTTAGGTAGATGAATAGGTCTGATGTTAACGGAAGTTTTGAAAGTAAAAGTAGCAACTTGTATCATCTTTTGGTGTCAACTGCATATTGATGTGTTATCCATAATCTGAGCAACTGCTTAATGCATGTATCATTCCTCATGTGAGCAACATGACATGGCTATGATGCAAGTTCATGTACTTGGAAATAATCATTTTATATTATGCAATGACAAAATGCATATTGGTTGTCATTAATGCAAGTCTGACATGTTTCACATTTATCTCTTTTCATTATTGTTATTATTATTTATATTATTATTTGCTTATAGTCAAGTAAGTAAGCAAGTAAGTATTATCTTTAATATGCCATTTGCAAATGAACAATGGACCATCAATAATAGAATGTAATGATAAAGCATCAAAGTAATAATATTGAAAATAAAATTTAAATTGTAGTGTTTGTGAAACACCAATATTTGCTGTACGACATCCTAGTGGTAAAGCCCTTCCTAGCAGAGTGGTCCAACTGGGGTAATTTACCATTGTGCAGGTGGGGTCTAAGCAGTGAGTGGCTTCAAAAATGGTTGTAGAGCATAACCGGAAATCACCTCAGACATTCACTGCGGCCGAATAATCCGTTTTTCGGGACTATGCAGAAGTATCCACCTCGGAGAATGTTATACACACAAATAGTTTAAAAAAAATTTAATTCAATATTTTTCATAAATATTTAACAATATTTTTATTATGCAAAATGGCGAAAGTGGCGATAGTCAAAGATGTTAACCTTCGCCTGCGGATGGTACTCGCTGGGCCAGCATTGCCACTACTATTCGGTTGTTTGTACCCTGATCCAGTAAATAGTGCAACCAAATACTCGGATTTGGTACTCGGTGGAAATTGTCTACTCGGTTATGCCCTAGGATGGTTGGTATGTATCCAGAGAGGAGAGATTTTTCTGATTTAGCGCTCAGCTTTTTAGTTGTATGGGTGCTAGTAAGTACTTATCTCTGGCATGTAAGCTTATTAATTAGTGTGGTAATATGTTTTGTTTCACCCCATTGGTAAATCCACACCAGGTAGGGAAACAGTAAGGACGTTGAGCATGTGTGGTGGAACATACAACATCATGGATATGGTTTGCAGTCCGCCGCTGAGACACAAGGACTCTTATTGCAAAAATTATTGCTTAGCTTTGATGCAGATTTTAGTGATATGCAAGGAGAATCCAATTTTTTCTGAGCTAGTAATTCTCAGGATCTTCATTCCATTTACCCATTCTATCCATGCAGTTGGCAGGATGGTATCTTAATTTCTGGTGTGACATAGCCGGGTAATAATTTCACTGGACTTGTTTGTATTATGACATTGGTTGCAGTTGCTGGACCATTGTGCTATGTGGTCAAGTTCATCTGCATATTTGAATAATGGGTTTCCAGAATGGAAGAGTTTTCAGCAATTGTAGCCAAAAACTTGGGTCGTCCTAGACAGGATTCATGGATAACACTTACATTTGAACATTTTTATCAAGAAATAATTCTTCAAAACATATCCTGCACTGAGTTATAGAGTAGTACCCAATTGTACACAGAGTCAGGTATGGGCAATTATGCATGGAGGCAAGTGGCGAGGTTGTTATGCCTTACGGTGTCAAATACCATAGAGAAATCAGTGAAATGAGGAGGACATGAGGCTCACCGTTGACTGGTTTGAGTAAATTATGGGTTATTGCTATAAGCACTGCAGAAGTAGAGATTGTGGGTCTGACGGGGGTGGGGAGGGGGGGACGGGACATTGGTTGGAGGTGCTTTAGTGCAGCATTTCTCAACCTCTTGAGTCTCAAGGACTACTTGTAAATTTTGTGTCTAGTTTGCAGATCACCACTGAAATTGTGCCACTGGTAAACTAGGGCTATTATTATTATTAGTAGTATAAAATGTATTTGTCATAATAAATATATTATTTTGCTATGGAAACTATGCAACTGTTACTTTAGTTTAATTAATGTGATAACAGTCAGTTGAGTGTATTCGTATTTACTATTAATTTTAATAAATGTGTAAACTTTAAAGGGAAACAATAGAACTTTAAGCACTGTTACAATGTTCATTTTTTAGCATATAGGATATTACAGGTAGAGTTATGTTTATTTCAGAAAGAACAGATTGAAATCGAAGTCTTTTTATGACAAAAATGACACTTACTGATAACAAGAGTTGTTTTCCTGATCTCTTATTTAAAAAAAAATATTAATATTAGAAAAAGTACTAAATTTAATGTGAACCTTTTTAGACTCCGCTCGCAGACCACCTGGCAGATGGTCTCATTGGTCGGTGGACCACAGGTTGGAGCCTCTGCTTTAGTGCATTTTAACAAAACTGTTTTGTAGTATTTTGGATCATAGGGGAATTCCAGTCTGGTAATCGTAATAGTGAAGATGTTATCTTAAGGCAGAATTTTACTGTCCATGTGGTATATCAGTTTGATTATCATACACTCAATGTGATGTTGTATGATCTGGTTTTAACCCAGTTTAATTTATCGGTTGGCTGATTTGGCCTCAGATCACAAATGCATTGCTCAATATGGCTCCTTATTTAATGCCTGACTGCTTCTGACGTGATTCTGTAAGTGTAATGCAAAAGAGTAATGAATGTAGCAATGAATCTATCTCGGTCATTGCCCTAGAAACGATATGGCATATGACTGATAAATTGATTTAGTTTGGACAAGAGCAGCTCTAATAACGTCTGTATGCTTTAATGGCTTCCACAGTGAGAAGCATTTAGTCACCAGCTAAACCTCTGACCTCTACTTTTTGATTAGGTCTTGTACTGCATTCACACTTCCTCAGAGTTATTTTTTTAATTATATCCTTGTAAATGTTGCATTTATATTTTTTTATCGTTGTTATATTCATTATTATATGAGACAATATATGTTACTGTCTTTATTGTTTAAAGTGTGTTTGCGATCGAAGTGTTGTTTATTTCAGTCAAAATTGATTAGAGTCTAGATTAAAACCTTGCATTTGAATTAGTTTTGCTTTAAAGTGTACCTGTGGCTGTTCTGCATTAAACTCTTGGCAGAGTGACATGAGGCTTCAGTTTCATTGGAGCCCTGATTTGGTTTGAGGCTTTGTAGCCATGTCAAGTGCAGCATAGCTGGGAGGTTTTGTTATGAGGAGATGCCATTCTTTTAACAGAATTAAATATGGATCCCATGTTTCTGACCATATTTTGTTGCATGATAAGACTAATGGTTTGCACATTGGATTACTTCATGTGTCAACCCAACTGTTGTGCTTAAAGTCATGGTACAAGGGCTGAAGAATAGTTCACAAGACCTGGTTCTATTCTACTAACACCCCTTGGCAAAACCTGCTAAAAATAGGTAGCCAGTTATATGGTGTCCTTGGGTAGCTGGATGGTGAAAGGAGCTGAAAGAAAGGAGTATGTATGTATATGGTCTTTTGTATAGCACCTTACAAGAACTTCACAAAGGCACTAACTACATGCACTTGTACCTGCCCTCATATATGCTGAGGCTAAGAAAAGGAAGTCGCTAACACTTTGAATCCATTGCAGGCCTGTAAGGGTATACACTTCTCAATGTATCATAAGTTGCAATACAGTGATGCACTCTAGGGCATAACCGAAAATCGCCTCGGACATTCGCCATGGACTATTCGAAAGTATTTGATGAAAAAATATTATTTTATCAGAAAAATTATTTTTTCAAAAACGTTTTATTTAGCTATTTGTAGGTGTAATATTTGCCGAGGCGAATACTTCCGAAGAGTCCAATATTCGGCAGAGGCGAATGTCCGAGGCAGTTTCCGGTTATGCCCTAGTAATAACTTGCCATCATCTGTTCATACTATATTTGTTATGCTGCAGTTTGTGAGTCTGAAATTGAGTAAAGATTTTATTACTATTGTATCACTAGTGTGTTTGATCAATTCAGCCACTTGACATTCCAGATTCTGCCATGACTTACTCTCTGTGTGTGTGTATTTTTACTAAGAACAAACTAGTAGCAATGCTTTTAAATAGAAATAATAATTTATCTTTTATTAATGCGAAAAATGTTACTTTTTGCATAAATGGTTATTGCCTTTCACTTCCATAATGAACATTTTATGTCCTACACAAAATATGCACTGCATGACTCAAGCTTGGCATGACACTGGGTACATTTTTCCAGTTATGTCTCAATTGTGGGTCCAGTAGTTCTGGTATTTGTCATTTCCAAAGGGTCAAAGTTGAGAGCTGTGATTGCTCTTTGTGAATATGAAAATTTTTATTATTCATATCATGTTGTATTCATAAGTCGATGTTGTTTTGAGGGTCTCAATCTTCAAAACAGGCTGCAATCAGACTGCTGAAATAAAGCAATCATATCACGAAGAACAATTGTAATGATGTCTTCATATTCAATACTATGCAACTGTAATTTGATAATGCCGTCCTTGCAAAAGTTCAGAAGTGCGCATTGAAGCCGGGCAAACAATAAGAGCCATAGGCAGACACTTTTCATGGCTGTTCTTTGCTGACAGACACTATAGTGTTCCTGATTAGTTGCTGCACTTTTTCCCTTTGAAACAAGTCCAACTGAAATGTGTTAGACTACTCATCACATTTCAGTTGGACTTGTTTAAGTGCGTAGCTGCTGAACTGCATATGAACGTATTGGTGATGTTTTAGCGCATGAAGATGAGATGCGGGAAGATGACTTTCACGCACCTCTCTACAAGAACGTCGATATACAAGGAATGACAGTGCGCATGAAGTGGTGCGGCACATGCCAGCTATACCGGCCACCAAGATGCTCACACTGTAGTGTCTGCAACAGCTGCATAGAGGTACAGCTTGTTATATGCTCATATCTTAAGAACACTTTCTCTCTGTCTGTCTGTCTGTCTGTCTGTCTGTCTGTCTCTATTTCTATGTTTTCTTTTCTTTTGCTACTGTATTATTCATGTTTCAAGTAGACCCATAGGAGTAATGTGGCCACAATGCTGACATGAATTGTCTGGTAATTTGTCACTGAGTCATTGCTTATGCCAGATATGGATGCAAGTCATGTGTCAATGGTGGGTCCAGTGGGTGTCAATGGTGGGTCCAGTGGTTGTAGTATTTGTAATTTTCAGAGGGTCAAAGTTCAGGTGTGACTACTGTGATGTGAATACAGGCTGCTTCTCCAATGGATTAGCATTAGTAAGTAAGTAGGTATATTCTTTATTTCGAGCTTGGAGCGCACTTTGGTTTACATAACTTTCAAACGGCAAAAAGCATTCTTGTCAAAAACGTTTTCAACATATGGTTGTCTGCCCTAGGGATGATCTGGAATAACTAGTTTAACTTAAGCGACCAAGTAACTTACACCATCTGCGTTATGTTAACAGAGCCATTAGATAGTTAATTCATTTTCAAAATTTATATAGCACCCCTCAAGAAGTCTACTCAGAGGTGCTCTCAGCCCAACCACTGCGATACAAATCTTTTGGAAGCGGGCTCATAGATTAAATCTCTAGATTAGATACTTACTCATTAGGATGCTACACAAGTCATTAGATTTTCATATTTAGATTAGGCTATTAGATAAGATACCTACTCACTAAGAGGCCACAGTAGTGATTGGATCACTGTAGATCGGATCACCTGATTAGAAATTTGCTCACAAAGAGGCTGCTCTAATACTCTGGCTGTTTGCTGCACCTTCTGTTCTTAATTCCCATTTTTTTGACATTTAAGTACCCCAACCACTTCAGTGTCTGCCATTTTCCAGACTTCGCCACAACAGTTTACCGCACTTGACTCGGTTCTGGTCCAGAAAATAAGGCTTTGTGATTCTGGAATTAAAAAAGGCACTGCATTGGAGCATCTTATGAAAGATGATGGGATGAACTTGAGTGGAAGTGAAAGTGGTTCCTGGCACTGAGGCTGTATTGCATCGGTCTTGCTGAACACAATACTTAGCTTATCACTTCAACTGCGGAATAGCTTTTATTGATAATTGTAAGAGAGCCTATGGTGGTTATTACCACATATTGGCTATATTCTGGAGAAAAAGAAGCATTTCTTGTAGAATCTTTATGACATCAAGTTGCTCTGCTCTACAAAGCAACTTGAGCCGTCTTGAATAGTTCTTCCTTGGGCCTTAAATTCCCCTTAATTCTTAAATTGTTACGGGGTAATACAGATGAACCACCAAAGAAGAATTGTAGTCCTATGTAGCTAACCCCAAGAGGCAGCATGTAATGATCTTGAGGGTGTAATAACCTTGGCTGCCTTCCAGGGTTATCTTAAAAGAGAGTAATGAAATGAGGGTTAATGGTTTACTATTCCAGGATTCCTGTTATCCATTGTGTGTGCAAGTGAATCCGTAGTCAGCGGGACATGTCCCTTTTGGCTTACCCAATACCCATTGCTGAGCATCACACCCCAGTTAGTTGAGATTCTGGGTGACTACACAGACTTTGTCTTGTACAATCATACCTGTTCAATTGTTTTGTCTCGACTATGAGTGATTGATGTCTCGAAATAAAATACAAAATGGTAGGTGAGTTTTCATGAAGGGGCACTATATAAATGCTTGATTAAGTTACATTTAACAATTGTAGATTAATCAACTAGTTGAATGGCTTTGTCCTTTTTCTCTCCTTATTTAATTGGGATAATTAAGAAGTATATAGTTGCTTTGCCTGTTTGCAGAGTTATTTTCAAATAAATGACAGTCTATTTCAGATAATGTTTCTTGGCCTTCTTAGATGTCTCCCCATTCATTTGCACAAGTTTTGGAGTTTTGCCTTTGGTTCCAAACGTTTCTTTATTGCTGCAAGAAGTCCCTTGTTGTATGGAGGATGGAAGACCTATGAATGAGAGATTGCCTTTAATGACAGACCATCAGTTCCTCGGCCCTCAGACATCCATTTTGCTAATAAAATCATGTGCTGGATAGTGTGGCATCCCCTCTCTAATCTAATCGACCAATCCCTTTGAGCAGCTTTCTCAGTTCTTCTCGGTTGTTATCTCTATCTGTGGTTGAATTTAGCTGTCTATATATCCATTCATATAGGGTTTCAGATGTTTGTTATCAACCCAAAACGCCCAGTGTGCGCTGAGTGAGCGGGTTCGACCCTCGTCCGAGGAGTCGGCCACTGTGTAGGGACCTTGAGCAAGTCCTTCGCGCACAATTGCTCGGGAGTACAACTGCAATTGCACCGTTGTGGCGTGTGCACTTCTGAGCAAAATATGTTGGAAGAAGGGCGATATAAAATTTCAGAATATTATTATTATTATATTATTATTATTATTATTATTTTATTTTCTATTTATTCATTGCTCACAATGCTCAGTACATCTGCTTGTAAATTCGTCTGGTCAACTATCCATAGGTATCCTTTTTCTCTTCATCAATCCATCTGTTTATCTGTCCATATGTTTTTCACCCATAATCCCATGTGTTCATCCATCCATATATATGTTTTTCTGTCCGTTCATATGTTCACCCATTTATATATTCATTCTCACATATTTTTTTATATTCATATTTTCATCCATCTGCATATTCATACTTTGATTCATTCTGCCATTCATACATTCGTTCATACATCCATTCATCCTGTCATTCATACATCCATTCTGTGCATTTATACATTCATTTGCATGTCCATTCATATATCCATTCAATGCATTTATACATTGATTACATTCATTTGCATATCCATTCATGCAGCCATTCATGATTCATTTATTTACACAGATTTTTGCTTCATCAATCATTTACACTTTATGTTGGATATGTTAATTTTTATGTCCAACCTACCTGTTGTTCTTCCTCTCATTTCACTTAATGCTCATTTTTGTCCCTTTCTTTCCTATCATTTCTCCTTCCTTCCTTCATTCATTTTTGTCTGTTTTGTTGGTTCCTTCGAGTGCCTTCTCACCCATGAGTACTAGTTTACTCATAACTTTTATTTATGCGTTCCAGTTTCGGTGTCTTCTTAACTAAATGATCCACACTGATTTCTGTTGCTATCTCAGTACTTTTTTCATTTATTTATGCATCCATCTTTCCATTCCTCCATCTAACCTTCATTCATCCACTTAACCACCCATCCATTCATTCCTCCAATTATCCATTCCACATTTAATGGAGTACGCCAGGAGTGGCTGTTATACAAATCTCGTGGGGAAGGGAGAGCGACTGTTCACTGCTGTGGTGAAGGCATTTGTCCATCCACTGTTCCCCTTCATTTCATAGGTGTTTACACAGACAGTGCTCAGTCTGTGTCTGTCAATGGCCATTTTCTGTGACATTCTGCTTGTTTCGTATTGGTAAGGCAGTCTCTTATGCCAAACCCTCATAAGTCTATTCCGGACACAGCTACTGCCTACTTCAGTTACAATGCAGGCTCTACAATCGCTGTCAACATTTATTAGGGCTGCAGCCACTAAACTCTGCAAACAATGTTGTTGCTGTTATTTCCCGTGATGCAGATTTCATAAATGCCAATATTTGGTTTGCTGTTCTTTGTTTTCACACCATATGCTAAGTCATATGCTCAACTGTGGGCATTGAGCTCAGCCGTTTCAATTATTGTATAGTATTTAATTCTCTAATTAGTATAACTATTTTTGTTAGTGGCACTTTATAGTTATGGAGTGTAGTGGATGGGTGGTTATACTCATGAAAGGGTGAATATATGAATTGAATATATGTATTTATAGATTTGATCTATATATAAATTATGAAGCTAAACTTAGGCTCATCTCTTTCAACTTTTTCCAGCATGCGTAATGCACATTTCTGATGGTGTGCCTCTTATTGGTTGTGTATTAATGGGGGTTTGCTGTATGTATTTTGACATAATTAGCATCTTGTCAAGGGTCTGTGTAGTAATTTAATTATATGTAAATGTGTGCACAATGTGATGCCCAGCAAATTTTAGTTAAAGCTTCGCTGGAGCAATGTTAAAATGCTCTTTCCTATACTGTTTTTTATCTAGAATTTAGGCTTTCCACTTAGGAAATTGTTATGCCGCAATGGGATCATACCTTCTTAGAAATAACATCATGGCCACAGCATGAAAACGTTCGCTGCTCAGTTGTATATTGTGAAATGCTGCGGAAGCATAAACGGACAAAGATCATAAAACTTTGCTGCAGAGCCTCAACGGATTTTGTGTTGGCCAGCGTCTGGCAGTGCATGGAAAGCCCTGCAGTTTACAGGGTGCACAGTTTCATCTTCCACTATGGGATGCTATAAATCAAGTTTAATTCCCGATGGTGCCATGTACTGGTTGGTAAAGGCTTCTAAACTGAGTTTAACTGAACTGACATTTTTGTGATGATGTCCTTGTGTTGGATTGTGATTGTTGTAACGAGAAGGACATGAATTGCAATCTGGCCATGAGACTCTGAACATCCATGCCGTCTGTCGATGGGAATCCGTTGGTTGGTTCCACGCTTGTGCGTGGGCCCACCACTAGTGACACTTTTCAGCTTACTGTGCATAGTTTTGCGAACAGATGTATTTTACTAAATCAATATGAGTTTAACATAATTTAGGCATGCACAGAGTAGAAATCTTGAAGGTGCGCTATGCAAATGTTTGATTATATTACATTTAAACTGCACGTTTGTATGTTGTTGAGACTGTTCATATAGACCCTCACAGGGTGTTCTTCATGTCCCTTTCTCTAGGACCTCTACGATGCAGTATCGAGCTTTTTCGGTTGTGGGCCCAACCGCTTGGAATAGCCTCCCATTGGATCTTCGACTTTTACCTAAGAACTCTCTACAATATCTTTATTCCACTCTGAAAACTGTCTTATATGATCGAGGTTGGACCGGGAGTGCCTCTAAGTAGAATTCTGGAAAAGGCGCTATATTAAGTTTGATTGATTGATTGATTGAAGCATGTGGTATAAACAAATAGTGTGTGATGCCTATTGTGTGATGGTTGGCCATTGAGTGCTTGGTTACATTGCTGACCTATTGTTGCTTCTATTGTATTGTAATTTTAATCCATGTGCAAGATGAGAGATACTTGTAAGACTCAAACAGTATTGTGTTCGTGTGTACTTGCATGTATTATAGATATATATGTATATATTTACTTACATTAATGCATGGCTCACTGACTAGTGTAACTCCCAATGTGTGGTTTCATTAAGCAAGTCCTTAAAGAACATTTGTCAACAACTAATCGATGTCATTAAAATATGTGGAACAATACGTTATAATAGAGATATGTGTAAGTTATGGTGCAGGTCAGAAGTCTTGTTGAGGTTGCAGAGCTTGAAGTGCAAATTTGAACGTGTACTGACTTGTATGGGAAGCCAATGCGGCTCGTCATTAAAGGGTCAAGTCATTAATGGCATTTAGTTGGTCTGCCTTCATTCTGATGTCTTTCTGTGGCATTCGATTTATTTCGCTCTGCTTGGGGTTAAACTGTGGGATGTGTAGAGTGTAGACCTGCTAGTTAGATTGATTTGTTCTAACTTGCTTTGAACTCTGTGTTTTTAGACGTTTGATCATCACTGTCCGTGGGTGAACAACTGCGTAGGACGAAGAAACTACAGATTCTTCTTTCAGTTCCTCTTATCTTTAACTCTACACATGTTCAGTATTTTTGCATTTTGTCTCGTCTTTGTACTGACACACAAGAATGACCTCCGGACGGCCAACAACATCGTATGGTATCCTTTGCACAATTTTTCGTCGGGTTCTCGTGAACTGCTGAAGCCACTTAGGCAGAGTTATGGCAGTTATGGTATGCAGCAAAAAGCTCTGCTGTCGATTTCTGTCTGTTAGCTGGAGGCTTTTGTGATCATGATACTTGGTAAAGGCATGTTGTTAAATGTGCGTGTGATGTGGTTGGTCAGTTTCCTTATGTTTGTAAGAGCCTGTGACTTCCTATTTCTTTGCTAACACTGTGGGTCTGATTGGTTCGTTTCTTGATGTATGTAAGTCATTCTGGGTTGACCTATGTACAAGAAGTGTCTTATGCCGATATAATAGAGATATATGTAAGGTAAGAAGCCACTTAGGCTTTGTTTGATTGGTATCTTGGCACTGTAGAGATAATGGTGATGATAGAATTTTGGTGATTGACCTGAATATCAGGCTATAGCTATCTATGCCAGCTTAGCTTAGCCTGTTGTTCCTTTGTTGGTAGTTATTAGCTCCATTGCAAGTTGATTGTTAAGCATGTGGTGTGTTTACATCGGTCAATTACTGAGGTTCTGTTGTCGTTTTGTCAAATGGACCTCACACTTTACTTCTATGGAGTTCTGTAGAGCTTGTAAGTGTCTTTCCTCCTTACTTACTTTTACAGGAAAATGGATGATTTTTTGTGAACTATAACTCCTTGATGGATCCATTTTCCAGTTATTTGGGAAAAGGATATTGATACTAGAACTTTCACATGCATGCAATTTTTTATTATATAACATCTGTTAAAATTTAGTTATTTTTCGAGGGAAGATCCTAATATCTAGTAAAATTTATGTTCACAAGAGAAAACCCTAAGTTAAAGCATTTAGAGAATTTGAATAAAATTTTATTGTATTTACCAGTTACACTTCATTGAATGCCTTCGGTTAGTATATTTCCCGCTGTGGTTGTCCTGTTTGATTTCTTGACTTGTCTGTTAGCATCTGCTTAATGGTGATCATTGGCTTACTGTCGGTTCCAGTCGTTGGCTTAACATGTTTTCACATGGTTCTTGTCGCCAGAGGTCGAACCACAAATGAGCAGGTCTGTATTTGCTAACATATTGTTTTTCGATTGATTTGGTTTTTTTTATGATTGTGTGAAATTCTTAGATGGGGTGTTAAGGCACGCTCGGTGTAAGACAAGACATGTAGTGCATTAGCACGGTGGCTTAATCGGTGACAATCTATGCTGCTTATAGTGTACTTGGTTTTGCCTCTGGCTTACAATCTAACTATTGATTGTAGGGTTGAAGCCTGCTAATCACACCAAGTGTAATGACCTTAGGCTGGTTGTTTTTGTACAGCTGCCTCTCACGTTAGTACAGGCAAGAGTTGAAAGGTGATTATCACTGACACCTGGTGTTATGGACATGAGGATTAATTCTTTACTGGCTGAGGCCTGCTTCCAGGAAACTTTGTACCAGTTTTTTAATGAAATGGAGAAATACAGTCAGGCGCAAAGCAAGGCAGATTTTACGTGTTCAAACAGTTTTTGATTCGTTTTCTTCAGTTAGTGCTTTAAAGCCGTTGAAGTCTATCTGACAACGAAAGCCAAGTTACAGACTTATAATTGAGTTAGGTTCTCGTGCACAGTATTGTTACTATCTTATCTGGTCTTTCAGAAGTCTGTTTGTTCACTTCGCACGTATGGTGCTGGAGTGCTCCTCGGAATCATAAAAATAGGCTCTGGTGGAATTTATTTATTGCATTGCTGCATTGTGTGTGTGAGTGGTGGTGGTGGTGGTCGCACGCGTGTGTGTGTAGGACTATAGGTATGCATGTGTAGGTGTGTGTGTGTATGTGTGTGTAGGTATGTATGTATGTGTGTGTAGGTATGTGTGTGTCTGTGTGTAGGTATGTGTGTGTGTTTTTGTCTGCTGTACATGTCTAGCATAAAAGCTGAGATCTGATTGTCTGTTGCCAATGGTGGTCTTATTGGTAGGCAATGTTTATTTCGTAGGTAACTGCAACATTCACTTCTTTTCTTCATCAGCCTCCAACAAATGATTCTGAAGTAGTAGCCACTGTTATACACTTTCATTGCACCATCAGCAGCAGCAGCAGTTTAATTGATCCCACAATTATCCAGATAACAGAATAATCACAAGGCATAGAAGCTTATAGGCTCTTTAATGAACAGTGTCTTGCCCAATTAAGGTTGCATATTAATGAGTGATTGAGATGATTAGTAAATATTTTTTATTGCTTCAGGTCAAATTATTACCAAATTAGGACATCACCGAGTAGACAGAACTATCTATAGTCAATGCAGAGTCTATAGCAATATTCTTCATATAGCGTATCGTCGCACTCTAGGCTATAACAATATATTTATTATTTAATAACTTTATTTGTGATAAAAATGTTAAACCTTGTTATAAAATTTGAAATATGAAGTTATCAACACCGTCTTTACTCTCTAATGTTTACCGGAAAGTGGGTGGAACCAATTCAAGCAGGAAAATTACTGATTTGGTTGCCACCTGAGAATGCAACAAAAAGAAATTAAAATATATAAATTAACATAATTTTTTTAAAGAAAATTCAATGGAATGTTAAGTTCTTGTTTAATTAATCAATAACTCATAAGTATAGTCCTAAATTTATTTGATGAAAAAATATTATTTAATCAAAAAATTATTTTATCAAAAGAGTTATTTTTAGCTATTTGCAGGTGTAATATTTGCCGAGGCAAATACTTCCGAATAGTCCTATATTCGACCGAGACGAATGTCCGAGGCGATTTCCGGTAATGCCCTCGACCAAATAGCTTAAAGGGGATTTAATTTAAATTGTAATTATGCTTGTATTCTGAAAAAACATGGCTTCCATTTACAGTATTTGACATGGAATTGGAGTCAGTTCACTTGCAACATGCAGTTCTTAAGCAACCACATGAAAATACCTTATTAATTAATTATACAGGTATTGTGGTAATATAGATATTGTTCTTCAATGCTGTAAGCCAACTACAGTAATGTTTATCAGTTGTGCATTTGTTTCTTTATAGGTGTACTACTATAGTTGTGAGGTTATCTAGTATCAAAACCCCCTCATCATCTTTTAGCATTCTTCCTAACTGCTATTATGCATATATATATATATAAGTGTACTTATATATATATATATATATATACATTATACACACATATATGCGTATTTATATATCGTTATATGAATATTTCCATAGATGATATATGAGTGTTTATATATATATATATATTCCAATTCAAGTCCAATTCCATGTCAAATACTGTAAATGGAAGCCATGTTTTTTCAGAATACAAGCATAATTACAATTTAAATTAAATCCCCTTTAAGCTATTTGGTCTAGGGCATTACCGGAAATCGCCTCGGACATATATATATATATATATATATATATATTTATATATATATATATTTGTAAAATGTATTAAAGCATGATAAAATTTAGTGAGTTGAGAACTTATGCCTGAAGCTAATATGCAGCCTATCAAATCAGTTGACTGTTGGTTTATAATGAAACCCGAAATGACACTAAGTTATGCGTCTAATGCACACATTTGTACGTGTGCTGGTAATCAAGTATCTTTGAGTATTTGTATGTACTTGTTATTCATTCATGTTCATGAATGATTGATCAGTGTAATGTGTTGCAAATGATATATCTGCTTAAATCTTAGAGACACTTTACGGATTGATATGTGGTGATGTATGAAAGTAGCTTGTTTTTGAGACGAGTATTATGATGATGATCCGAGAAGAGAGCAATGCGGACATAGTTGAAATAAGGGAAAATTTCTGTATAAATTTGTAATGGACATCAGTCAATATTAGCTAATTGCAGAAACTACTATATCGTAAATCTAGTAGAACCACAGTGATATTATCAAATCCAGGGATGTCACAGGCCGCTTCTGACCCACCGCAGATATTTTTCTGGTCATTGGAGCTTTGCCTAAGGATTACTGTGATGTTTGTGATTGATAATGAAGATCAAAATTGCACTTTTATCAACCTACCAGTAAATTGAATGTATGTTATAATGGCATTATTAAGATAGGGTTTTGCAAAACCTTCCTTGGGATGGCTCACCCAAACGCTTTCCTGACTACTACCCACTTTTGCTCAGACGCCTTCAACACGATGCTTGGTGGAAAATATTGTAATTGGCCCTTCATTAACAAAGCATTCAAAGGTCTAATGTAACCATTACTTTGCCATCATTGTGCTTTGGTAAATATCATGAAAGGTATGGTGAAAATCGTGACAGAGACAATCTAAGGAACTTGGAAGTTGTATTTGGGCAATGTGGCCTGACACAGATCTTATTTATGTTGTACCGTAGGTGTAACTACTTCCTCAATACAAGGAAAGATTGAGAGAGTCAATATAAAATGTAGATGAATAATCGGTTGTGTCTTTTTCACCAAGGCTATGTGTTTCTGTATACAAAATGAGTTTTGAATTAATTGGTTTCTAGTGAACTGTAAACTAGAAAACCAAGCACCATATATGTTACCCAATACCCATCTGCACAAATCTAGTCTTAAGTCTAATTTTTCACTTTTGGAATATAATATACAGTATATAGGGCATAACCAAGTAGACAATTTCCACCGGGTATCAAATCCGGGTATTTGGATGCACTATTTGCCGAATCCGGGTACGAACCGAATAGTTGCGGCAAATCTGGTCAGCGAGTAGTGGCAGCGCTGGCCTTGAGAATTTGGTACGCAATAGCGGCAACACGTATGTTTTGCACATGATGTTCATTTAAAACATATTGAAAGATGTGCCATAATTTCGTTAAAAATTTATCTTTTATCTGTCTTGATTTTTATGCAATTGCATATTTTGCTTAGAACTACGCAGCGCCACCACTACCAGCAAGTAGCATCTGTAAGCAAATTAAGCAAATTATAGTTAATAATTATAGTTCTCCGCAGCTGTGCACAGCTGCGGAGAACTATCTGTAGTCAATGCAGCGCCTATTGCAATATCCTTCATATAGCGTATCTTCGCACTCTAGGCTATGTCAATATATTTATTGTTTAATAACTTTGTGGAAAAAATGTAAAATCTTGTTATAAAATTGGAAATATGAAGTTTGTCAACGATGTCTTTACTCTCTAATGTTTACTGGAAAGTGGGTGGTACCAATTCAAGCGGGAATATTACTGATTTGGTTGCCACGTGGGGAATGCAACCAAAAGAAATTAAAATATATAAATTAGCATTATTTTTTTAAAGAAAATTCAATGGAATGTTAAGTTCTTGTTTAATTCATCAATAAATTATAAGTAAGTCCGTTAATTAGTCCTAAATTTATTTGATGAAAAAATATTATTTTATCAAATAAGTTATTTTTAGCTATTTGCAGGTGTACTATTTGCCGAGGCGAATACTTCCGAATAGTCCAATATTCGGCCGAGGCGAATGTCCTAGGCGATTTCCAGTTATGCCCTAATAGTATTTTACACTGAAATTATCACTCTATGTCAATCCTAACTAAATTTATGATTTAAACACTACTTTCAAGTGTATTTGGAAACTGTTTTTTCAAAGAAAATGCATCTAAAGTTAAAGTTGGCCCACCGCAGGAATTGTAAGTCATTTTGTAACCATACATTAATTTCTTTTTATGTGCAGTTGTGGACTCTATTTGCAATATATTCTGAAAATTTCATTTAAGTGTCTCAATTAGTTTCAAACTTTTATTTAAGCATCTATGCCACAAATTTCAATTTATTTTTTCATATCAGGAAATCATAAGTTGCAGGAGTGCATATAATTATTCTCTATCTGACTTCTTTAAATTCAAAAGCTTTGCAATACATAGAAGACTTTCCACATCTCTATTGGGCATGTTCCCATCTGCATTCCAAAGAGGCACAATAACAAGATAAAAATGCTCATGTATATTAAATCATTTTTTAATATTGAGCTTTTATATACAGAATACTTAACTGAAGTCAAAAAGATGTTGAATATTCAAGGATTTCAATTACATGGTGCAATGACTTAACATTTTTTGCAGACTTGGTTTAGCTCAATGGATATAGTTCATTGCAACAGTGACTATCATTAAATTGACTGCGTTATAACCATCACCGCAGTAATTACTGCTCTTGTATTTAAATTCTTGTGGTAATACCGCCGGCATTTGCAGCGGTGGAGGCGGTACTGCCATCTGAATGGCACTACCGTCTCTTCTGCGCCATTACCATGGTGATGGTGACATTTCTGCTTTCCCCAATACTGTGTCACTCTCTAATATACAGGTCATTATATGCCTTATCTTTTCAGCTGATTGTAAATTAGTTGGCTTAAGTACGTGCCTGACACTTGACTCATTCATTAACAATAAAAATATGGTGGTGTTTACAGGTGACGGGCAAGATGAGAGGAGGTCACAATCCGTTCACACGTGGCTGCTGGTCAAACTGTAACTATACGATGTGTGGCCCCATTTGGCCAAAGTTTGTATTCGTTTTCTGGTCTATCTAACAACATTTTTATTAGAAATGCTCAACCGTGATCGCTAACTCTGTTATCCTTCATCTCAGAACAGGCAAATGAAAGATTGCTCTGACATTTCTTGGTTGACCACCCATTCCACCTCTGCGGCACTCGGGCAGTGCCAGTCTTAAGCTTAGATAAAGAAGGAGGGTGGTACTAATCTTTATGATGCAGCCTCATTAGGTAGAAACTACATACTCTAACTGCTGGGTGTTGCAATTAAAACCTCGCGTCTCTGCTTGTGTATTACTGTTTATGTCTGCTGATGTATCCATGCCAGTATATAAAACTAAAATTAGCGATCGAGCCTTTCGGGTCGCTGGTCCGTGCACCTGGAAAGTCTTCCAGAACCTATTCAGGAAGTCATAAACCTTTCTGTTTAAAAAAACAGTTGATAATGAACTTGTTGTGTAACTCTGAGCATTACTATTTATGCTGACAGTAGAAGAATTTGTGAAGCATCCTGGAAGTAGTTTGCTACTTATGGTGCTATAGAAATTGTCATGATTACAACCAACTATTTTTGTTGTTGATTAACTCCAAACCAATATAACATTAACGCAAAAAATATTACAATGTAACAGGGTTTACAATAAAAGATATTAGAGGAGTATCAATGCGGATAAGAGCAAGTCCGCTAGTGAGGCCCACCCTTATTCATTTTGTAGCCAAGCAGCAGTTGGGGGCAATTGATAAGTAGAAGCTTGAGAGAAGAATAATAAATTTAACTAGTTAACTACGTGCTGTGTGCAACTTAAGTTACAATGAGACGTATGAATTCGACGTGGATATTGTTTACTCTCTCTTTGACTTGTAATGCTTTTCACCCATAATATGGCACTCTGATCTCGCCAGGGTTCTTCTGCTTATGTTTTTCTGCTATGTTTTTGTGGTCTTAGCTAATGACTGGTTGCAGCTGATTTATCCACAGTGCTGTAGACTGCCTGTGTGTGTATCGATTTTGTGGTATTGACTTAACCAAGGCCTGTTTTTAGTGCATAATTGCCCGTGTCATTATAGAAATCATTAATAATTGATAGTGTTATTATTTTTGCTATATGTACAAAGAAAGAATGAATTAGATTAACTATTCAGAGGTTGCAGCTTAATGAGTTATGACCATGTCACCAGTTGCTAACGTAGATCTTGGCATGATCAGAGCCTTGAACTGGTTTTATCTGTTTATACTGTGTCCTGTGTGCACAGTCAAATGCACAGCATGCAGCAACTGGTGTGCATGTGTACAAGGTCTCTACACTCCAGAACATTGAACCTCATTTCCTACGGGGTGGTGCATGAGTCAGTTTTCTGTAGACGGCCAGAGCACTGATCTACAATCTCTATGTAAGTAGAGCTGAACTTGTGAGAAGGATGATTGGTAGAGACGGTAGGTAGGTACTCTTTGTGTTAAGTCAGTGATGGGGGTCTAGATGGATTGAGCTGATATCAAAAACTGTTTTCTTGTGGCACCTAGGTTGTCAGGAAGAACTCCGAGGACGTACATGATCAACATGGAAGCCACTAAGATCGCTTATCATGCGACGGACAGTGACGTTAAGATCTACATGGAGACGAGTAATGGAGTCCAGCTGAATAACAAGGACTACAACAAGGTTGTCACTTGCAGCTCTTTTCTGTACAGTCTAAACGTTTCTTGAAGATGCTCGGAATTTTAGTACCTTGTCATTCTCTTTCATTTGAATTATGTTTTGAATTATGTGTGGTGTGTGATTTCTTCAAAGGAACATTGAATCTCTTTATTAAATCTTTTATTGTGAATATCTTTAGAGATTTGTGTCGCCTTGTCCGGTTGTGTTAAATGTAGCTGTTGCATTTACACCTTGACCTAAAGATCCTCACACCTGAGGATGACCTCTTACCTGAGGGTCTGCTGTTAAAAGAGATGTGTAATAAGGCTACGATTAGTTTATTTTACCTCTTCCTTCAATTTTTAATCTACTAAATTAACAAAATGAACAAGATGCTGTGAATTTTGATAAATACTGACACAGACTTGTGGATCAGGTAACAGGTCTCGTCATATTTGAATTGGAAGAACAGGATCATTGTAGATTAAGACATCATTTATTAACCTGGAATAAAACAAATATTGTATTGTATTTAGTATTGCTGGGGAAACTATTTATTTTAAGTTCAAGTTCTTTTTATTACATCAAAGCACTTTGGGTTTATCATCATCATAATCAGTCCTTGACATCAGCCATTTGGTGGCGATGGGTAAGAATAAATGATCTGCTTTGATGTCATTTGTCAAATCCATTGCTCCACTTTATGTAGCCCAATTGGTGCTATGTCCTCAGTTTTCCGTTTTATATCCAGCGCAGTCTTCTTCTGTCTCTGTCTCATTTGCCTTTGAATCTTGGATGTGGTACAATGTGTGATATTTTTGTCCAACTGGTTTTCTCTCTGTGTGTTCAAACCGTTGGGAGTCTTCATTGAATGACTTTGTCTAGCAGAGTTCCTTAGATACCTAATGATTGTCTTATGGAATCGTTTGTTATTGTTTCTAACCTTGAAATCCCTGCAATCTTTTGTAGCCAACTCATTTCTACTGTGAGGATTTGTTCTAATCTTGCTTTTGCGTTGTCCAACAGTCCGACTTGGATTGCTCTAGACCATGATCTCCTAGTTGGGCAGACCTTTTCAAATCTTGCTTCAATCATATGACCTACTCTTACCAAGGACATGTCACAAACATTAACCTTCTCCCGTGTCTCATCTTGTCTCAATTGGTGAATTCAACAGACTTTAGCACAACGAAAATCCATTCACTTGCTTGGGGATATGCTCATCTTGTATGGAATCTGCTTAGCTTTACTCAGACAGTTGCATTGGCTTTGTGTAGGATTAACCTGATTTGTCTGACAGCAACCACTTGTACCTACCTTCAACCACTTGTCTCTTCTTGCATAGCTGGCATGAGCCTGTAATCTTTAGATGATGGGCTTCCATGCATTCCATTTTTATTTGGTACCCACACTCACCAAGGAATGGAACTGTCTACCAATGATTCTCCAATTCTCAAGTTCTTTCTTCCATAAAGAAATCTCACTTTTTCTCAATGGCTATCAGACCTCTGGATATGTGACTGCTCTTCTCCTGGCAGCCGATCAGATTCACATTTCTGTATGATTGCAGAAGTCTTCATGATAATAAGCATTATCATGTCATTGTTATTAATAACACTGCAATTTTAGCATGTGATAGCTCTTTCAAACTGTTTTATAAGTTCATTTCTGATGAAATTTTGCAACCATGGACTTAATGGTTCTGCTTTGTGGTTGTTCAGCTCCAGGCGTCCGGTGAAGAGGACGATACATTCCGAAGTTATGACTGTCAGTCTCAGGACTGTGAATTGACTCCACCGAAATCCGACTCCTACACTAACCTGTTTGATGCGGGGCAAGACGTGCCGCTAGGGGGCAGCGCCCACTCGCTGCGCAACCACCTTGCGTCCGGCGGCCAGGACACCATCTCATCCACCTCCTCAGGACTGAAGCCTCTTCCAGCCAAAATCCTCTACCCCAGCCGATCCACTGCGCTCCCCGCCGGCTTCCGAGGCTCACCCGATGGCCGGCCTCCTCCGGCGCCTGCAGAAGGTCACGGCCTTCGACATCTGCCGCCAAAGACGTCGATTGGAAGCCCAACATCGACGATGCGCAGCACGACACTGGCGAGCGACGAGAAATACCCCATGACCCACGCATTAATACGGGATCCGTTCTTATCATCATCGTCGCATAATAAAAATAACAGACATAGTCCGCCGGGCAGCATCACCGGCCTAGGCAGGATTGTTTCGCTGACCGGGGCGCGGACATCCCCCGTCGGAACGCACTATCAGTATGGCACGTCGGGTAGTAGCAAAACGACGCACGGGCCGGCCCCAAATGGCGCCGACGGCACCAACTATCGACCACTGCTATCTAAGGAGCTGCCGCCTTACACGGTTTCGGCGCCAAGCATCCCAGATACAAGGACTGCGCTGCTCGTGTCATCGGCGCCAGTGGACGCGCCTGGCATCGAGAACGTTCCGGGCGCGGTCCGGCGCCCGATGTCGTTCGTAAAGGCTCTGGAAGTGTCCGACCAGCTGGCGGGGCGCGACCAGCCGCCCAAGCTGCGGCAGAAGCCCGGACTGCAGAAGGAGGTGATGGTGGAGGAAGACGAGCAGATGTATGGGTCGTCTTACGAAATCGCCGTTTAAATGTGAAATGCGTCACTGTGTGTTTTCGATCGCATTGTTTTCGAATGCACTATTTTCTTATAAGTAAATATACATGTGTCTGGCTATGTATATTTACCTGTTCGTGTACAGTATGTATATGTTATCTATAATTTGTAAGTAATGTGGATTATTTGCGTGTGCGTGTGTGTGGCCGTGCTACTGGTGTTGTATGGTGCTGTTAGTTTTTTTACTTCTTGCGCTAGAGGCATGGTACATTGCTAAATACTCACAAGGAGTCTGCTAATTCTTTAAAAACTGCTGAGGTAATCTCATGGTCATGGCATTTGGTTGAAGGTGATTGATTGGCGCATATACTTGTTTCTTCTTTGTCCTCTCAAACCTGCTGGAAATGACAGAATTAAAGAGTTATTTGTTTCTACTCTTATTGTCGATATTAGAGCTGTACTGATTAATATATCGGCGATATTGGATATCGGCAAGATAATCGGCGCCGATATAAAAACTATTTGTTTTCATTTTGTAATATTATTTTCAGTCTTTAAGAGCAAAATGATGACAGCAACATCATTGAGTCTGTGAAGGACAGCATTCCGTTCCCTTCCCACAGCGTGGGAAACTCAGGCTTCTACTTCAGACCACCAACTGAGCATTGTGCTAGACTGCTTATCATAAGATAATCTCTACAGCTGTAGCCTGTTGTGCAGAGTGAGTTATAGTGCCTGTTTAATTACCCTGGGCACAATCATGTCATTTTAGGCCAAATTGGCAAGTCATAAAAGTGGCCTGTGTGGGGAAGGAATGGCATCATTGGCATGTTAGAAGAAGGCGTCCATTTACATAGATATATCTTTCCTCTCCTCCGTCATGGAAGGTCAACAGCGGGCGGTGTGCCTGATCTGTATTGGCTGCCTAGGATTAGTCCCCAACTACATGTATGCGTCTCCTATGGAGCAACTGTTTTGCTTGTATCACAACAATAGGCATTAGCAGTAGGTCTATCTTTTAGAACCAGTCATTTTGGGAAACACAATGAAATAATCGGCAAAATAATCGGGTATCGGCAAACGAATAATCGGTATCGGCAAAAAGCGATATCGGTTATGGGATGGTTTGCACCACTCATTATTAGCATTGTAATCAAGACTTGATAAAAGAAATTGACCTCTATTGACAATTGACCCTTACTGAAACCATTTACTAAAGCTTAGACAATTTATTTTAATAATTAATGTATGGGTATTATTTTGTGAGTGGCATGGTTGCTGAATAGATGGCAATTTTTCTAATGCGTTTGCCTTTTGCCTCTTCATCGAGCTTTAAATCCGGGCAGGTCATATGACTTTGACATGAGGAATAATGGAGGAGGCATGCTGGGTATAATATATAGATATAGATATATATATATAGATAGACATATATATATATATATAAGTTAATTATATAGCTCTTTGTTGTGTGACACTGCTTCTGATTGGTTAGTGCTCCTGCCTTGTAACATGGAGTGTATAGATTCTCTGAGATGGGTACTGACTGCGCAGAAGAGATCGTGAGCAAATCTTTTGCTCGCAATTGCTCACCGCCATTGATTGGTGCTAGCTGGAACTTAATAAACGAGTAATGAATCAAATTAATATAAATAAACTATTTACGTATTTGAAATTTGTTGGACGGGTGTGCGCTTCGGTGGTTAAATGGCCATATCTGAATAAGGCGAATTGTAAATCTGTGGTGTAATCGAGTTATCAGGCTGGCTATTGGTTGTGCAGTTTTTAAAGAATTACCTTTTTTGTGTGGTTGACGTTGTGCTCAGCATGTGCCAAAGAAAGTGTTATTGCTATAACGTGTGCATCGTTTTCATGGCGACTGAAACACAGGTGACGTTTCGATAACAGTATTAGATGGTGAGTTCGGCATTGCTTTCATTTGGTCTTCATCTTTGGCTGTGGTCAGTGGTCACTGATACCGGGTGCCATTTGTTTGTCAGACTTGTGCTGAATATTTCCCCCTGAAGTTTTAATTCTTGTCGATTGCCAGTTTATCAATAAAAAACGATTGGTTTTTATGGTTATGGTGAACAAGTTACCATGCAGTGCAGGACTGCTGAGTTTAATTTTGCTTGGCGTGTACAGAAAGGCCTGTATGGTCTGTTTTGTATAATTGGCCACCTGAGTGTAGAACATAACGGCAGATTTTTATCTCAGCGTTTTGTGAATATAATCATATAAAGCTGGTCTTTACCCTTTGAGGCTCTATACTGTTTGAAATTCATGAGCTGGAACAAGAATGTTGGTAAAATAGTTTGCTAAAATTAGTGCACGCTTCTCACTAATGAGATTCAGTGCCAGCAATTTCTTATCGTGTAGCAACTATGCGATATAAATGTGAAAGGGAGTTGCTGTAGAACTGCCGTCATGGTGTTTAATTTGGGGTCACTTCTTCAAAACCTGTGGTCCAAATTCTTATTAAGGCACAGAGAGGTCACATGATCTCTCTTTGGTAAGGGAGAATAGTGTAGCTAGGTTATTAGGCTGTTGCATGGTATGGCACACTCTGTGTCAGTGAGGACATAGTGTCGTTTATTATTGTTATTATTTTTGGTATTGTTATACAGCTTACAGATTGAAAAAAATGTAAATGAAGCCCTATAACTGATAAAAGAAACTGCACAGAAATATTAAGTGCTATAGCCAATTGGTGGATGAATGCTTACTCCCTCTCGTATTAATTGATGCCCCTGGAAAGTACAGCCCATAATAGCAATCGGTTGAAGATGCTCATTGGAAATATAGCACACAGGAACACAAGAGACCAGGCTAATTGAGACAACTGTGGTTTGGGCGTCTACCTCAATAGCTGATGATTTATCCAACAGGTTTTGGTCTGTGTTAGCTGCAGAATCATTCATACAGAAGTCCTGTGGGCTACACGGCTTAGGACGTAATAAATAACCAGCTTATGGCGTGTGATTGGTTGAAGGCTGCCTCTCTGAGTAACTTTTTCAAATTATTTATTCATTGAAATCTGTCTGTATTTTGTTGTTGTTCTCGTAAGCTCGTTGTTCTGATTGCACCTTGAACTTGTTTGGTCTGGGCTTTGATTTTGCACTTAACGACAACCATGTTATTAATAACTTGGCTTCCACTGAACAGCCCCTCTATGTAATGCTTCTTCATCAATAATGGTAATGTATCACAGTGAAAGAATATAAATGCTATTTTCTATTTACTTCCATCCTCTATGATACAAAATTCAGCATAATTGTGTCTCATGGTTAGAACTGTAACTGCATGATAGAATAAGATCACTATTTAACTGTTTGCATTTTTTTAAATAGTAATAATATATTTTAAATCAAAGAAGAATGATTCCTCAGGATTTGTACCTATGTGGCCAGTATTTGCTGACTTTGTGAATGTGAAATTAAGATTATAATTATTATTATTTTGAGTTATTATTATACTGACCATGAACATTTGTAAAATGTGTTATTATGATTCCAAATGTTTCTGTCTGGCTTGGTTGTTTTGCATTGCAGTTGGAAAAGACTTAGCTTTATTAGTTTTGATTGGGCTTGACACTTTATCAGATGAAATTAATACGTAGAAGATGAACTTTGTTAATTGATTAAGACATGCAGGATTATTCATTTGAAATGACTGTGATATAAAAGTCTTTTATATATAATGATTCATCATTTTGCCAACTTCTAAATCCAAGAAAAGAATGCAACCATTTAAGTTACTATGTGGCATAAACTGTGTTGTTCAATTTGGCAGAGCTTAAGACATCATCTGCAGTAACTTAGTACCTCACTGTAAAACTAATACTGTCCAACCTATTGTCGTGGAACAGGCCAAGATGAAATTCGCATGGAGTTTAGATTTGCACTGCACATCTTTCCACGTTAATTTTAGGGCCCTACCATTTGTGTCAAGCGTGGTGTGAAAAAGTTGCATCTAAGTCTTCAGCGGCAGTTGACACTCTGTATGACCACTGGAGGTCTAGTTTTGCCTGGGAGTTTCTAAAGTGTATTTGTAGAATTTGGGAAGATATGCTACACTGACGACACTTTGTTTAGACCAATGCTTTGCTTTTTCTGGTTAACTGCAGGATCATGAGTTATTTGTTAAGTAAGGGTCATCAGATCAACATTAGTCGGTAATATTTAAAAATATTTCCTTTGGAACGCATTTTTACTGTTTTTAGTGACCATAAAACTCAGTCGGAGGACCGTCTTATTCGCAGATCTCAGAATCATTTCACTAAGCATCGTCTCAAGTTTTTCAGTACAAGTTCCTTAAAATGACATAGCAATTACACTGGAAAGAAATCTTTTTACGTCACGGCTCTCTCTTGGCTTTGACAGTTTTCAGTTGTTTTGTTGCAGCTGCTGTGCTGAGGTTAACGACTCTATTGGCTGTGGGGTTATATACATTGCTTTGACTGGGTGATTGCTGGAAAAATAAGATGACTTCTATTCCAAGATTCAGTTTCTTTGCCAACCAAGTCCTGGTTAGACATGCTAATGTCATTTTACGTTGACACTCTGAGCACTTTGGTGATGAGCTGCTTTGTTTTTAAGAGTCACTTTAATACACTATAGTCATTAAAGGGTTAAGAGACTATGGCTAACGTCCAGGCGGTTGATGGTAGGACAGCTGCCCCAAATAGCGTTTTCAAAAAGCATGGCTCTTACTCTTAATAAGGTTCCCCGATTTTATACAGTGTTTTAGTTTCTGTCTGTTGTGATTTTGCTTTTAGTTCTGTGTTCTGGGGTCTTTATTTAATGCGTATGACATCAATTTTGTATTAGCCGACTATTCTGGGAAACGATTTGGACAAATATGTTATTGCAAATGATCAGTGGACAGCTAGAAAGGACGGCTTTTAGAAACCGCTTTCAATATGATATTGCGCTTCAGGGGTTGAATTTATGATGAGATTTAATATATTCTTCTGTGGAAAATGTTGCATTTTGATAGCACTGTGTATTTTAGTAGTAATAATAATAAGTTAAGTTTTTGTGAATCTTACATATATTTATTTATTGATGAGAAATACTTACACCTAGTGAATGAGAGCAAGATGATTTATACAAAGAATGGGTCGGTTGGCAGAAACAAAGAGACATATCGTTGAGACTGAAAGAATAAATAATACGCAAAATGTCTTTATAAAGACTATATACGTATGAGGCCGGTATGCCATACATGCTGGGTAAATTTCAGTCTACAGCTTATAATCTGTCAACTATTTGTTAAATATGAAAATAAATCACAGAGAACCTGGGACATTGTGCCAATCAGTTTTTGACCATGGATGTTAGGAAGTAGCCAATCGAGACAGCTTGTCATTAGCATCAATTAGAAAAGTGATGACACTTGAGTTTGAATTTGCGTTTACTGAAGTGCATATAATCTTCTGTCAAGGAACTTTTCTAAGAGGAGTTGTTGATAGGTTTAGTGGTAGTTGAGCATTTAAGCGACTGGTCTACTTATTAGCAGTGAGTTTTACTTGCGTGGCGTGGCAATCGCCACCTTTAAGAGTGGTTATTGCTCCCGTCATGGACCGTGTGAACCAGTGGCTTATAGCATCCACATCCTAACTGACAAGGTCAGATGGCTTCTGTGATTCTATTCCGTTTTATACTAACATTTCTCTTTAAATTCTATAACTATTTTAGAGATTCTCAAAGGCCTTGCATCAATGAACTGATTGCTCTAGGGAATGTAATTTTTAAAGGGTTAATTGATGTATTACATGGAGCAGTAGTTGAACTTTTACACCCAATGTCCTATGAATACATATAGGCGATTTTCATCAACTAACAATAAGTGGGGCAGGCCTCTGACCTTTGCATTCGCATCATCCAGCAAGTCAATTCCTTCAGGAATGGGAGGGGTGACAGAGTTCGAAGGTGTGTTGTCTGAGTGAATCTCTTTTAATAAAAATCCAGTTTACACCGGTACTACATCATTGACTCAGTTACTACATCATTGACCCAGTTGGCTACATCATTGACTCAGTTACTACATCATTGATCCAGTTGGCTACATCATTGACTCAGTTACTACATCATTGACCCAGTTGGCTACATCATTGACTCAGTTACTACATCATTGACCCAGTTGGCTACATCATTGACTCAGTTACTACATCATTGACCCAGTTGGCTACATTGGTAAGAGCATAAGCCATGCTTCTGCAAAAGAGATCATGCGGACAGCATTAGCTTCCCGATGCTGGCCTATTTCAGAGATTCAAACCGCAGAATAGTACGGTCATTGCGCGGTGACACCCTAAATTGCGTGGCGTCAATTCAAACGGGAGAAGTGGTGAAGGACCTCTCCTGATCAAACTCTGTGAAAAATGAGCGTGATGAAGTCGTACACGTGTGGCCACTGTAGAAAACATCACTTCACGTCTAGACAATGCCCTGCAATGTAAGACTGTTTAATTCCACCTGAGATTTGGGTTCTATTCTATTGCTGACATTGTGTTTCTGGGGCAAATACTATTATTTTCTATGCCACGGATATCTTGTTTTGGGCTTGAATTTGCTGAGGTTCATGTCACTGGAATCTTCTGCAGTGATTCTTGTCAAATATCAGTTTGCTACTCATGCTGTAATCGACAGGAGATGAAATGTGGATAGATTTGGATACTGGATACTCCATTGCATTGAACCTTTACTCTGCATGTCAAATGTCTTAGACTCGAGAAAACTACATGTTTTTTGATTGTTCTTAAATGGAAAAATTGAATTGTTTATATCTGTTATGTGGCAGGTTAGTTCTGTAGTGTAATCACTTCCTTTGTAAGATATTTATTGTCGTTCCTCGTGGGATAAAATGTTGCACGATATTAACATCACAGCTGAAGCCCTACCTACTCTGAACATTACTGTGAGTTGTTGAATAACAGATTCAGGGTAGAAGACTTTAACCTTCTCATACCTTTGATTGGTGTGCCACTTTTGGGAAGATGTACATACATTAGTGTGCATTAATAGACATTACTTGGAGCTGTACATAAGTATTGTTGAGTGATATTTATTGTGATGCTGACTTCGAATAATAGATGTTGACCAAACTTGCATACCAGATGTCAAGATGTTTGTTATTTTTTGTGAGTGAGAACATATCGTTGCCTGTTGGTTTCTTGCAACTCACGACCGATTAAAACCAGGAAGCTACAAGCTTTTGCTGTCGGTGAAATTATAAAGCCGGGCATAGTAATTAGAAAGAGATAGAGGTTGCTCATTGTCCAATTCCTTTAAACGGAGCACAGCATGTCATGATTATAATTGGTCTGACCTTAAACTTGTATAAAGCATTAATGTTTTAGTTGGTGGGCACACGTGATTTTGAATAACTGAGACAGTGCCCTTTTCTGATAACATTTGGTGAATGTGATGTCTCTCATAGTATCATTCAGTACATAAATCACAGTAGGTTTCTGTTTTAAATTTGTTTGTAAATAAAGGCAATGTGATTGGTTTTGCCTATGTTCTTGAAGTTATATTGCCTAGAGTCATGCTTTGGACTGTTCAGATCATTTCTAGAGTCATGCTTTTGAACTATTCAGATCATTTGTAGAGTCGTGCTTTTGGATTGTTCAAATCATTTCTAGAGTCATGCTTTTGGACTGTTCAGATCTTCTAGGGTCATGATTTTAAAGTGCTTAGGTCATTTGTAGAGTCATGCTTGTAGAATGTTCAGATCATTTCTAGAGTTACACTTTTTGAATGTTCGGATCATTTCTGAGTCATAATTTTGGACTGTTCAGATAACTTCTGGAGTCAAGCTTTTAGAATGCTTGGATCATTTCTGGAGTCAAGCTTTTGGACTGTTCATATCATTTCTAGAGTCATGCTTTTAGAATACTCAGATCATTTCTAGAGTCTAAAAGCATTTTAGTATGTTCAGATCGTTACTAGAGTCATGCTTTTGGACTGTTCGGATCATTTCTAGAGTCATGGTTTTAAACTTTTCAGATCATTTCTTGAGTCATGCTTTTGGACCATTCAGATCATTTCTAGAGTCGTGCTTTTGGACCATTCAGATAATTTCTAGAGTCATCCTTTTAGACTCTTCAGATCATTTCTAGAGTCGTGCTTTTGGACCATTCAGATCATTTCTAGAGTCATCCTTTTAGACTCTTCAGATCATTTCTAGAGTTATGGTTTTAAACTGTTCAGATCATTTTTAGAGTTATGCCTTTGTACTGTTCAGTGGTAGATCATTTGTCGCTGCCACAGGTTGTTATCATTAGAAGAGGAGATACTTAATTTTCAAGTGAATCATCGAAAAACATGACCGCTTAACCAGAAGTTGTGAAGGAGACTGGTATGTTCTTTTTGATTAGAGCCTGCATGTCCATCACAAACAGTTCGTTGGGTACTTGATTGACCGCTTTAGTAATCAGCTTTAATAATTTTAATTATTTTTCAATCTATATATGTGGGTCTGAATTGCCTGATTCTACGGATCATGATCTAGGCCTCGTTAAAACTCATTGACGAAGTTTATGATTTCATGATAGTGATGGCCTAAACCACGTATTACAAAAGCCACCTCATTGTAACCAACTTCTTCATACAAAAATTAGACGGTGTTGATGATGATGATTACAGGAGATGAACAATAAAACGGCTGGATGTTTCACAGGCGCTCTGAAAAAACAATGGGCAATGCCGGTGAGGACGAGTTTAGTTAGAAGTCAAGAGGCAGGTTTGAGGTAGGGAGACTGCGATCGTCATTAAGCGTTTGTTCAGCCGTTGAACTTCTTGTTCTCATGAATACTAGAACTTAAATTCACGTCAGTTTATCAAAGCATGTTTTAGTAGGGCATTCCTCAGAGCCGTCGCCCACCCCTCTGTCCCAATCCGTTTCTAGTTGGGGTTCTTGCGTGCTTCACGTCCGTCGCTTGGGACTTGGGTCTATTAGCATCAAGTGTTTATGCGATGAACTAAGAACATACAACGATCGAATGCTGATAAGTCAACGTGAATAAGTTTTGTTAACAGTTCCCTGGGTTTAATTCACCACTCGCCAAATCATAGCCTAACATTAAACCATTCTGGATTTAGGCCTACTACTTGCTGCCCACCAAAATCCGCCTGTCTTAGGGCATGTAGGCCTACGTCTGTATTTGATTAGTGATTACGTTATGCTAGGCTTACAAATGTCATAATGATACACCGATCATCATATGCGCCTTGTGTGTAATAGGTTATAGGCCTAAGCTCACAAGCTAGATGGTTCATGCGCCGATGTCAACTTAATTTACGAATGGCCAGGCATGTAGCCAGATGCAACTATAAAACATCTTTTGATTTAATCGAAATAAAGTATTAATTAATCGGTAATTCTTCTAAAGTTAACTATGAGAATTAGATTAATCGTTATCAGCGCTAATTAATAATAATAATGTGCTAATAATGTGCTAGGATTTGAAACGCTAATGACTGGTTTTGTAGGCCTACTATCTGTAGTCACATAGAATGCCTTCGTACATTAACTTAAAAGTCAGCAGCCTCTGCTGACTTTTACTTAGAAGCACAGGATTAGAATATTTCACCAAAGATGGTAGAGGGTTGGTATAGGCCTAACATCTTCGAGGTTTGGGCGTCTGATGTAGGCCTAAAGTTTGTCGTCGTTGCTGTATTTGAGCTGGGACTAATATTTGTACCAGATTTGCTGGCGTTCGACTAAATTGATCTCTTGCGGGCTGTCGGTATGAAACTGAGGCATGTATTAGCTGTACATGTATACACATTTCCTCCTCAGTCATTCCCACACCTGAAAGTGGTGAGAGGTGAAATAGTGAAGTAAGGGGGGCGGAACCCAGGCTGTGCCATCACTGGCAGAGGTTTTGGCCGCAACGCGATGTGGAAGAGCTTAGCAGGAGCCCTGACACATGCTGGCTAACGTGGAAGGCAACTCCGCCTGTGTTACTGGGCAGTATCAGAGCCAGTCCCAATTGCCTGTAACCCTCCCTCCCCCTCATGGGAGAAGTGCAAGGGTCAAGCGGATGGGTGCGAAGACTCCTCTTATAAGGAAATGGGCGAAAGAAATCCAGTGCAATGACAGCAGCAGCGCATTACAGAAACCGCTGGAAACGGGGATCAAGGTTGCAGTGGACACTTGGCCTACTGGCCTTCGACCCATGGACCGTTCAACGGACATGATCTCTGGAAACATCTGGAGACCAAGGCTTAGGGCCGTCCATAAATGACGTCACGCAATTGTTGACGATTTTGACCCCTTCATCCCCCTTCGTCACAAGTGTCAGGACCCCTCAAATATGACGTCATAAAGCTCTGACCCCGCTCCGAAAAACCAAATGTCAGGAGCGTAGTGCAAACTTTCTTATGATTATCAAAAAGTAATTATAGGCCTAATTATAAAAAATACTTGAAACTATATAGTAGATCAAAGAAAAATCGAGAAAGTAGGTCTGTTATAATTTGCATTAGGCCTACAATTTTGGTTCCCGTTCATTTAGTCGCAGATCATTTCGTTGCATTCAATTTGTCGCATTTTTAAAACTACACTAACCCTAATCCTGACCCTAATAAATGACCCTCACGACGCATAGCCTGGCCCTAGCCGACCCTCACCACGCATAACCTGACCCTAACCGACCCTTACGATGCCTAACCTGACCCTAACAGATATGCGACTGAATGAAATGCGACGAAAGGAACTGCGACGAAATGAGTGCGACGAAATGAATGCGACGAAATGAACGGTCCCGTACAATCTTATGCATTCTTGAAGATGAAAGGCTCTGGCAGAATCATTACAGTTAATATAAAAATTAGTAACAGTGACTCGAAACAATCCAAGCTTTATGTCTCTCCATTCTCCCACGGTGAAGGTGTAAAATGCTCCTTCATGGAATAAATAATATCCACGCTGAAAATAGTCACGCTGATCTAGAAATTCACATAAAACTGTTTTGTAAGAAATTTCATGTCTCTCGAGCGTTCAGATCTCGATTCATTGTTGATACGCAAGCACAGAAATGTTCTGCTATTGACCTGCTCTAGGCCTATAGTTAAGATGTTTTTATTCGAAGAATGTCTAAAGCGGTCAATTAGTTTTCATGTCACACAGGATTTGGACCTATTAATAAACTGATACCTATGATCAGTAGTTCATTATATATATATATATATATATATATATATATATATATAGTCTAGCTATCTTACTGAATCCAACATGTCTTGGTCTTGTCTCATACAAAGGGCCTTAGCAACAAAGAATGTGGCCCCTCCGAGCAATTACAAATTACAAAGCATGCAGAAACTAAAATGTGCTTTCCATTACTTCCTCGAAATTGCAAGTTTCTTTCCGACTAGAAAACAACGACATCAATCATACGTTTGGAAACATCGCTCCATAGATCTCTTTCTTTAAGCAAAGTCTGCAGATATATCTAATTGGTCAATGTCTATGGTTTACTAAGCTTATGCATGATCGAGGGTCAAACCATTTCACCATACAGTCTTAATGACCATTGACTATTTCATGCTGCTGAAGTTTTAATGACATTGCTAGCTGTCACCAAACAGGTTATTTGGTTTAGTCTTGTGACATCCCTTTGGCCATTAGCCTTTGGCTGCCAAATATAGTCGTGTGACTGCTCTCATCCGAAGTGCCCTCAGCAAATGGGGCAGATGGGGGAGGCTGTTGAACATGGTTTACGGTCTGAGTTAACACGCCTTTGTTAACACGCAATAAATCATATTAATGTATTATTATGATTTATTTCTGAGTGATCTCCATCATACTTATTATGATTATGACGTATCGATAGATTTATTGATGCAAATGGTGTCTACTGATAGTAACTGATAAAAATGGTCATCGATAGGGATGACACGTTCTCTTCTAGTTCTCTGCCTCTTGGGGTTTTTCTTTAAGCTTTCCATATTCATCTGTCACCGTCCAATCCAGTACAATCTGTCTTAGCCTTCCTCTTGTCCGTCTCCTATGCAGTTTTCCTCCCTAATTAGCCGTTCTTAGTAGTGAGTCTCCTCTCAGCGTGTACCCACTACTACCACTACTACCCAACCCACTTCCTTTGTCTCTTTTTTATTGCGTGCATCATGGCTCTCCTCCAATCATTTCCATCACGTCTTCGTTTGTTTTATGTTCATTCCAGCTGATTTTCTCCATTCTCCTCCATGCCCACATTCGAAAACCGTAAATCTTTCTTGTACCCACTTTTCTGTTGGTCCATGTCTCTGCTCCATAAGGCACAAAACTCCAGATCAGTGTCTTTATACTTCTTTATACTTCATTCTTCAGATTACTGCTAGAGTTTTCCTCAAAGTTGTTTTCCCTCTTGAGAACACCTCTTTTCCATTGGACATCCATCACGATCGTACTCCCTAGGTACCAGTATGTAGCAGAATTTTTCACCCGTTCTAAGTGTAGGCCCTATTCTGACTACAGTTTCCTTTCCTTTGCTTATATTCAGTGCCTTTGTCGTTTTTTTTATATCATTTCGTGTTAAGCTGACATTGTGTTCAGTCTATTCTATTGACCTATCCGAATTCTCGCCATCATTGTCTGGTCATCTGAAGGCCAGGCCTCTATGCGTTCTTCTCCAGACCGTCTATTGCTTCTCTGACAAGCAATATCCTCTGTGTAAATATTAAATAGCATTGATAACGGCACTCTTTGTCTCACACCTCTGCCCACAAAACACTGGTCTCATTATACAGTATATCTGAGCGCATCTGTTAATTGACTTAATTCGGTTACCGTTGAAATGCAACAATGCGTGTTGCCACATTAAAAAACAATTCAACGCTCTCTCTAATTAGTTAGAGCCACATTCTCCCCGAATTTTAGGTTTTCGTTTAAGGTTTTTGTTCAAGCTTGTGCCCTGCGCTTCCGTCGAAGCGGCGCTTTGGCAATCTGAAGTGAGTTTACGATAAAAAAATATAGGCCTATATACTACAACTCATGTCTAAGATCGCTGACATTACATTCATTTTGTTTTAAATGACATCAGGTCGAGGTTCTAAATGTCAAAGGTGACAGTTAAAAAATCACGTGTAGGCCTACATGTGTCCTTGGCCTATCACGCCTACGTATCCTATGTATCAGCGCGCATGTGTCGATGCCTTTGTTTGCTTGTATACATGAATAATGGCGAATGAATAGTTGTTTGTCTGCTCTGGCATAATAATTAGCTGCCGCAACGAACAAAGGATGTTGTCCTGCCAATTGATATGTATTAATGGTCCTACCAATACTCTGCTCACGAAGATTCCAATCCAAAGCAGCCTATATAAGTTCGGGGTAGCGATACCAGTCGCCAAAGATGAGTTTAGAAGCGCTCTACGCATTTCCCCAAAATGTCTGGTAATAAAAAAAACATAAAACATTTATGTGGCCATGGAAACTTCAGTTGTTCACTAACAGGCCCACAAGAACCCATTGCCACACATTTAACGTAGCTGTTAGGGGCCGTTCACATATTATATAACGCTCAAGGGGTAGGTGGGTGAGTTCCTGTTTTGTTACCGTTATATTGTGTAGGGTGGGGGTAGGTTGAAGGTTTCTTTATATAACAAACTTTTTCAGCTAATGCTGTTTTGCCTGTTTGCCTGCCAATTGGAAATTCCATGTACCACGGACCTTCATTGTTTAATCGAAGTTCACAATACGTTGTGAACCAAAACTAGCACCATTAGCTGCCACCTGGCGAATTGATTTGGCGTTCTTGTTTATTATTTATAGATCTACTTTTAACAATTTCCTGTTTACAACTTTAACAATTTCCTGGGCATAGCTTGAAATTTTCTTAAATTCAATTATGTGTGCTTTGTTTTGATTCTGGTGTAAATTTAAATTAATTCACTTGAAATAATTATTTAGGTAGGTATTATCAAGATATTTGATTTCATTTTCTATAGTAGACTATGAGTAAATAGTTTAGGCCTATATTTTGCTTAAATACCCAATTGTAGTATACACTCTGTAGTCTGTATACATCATACGCTATTAAATAGGTGGAGTTGTACCGCGAACCTATCGATAAATACCTGATAGTGCAATATTAAACCAATCCATTCTGTGTGATAGGCCTACTGTAATTCTCATTTCTAGTACAAAAAGAAGGAAAACTAAAATGGTGTTTTTAGATAGGATTTGCGTCACTACCATGTATTATCATGCTGTATTAGTAGGCATAGGCCTACATGTAGATACATGGTGACAATCGTCGACTACCCAATTAGTTACTGTAATTAATACAAGTGAATTTAGCGCCACTGAAAGTCCAATTATTAAGATGGCGGAGGAGCTCCATACATCCGGTCTAATCATCATTGACACGAGAGAGTACACATAGCTGGTTGCATAGCTAATTGGGTGCATGATGATTTTTTTGCTGCAGTTCTTGAAATGGATAAAGGCAATTATCAGCTGAATCACTACTATTAAAGTGCTAACTAACATTATATTGTTATAGAAGTGTCAAATTGTGCAATACAATTATGTCGATTGTATGTCTTTTTATGTGCTTATAGACTGGGGTGGGGTAGGGGGTGGGTAGCATATCTGTTATATAATATAGGGGTGGGGAGACACAGCTGCTGTTATATAACGTTATTAGGGTTAGGGGTGGGCCCAAAATTGAGATATTATGCGTTTTTATAATATGTGAATGGCCCCTTATGATGATTAATTTGCTTTTTTTGTTCTGTTGTTCTCTAATTGTTGGTTAGTGCCACTAAGTTTACAAGCCAGCAATTGGTGCATTTACAATTCGCTAAGTATTCACTTGTTCAATGTCCGTATAATTAATTAACATGCAGCGATTTGTCGTAATCGTAACAGTATACTTTGCAGTTCTAATTTCTTTTTCACGAGCGATGAGTCGGGTCAAAGGTGATGTCCAGGGGTTATTGAGGTAGGCCTAATAGAGAGCTGAGTCCAGTTGCCCCAGAGACCAGAGGAGAAAGAGAGGGCAGATCTGAACTGCTAAGCGGGTTTCGGCTAGCGCTCGTGAATGATCTGGTGCTCTGCGCTTGGCTGTTGAGTTATGCTTTGGAGATTACGATTAGGCCTACGTTTAGGTCGAGAGAGATTTGAAGGATAGGATGCGTGGATCACTCCAGTGATTGCTGACCTAGGTGGGTCTTTGGCTTTGAGTGGTGAGTTTGAGGAGTTTTAGCTGGACGAGCCTGAACTTCTTCGGAGATGTTTGAACTTGCAATGTTCTGCATGTTCTGCGCTATATAAAAACGAAACCCAACCAACCGTGACGTCGTTCAATCAATTCACTATGCTGTTTGTTGTGCGCACAATGCCGTGTTGCGAGTCAAGCGTAAATTTATCTCGATGAGTTCATTCATTTGTTATGCGGGATATCGGTTGGTCAGTGAGCAGGGCAGTTGCGCTAAAGTATAGGCCTAGGCCTATCTGCAGAAGGTCCAGGCTTTTAAAGTCAGGCTCAAACACGCATACCTGCATTGCCTAAACAACCACGCGTGAATCTGACACATTCGCAGAAGTGTTGCAACATACGGCCATTCGCACTGAGCAAGAAGGCTGTCGCCCTGCACTCCACGTTCACACCTACGTCCAAGCATCTCACCTGCCTTGGTCTTTTGCACGTATCCATTGTTTCACAGATTGACCGTAGATATCGCTCTCTGTCCGATCAAAGACCCCCCTTCCTGCCCTACGCATACCCCTCTTTCAGCGCTCTTGTCGGGTCCAGAGGATGTCGGTTCAACAATAAAATTATCCATTGTAACAGCGCGTATAATCGCAATGCGTCACGTTCTGGGCGTGAAACCCGCATGGCTCCTGTCTGGCCGACCAGCGGGAGAACCCAACCGCCTGACCGAGGACCTGCTGACGACACCGTGGGCGAATTGAAACAGTGTCGGCAGAGTGTGACGTTCGTTCAGGTCTCCAGTGTCGTATCTTATTCACACGAACTCGATATCGCGAGATTCCGATTCTCATTATGACTACTAGGCTGCTCTATTAGTGAATCATTAAATGAAAAATTGGAATGCTTAAACCATTGCTTTTAGATGAATTTACTTTACAATCATAGCAGTTGATCGGCACTCATAAAAACACTCGCAGTCCATTCATCTGTGCTATCTCTTATTCACGCCCCGCCTGAAGTGCGAACAACCTCCAAGTCTTGAAACTGAGTCTGATTAACTTAAAGCAGATAAATTGCTTTTATCATTTAAAGGAGAACTGAAAACAAGGTATTTGTTCAATTCCAGTGGAAAATAAGTTTTTGTCAGATAATCCACGTTCTTGGAAACTACTGTTCCTTATTGATCAAAGCATCCTTAAACGATTGTGTTGATTACCTTAGAATGTAGGCTACGCATTAGGTTGGTTAAAAAAAGAACTTGCTCGAATTGTGCTTCATAACTCTCTTTTTGTTCTATGTCTGCCTACTATCAAATTTGAGAGATATTGACCCGTATTTAGAGGTCGCTCAGGGTCACAGAATGACTGAGAGACCGTGGAAGGCGAAGATTTTGTCACCATAAGTTTGTGCACAGCTGCTCCTCAAGAAGCAGTAGTCACTAAGTGGTGCTCGTATGGGCAGAGGGGCATCGTGCCAGAACCCAGCATAGGCCAGGCTCACAAACAGTGAGCCTTGCCTCTTTTACACTGTGTCTTACTTTAGCAGTGATAGAGATCTGCTGATGGAAAAGAAATATTTAAATACCATAGATGGTTTCTGCCAACCAGCATGCATGATGGAATGCTCCTGGGGCCCAGATGGAAACCGATGGTCCATTTTCACAACCAATGAAGATCAAGCTGAGATTCAAGAATTCCTTGCAGTCTTCTCTCTGATGTAGCGCCTAAAGAGCTGCGTTGCAGAATTTCACCATTTCTTCTCGAAGAGCAGAAGTGTGTGCGTCAAAAAATGGCAATACATTGACTTGTCGATATATGAAATGGCTTCCGATGTCGTATCGGAAG
>OY365808.1:48212097-48259597 GCA_959347315.1 Bimastos eiseni | reverse complement strand
GAATGTAGTTATTCTATTTGATACGTGTTGTATCTACCATTTCATTCGTTAGTTCCTCCAATGCGTTTTTTGCGTTACTTGTCATGATAGGATGCGAACATGTTGTTCCTTGGAGGACTTATCGTCGCTGTAGCCGTTGAAAAGTGGAATCTGCACAAGAGAATCGCTCTTCGGGTACTGATGCTGGTCGGCTCTAAACCTCGATGGTAGGATATACATTATACAATACAAAACTATACAGCTGTTATCTGATAACATCAGGAATTAGTTCAGAAGTGCACACACGCTTCGACGACGCAACTCAGTTGTAATGCAGAGCAATTGTGCGCGAAGGACTTGTCCAAGGTCCCTACACAGTGACTCCTTGGACGACGATCGAACCCGAACTCGCCGCGTTGCGAGTCGACCGCTCTAACCAATTGGCCACAATGCCACACCTATAGCAACAACAGCGTTTTAATTTAGAGCAACGCAAAGAATACTGCAATTCAACGCATTTCAATAAAACGCTTTCAAGTATAAAAATAAGTTTAAAAATTATGTACATGAAATTATTCAGTTGAAGTTGAATGTTTAGCATCGATTGTATTGTTTTTTCGTTGCAATACTAATCTATCGATAGCGTATGACAGTGAGAGGGCAAGTGGTAGTGTCATTTATAAAATTGCATTTTCGCTGACACGCTTAAATTGCAATTTTTACTGACACTTGCATACTTTTGCTCATACTGTCATACACGATTTAACAGTCTAACACTCATACTGTTCCACTCTTCGATATAGGTTGATGTTTGGGTTCATGGCTACGACTGCGTTCCTATCAATGTGGATTAGTAACACAGCAACAACGGCCATGATGGTTCCTATCTCACACGCAGTTCTCACTGAACTAGAGAACCATCGACGCAAGACGAAGGCAGCCGCCAAGCTAAAGAATACATTTGACAACCACGCATGCACAGGTACACTTTCCCTCACCTCTCTCGTGACCTCCGAAACCCCTCATCCGGTCTAAGTACATATACATGTATATATATATATAATGTAATAATTATCATCTGTTTGAATTCAAGCTGACTAACCGCAGTATGATTACAAGTAGACTATTATTTGAAAGAATGATGTCAAGTTATTACAGGAGTCGGATTTGACTGTCGGCAGCCATTCAAGGCGCCCATGACGTTATGCGTAGACGAATACCTATGTACTGCAGCTGTGATAACCTGAAAAGCTCCGTCTCAGTTGGTCACGGTTAAGATCAGGCTAATTACCCTCATCCTGGTCATGATCATGATCAACGTTCTCGATGTCGTCGTAATCGTTACGATTAGGCTCTTCGATCAATCAGCACCGCGCTTTCTCAGTTGTTGGCCCTTCCAGCTGGATCCCATTCCCTTTGGTATCATATACGACTGTTGCCAAGGAATAATTCGCCTTTGTTTTACAAGTTGCTCAAGACTGATTTGTGTCGCCGTGGTTGGACTGGGAGAGCCTCCGAACCAATTTCTTGAGAGGGCGCTATGTAGATGTTAAAATGAATTAATAATATTGTTATCATCGTCATCAACTTTGTCGTTATCGTCGCCAGCATTAGCTTCGTCGTCGTTGGCATCGTCGTTGTCAGTCCCTTGAGCTTTGTCATCGTGACCGGAATTATTTCCATCGTCATGAGTATTGTCATCATCATTAACGTTAACGTCTCAATCATCGTCTGTATGCTTGTGAGTGGCCTGCAACGTATGTGTTTGTGTGTGGGTGGTTGTGCGTATGTGTGTGTATGTATCTATGTGTGTGACAGTGTGTGTGCTTGTGTGTGCGTGCGTTTGTGTGTGTGAGACAATGTATGTATGTGTGCGTGTGTGCATGTGTGTGTTTGTGTGAGCACATGTGTGCGTGACTGTGTGAGTGTGTGTATTTGACAGTGCGTCTATGTGTTTTATAGAAGTGATAAAAATGGATCCGTTGAGTGACTCCTACGACGGTTACTGCGCCCAGCCGCAGACGTTGACGACCTACTTCACAGGAGATGAGGTGAAGACAACCGGCGAACACGAGACCCTTGGGGACTCTCTGGCCACTCCCCATCATCCACCACACCACAACCAGAACTCACACGACAGCTCCCCTAACTCACACGATCACCATTCTAACCCAACAGACAACAACGTCGTTGCCAAGTAAATATTCTCGATCTCTGTTTCTTGCTCATACTACCAAGACACATGTATCTTAGATAATTATGACTCTTGGCTTCGCCAGTAATACTACTAGAACAACGTGATTGATGTGCACTTGACCAGAAAGATTGCATTGCATTGTATTTAAGCATTTATAGAGCGCCTCTAGTAGGTCAACCGTTCAATGTGCAAGTTTCCGCGAGAAGAAGCAGATTTTTAGAAAACGAAAGAGAATGAGATAAAATAGCCAGATAGAATTTTAGAGCGAGCAGAAGAAGAGAGAGAGAGAGAGAAAGAGAGAGACAGAGACAGAGACAGAGACAGAGACAGGAATCAATAATAGCATTAGGGACTTAAATCAACGGCGATTATTGGACTCAACCCTAAAAATCGGGGCAGATTTTGGTAATTAATTTCATGAACCATATAAGCACAGCTGCTGGATTGGATTGTTAGGAGCAATAGACGATGTTCTGCTAAATGAACGCTCTCCAATCTAATTTCAGATGCTGTGCTCAGTATAGACGTAGCCTAAATATAAAATGTATTATATGCTGGTTACAATCAAATTGTAGCGACCGGCTGGCGCCAACTCTGCTCATCATTCAGTGAAATTGATCTATGAGATCCTTAACCACGCTGCCAGTTTGAATAGATGCCAAGCTAGTTGTAGTTAGTTTAACTATGATCATAAGGACTATTTTACTGATGACAATTACGATAACGACAGCAAATGGCGAGTTTCGTTGTTCTTGTGATGTTCAGGAAAGCTGCAGAGGTAGCAGAAGAAGAAATGGATGACGATGACAGGTGGTTTGATAATGTTGGAAAGGGAATGCGGCTGAGCATCGCTTATGCGGCCAACATCGGTGGAACAGCAACTCTGACGGGCACTGGACCTAATCTGGTTCTCAAAGGACAGGTTGATCTGTAAGACAATTATATTCATTCTCTACCGCAAGACTCTACGATCATACTATAATAGAGTATAGTATAGCATAGTATTGTATAGCATAGTATAGTATACCATAGTATAGTATAGCATAGTATAGTATAGTATAGCATAGTATAGCATAGCATAGTATAGCATAGCATAGTATACCATAGCATAGCATAGTATAGCATAGTATAGTATAGCATAGTATAGTATACCATAGTATAGTATAGCATAGTATAGCATAGTATACCATAGTATAGTATAGCATAGTATAGTATACCATAGTATAGTATAGCATAGTATAGTATAGCATAGTATAGCATAGCATAGTATACCATAGCATAGCATAGTATACCATAGTATAGCATAGTATAGTATAGCATAGTATAGTATAGCATAGTATAGCATAGCATAGTATAGTATAGCATATTATAGCGTAGCATAGTATAGTATAGTATAGCATATTATAGCGTAGCATAGTATAGCATATTATACCATAGCATAGCATAGTATACCATAGTATAGCATAGTATAGTATAGCATAGCATAGTATAGCATAGCGTAGCATAGCATAGCATAGCATAGTATAGCATATTATAGCGTAGCATAGTATAGCGTAGTATAGCATAGCATAGTATAGCATAGTATAGCGTAGTATAGTGTAGTATAGCATAGTATCGTATAGCATAGTATAGTATAGTATTGTATAATACAGTACAGTATAGTAAAATATGCAATAATGTATTAATGAACAATTCGCAATACTAATGCTAATACTGATACTAATACCCAATGCCTAAAAATGGATGGCGTCCGTCTCTACATCCAGTAGTATTTATAATATTACCTATAATACAGCAAGTCACAGATAAGTGATGATTAAAACAAAGAAATATATAATCCGAACATTTTGATTGAAGCTCTGGTTTTTTCGTTTAAGAATCTATGGTCCTGACACCGGAATCAACTTCAGTTCGTGGTTCGTCTTCGCTTTTCCCAACATGCTCATCTCGTTACTGCTCGCCTGGTTCTGGCTGATGCTCGTTTATCTTGGACCAAAGTAAGTCAATCGCAGTCAATGACTACAGCATTGTCGCTATCTTCATCCATCTCCATCCACCCATCAAACTCTATCCATCTATCCAACTCAATCCATCCAACTTCATTCATCCGTCCAGCTAGCCTTCCATCCATCCATCCATCCATCCATCCAACCATCCATCCAACTCCATCCATCCATCGTTCCATGAACTCAATGCCCGTTAGGTGTCCAATGCTTGTCGACAATCCGTTTCTATTCAATGCATTTCAATATTGATTGATCGATTAACTGACTGATCGATTAACTGACTGATCGATTGACTGATTGACTGATTGACTGATTGACTGATTGACTGATTGACTGATTGACTGATTGACTGATTGACTGATTGACTGACTGACTGACTGACTGACTGACTGACTGACTGACTGACTGACTGACTGACTGACTGACTGACTGACTGACTGACTGACTGACTGACTGACTGACTGACTGACTGACTGACTGACTGACTGACTGACTGACTGACTGACTGACTGACTGACTGACTAATGTACAACTACAGCAAAGTACGTGAATCTTGGTCAGCACATCCATTATATCAGAGTTTGCTAGGGACATAAGTAGAGGCCAGCATTAAAAGAATTTCAGAGCCATGGCGGGATTTGACCTTCGACCTTGTGACTAACCGTGCGTTGTTGATGCTTTAGTGAATAGTTCTCTTTGGCCGGGGTTGAGTCCCTAGTCCTCCTCTGTAGAATCCACAATTGAACGCTATGTAAGTCTCAGAACTGAATGAATGAAATTGACATAAAATGATGCAACACAATACTATGATACAGCTGCAATAGTCGTGTATCAAATGCAGTAAAATACACTGTCAAGTACTTTAGTCTTAGTCTTAAAATGTAGGCTATACCTAAAGTATATTTAGGCCTATAATACATCGAAGTACAAAGGTTGAATACAGTTTTGCAATTCGGTGCAACATAAATACGACAACATCCCTACAGGCCTACAATAACTCAGAGGTTCATTTTGAAACGGGTAACAGAGAAAGTTATGAACCATAAGCATCCCCAAGACTTGATCAATTGACCTACCGTAATCAAACATCAATCGATCAATTAATAAATTGGAATTTATATAGCGCCCGAACGTCCGATCTCAACTCGGAGTCTATCCTGCGCACCTGCTGAAGATCTTCGTCCCATTAATATAATAATTAGATCATCTTAAACCATTTTATCTATAAATATTTTGATGTGAGACTTTGATGCAACAGAGAGATCTACAATTTCTGTCGTCGTCGACGGAAGGGGGAAGTTGAAGAGGATTCGGCCACTGAGGTCATCAACAGAGAATACCAGAAACTCGGGAAAATGAGGTATGCTTATAATGAGCATGTTTTGAACATGTTGGAATATTATTTACCGACTGAATCTCGGATTAATAATATGGCACAAAACGCCGTTTTAATACTTAATCAGATGAGCAGAGAGAACATTACGAAACGTAACGAAATGTGTACCTTCGTTTAATAGACCAAAGTAAGGGCTCTGTAATAATTATAGGATTGACATTTCGTTTCAAATGACGCATTCAACGTGTCATTTGATCAATCAATCAATCAATCAATCAATCAATCAATCAATTAATCAAAAGACTTGATATAGCGCTCCTTCAAGATATCTACTCAGAGGCACTTTATTAACCTTGTTAGCAATTCGAATAATCAGTCTGTTGAATAGATTATATGTGACCTTACCTATATTCGGTTTGATCTTACCTTTATTTAGTTTGTTGTGCTAAAACAATGATTAAGGCTCTACTGTGTTTGTTAGTTTCGCCGAAGCAGCTGTTCTGACTCACTTCATTGTTCTGGCTCTACTATGGTTGACGAGAGACCCAGAGATCGTTCCAGGCTGGGGAACATTCCTCACTCCAAGAAAGTAAGATATCCTCTTTCCCGTATATCAGGATATTCTTTGGCATTTTTACATCTAGGCCTACTATATATAGGTTCACCTTTTCTGTAGCCTTTTCCGATGAGCACAGACCAAAGCCGGTATTTCACACGTTTCGATTGAGCATATTCGTGGCTACAGGATCGATTTGATATAGCGCTTCTCTGGTGAATCGGATAGTGTGGGTTAGAGTCCCAGCTGAGAAAGTCACTGTAGGGATCTTAATTAAGTCAGCTCTTCACTCACATGATTTATTCACGTCTCGTAATGAATGTAAAATATAAATAGCAACAACAACAATGACAACAACTACAATAATAATAATAATAATAATAATAATAATAATTATTATTATTATTATTATTATTATTATTATTATATTAATAATATTATTTAGTTGTAACCAGACATTTTTATATCGCCGGTCTGAAGCCTAACCAGAGGCGATCTTTACTCTCGCCTAAATGATGTTCAATATAATTAATAATATTATAGCTTACAATGCAATTAATTAATGCCTGTCATAAATACAATGAGTAGAAATGACGACTGGACATCAAAGAGAGTTTCTTAAATACGATTAGAGTCTATTTCTTTTAACTGTAACGTATACTGTATAGGCTTATGTAATGTAAGGTAAGTAGTGTTATAATATAAACCTTTTTCTCTTCTCTTTCAGTTACGTGACGGATGCCTGCGTTGCAATAACGATATCCGTTCTTCTGTTCATGTGCCCTTCAAAATGGCCAAACTATCTTTGCTTTCGACGAAAATCAGGTAAATCATCAGAATCGAATTATTTATCATTGAGTAGAGCCTGTGCCTTCTATAGCAGCTATGCAGTTTAATTCAACTCCTGTAATTATCTGCGATCATCCCTTCATCCTATGACTTGTAGGCATAATCATGTAAGTTTGAATAAATAAAAGAAATGTTATTTTATCCACATGAAATCCTCGTCTTTATCTAAACTAAAGCAGTGTTCAGCATAATTTTTTGTGGATTTGACGTGTTTGTTCGTATTCTTCTGCGAGAACTCTGTAATTCCGACCAGTGGCGTCTCTGCAGGGGGCCCGGGAGGGGCGAGTGGTCCCCAGTTGAGTCGATAGCCTTTCGGTGGCCCCTCCAAACTTTAATCCATTTTCAGTTTTTAAGAAACCAGACACCCAGCCTAGCCCCTCTGTCTACGATGGCAGGCTTTATTAGCCTGTGATAATAGTCTTATGTTGAGGCTTGACCAGTGCTGCCCAATGGCAAAATTATTATTATTATTATTACTATCATTATTATTAGGGCCTACTATCGTTGTTGTTATCGTTGTTGTTATTGTTGTTGTTATTGTTATTATTATAGTTGTTATTATTATAGGGCTTACTTGTAAATTCTCTATAATTATGTATGTTCCTTAAATCATATAGTGATAGGGCCTAGGCCTACATTTTATCGCCATTTGAAAGCATACATACCTCTTAGCCTGGGCTGGAGTTGGGAGCGCTTAATTACTGCGTGCTTACCTCTAAAGAGCGTTATCTATATAAACGTGTGAAAGAATATACGAATATAATTTCATATATAAATTATAAACCATATATACGCCTATATGTATATATGCCGCTTTACTGAGGTGCTGACACTGACGTCGTTGTAGTATTGTACGTTGTTAATGCATGTTTTGTTTTTGTTGTTGTCGTTGTTCAGCGGATGATGAGACCTCTCCTACTCCTCCTGGCCCTGCTCCTCCGCTTCTCGATTGGCCGACGATCCACAAACAGATTCCATGGAACGTGATGCTACTCCTCGGCGGAGGATTCGCTCTCGCAGACGCATGCAAGGTACACAGACGGAAACACAGACATACTTGTAACTAGACCACACAGACAGGCACACGTACAATGCATACTCGCTGATAGCTGAGGTCTGGTGATAGCTGAGTCTCATCAATTCTGAATGAAACGATTTGAAATGAAATAATTACCTTGCCATGGATTCAGCTTTGAGGGTTACAGTTAGACCTAACAGTTACAGAACCGCCAGAATCTATATAAATAAAGAGAAGATTCTGTGTGTGTGTGTGTTTGTCTGCGCTATGCATTTGCACAGTTTTAGAGCTTTTGGCTCGAAACCTTCGCCGTTGGCTTGAGGAACACCTGGGACACCAACTAGAGGGGTTCGTGAACCCCGTGGCCGCCAAAATCCTGTCTCAACCCGTGCAACGCCGGGTTCCCCAGCTAGTTCCAAATATATCATCACCAACAGCATAGTTTACCTTTAAAACTGTTTTGCAACAGCATCAGGCTCTTCCGTCGAATTCGCCCTTGCCTGCTCATTCTGATCATTTCACCTGTGAATTTATGTAGCGCCATTTGAGGACGTCTCGATGCGCCTCACATTCACTTTCTTACGATTGACAGGTGTCTGGATTATCAGCGATCATCGGCGAGCTGTTCATCAGCTTCAAGGCATTTCCAAAGTGGATTCTCGTTCTTATTCTCAGCACTCTGACTGCCACCTTCACCGAAGTGACCAGCAACGTTGCCACGGCAACCATCTTTCTTCCCATTCTCGCCGAACTGGTCAGATACAGCACAGATCGCTTATTATCAGGACTAGGACAACGATGAGGACAGCGATGAGAGTAGGAATGAGGACAAGTCTGAGGACATGGATGAGGACAAGGATGAAGCTAGGACAAGGCCAAAAATGGGATAAGAATGAGTAGAATGACGAGGAAAACGATGACGATAACGATGAGGACAGCGATGAGGACAACGATTAGAAATAGGATAAGGTCAAGAATGAAGTAAGAGGGACAAGGATTCATACAAGGACAAGGTAAAACATAGGACAGGAATGAGGAAGATAATGAGGACAGAGGTGAGGACGATGGTGAGGCAGAAGGACGAAGATAAAGAAATGCAATTGGGGCAATATGAGAACAAGGACTAAGATAAGGACGAGTACAAGGAATAATACAAGTAGAGGACAAATCCACTTATGAATGACTAAAACTTTTCCATTAATACAATTACAGACGTGTAAACATTATAATCAATTAACTTTTTCGTTCCTCTGAATGATTTATGTAATTGTTTAGTCAATGAACGACTGATTGGTTGATATCGACGACACTACATCTGGACAAACCCTCTGCCACGAAGCAGTGCTCGTAGATAGCCCGATGCCCTGAGCTTAGCTTTCGAGTAGCGCTTTAAGAGTTTAGAATCTACCATATGATATGATGCCAATAGATTTAGTATTATTCTTTGTGAGTATCAGACGAGAGCATAAGTTGTGTGGTTTTCCATGCTGTGTGTGTGTATATGAATTCGTGGTTGTCGTGTTCTTCCGCAGGCCAAAAGTCTTCAGATCAATCCGCTCTACCTGATGCTTCCAGTCACTATATCCGCTTCCTTCGCCTTCATGCTTCCAGTTGCCACGCCGCCAAACGCAATCGTATTCGCTTATGGAAACATGAGAATTCTAGACATGGTTTGTCATTGTGACAATGCGTATTTCTGTAATGATTAATTTAACTTCTGGTTCGTTCTCTATCAATACCTACTGGCAGTGTCCAAAAAATAGCGCTTAATACCACAAAACAAGAGAATTTGAATAGCTTTACTAACTTACGACCCACAAGTTAGGCCTATAATGACTCAAGTCAATTGCATCATGACCCCATCGTCTGTTCTTCACAATTCAACCAGTCTGCTTCGCTTATAAACTATTCGACCCAACAGTTATTTTGCACTTGCTGTGACTTAGGCTACCGCTTCATCTCTTCGAATCAATCCCTCCCAATCGTTCCCAGACCTTTTCAAAGTCTCTCATCCAATTCGACAATTCTGTTCCCGTCGCCTTGAACTTAGGCCTACGGTCGCGATTGTATCGCCCTAGAGACAAACAATAATTTCCTAAATTCTGTTCCAGCTATGTCTTCTCTTTCTTGATTTTTAACGATTAACCAGCTCTGTCTCCAATATTCCATTTACAGCGTTGCAACTGGTGCTATAGAAATCGAGCCATTTTCCACACAGGTTCACACTACAACGATATCAGCTCTGAACTCCAGCAATTTTTGATTCATACGCCATTATCGCCACTAACCAACCATCATCTGCCTCAAACTCCTTTCAGTGGTTAAATTCAACTGGATCCCGCCGAATCTTGAGATCCACTACCTCAACCCTGATGAGATCCACCACCTAACAAATCCTAAATGCATGCTTATTTCAAAACTCAACCATAAACTCCTTGTTTCACACACGTTACGCTTAGGTTATCCGAACAGCAATTTATAGCGATTATACCCGTAACAGATTCGCCACTTAGCCTGGCCTAGGCTTAAGTGATTAATTTTGAAATAAGTGTATGTGGAGATCCGGAATCTCTGGATGAGAAATTTAACCACTTACTCCTTTATTTATCGCCCTTCGGATTTTCCACTCGAAACTCAAATCTCATTAGAGTAACTCACCTCTTCAAGATTTTCTACCTCAACTCAACTGATCCTTCGTATTTCAATTATCCTCCACCTAAATGACGCTTTGACTCTGATCGCTGTCCCTGGACAACCTGGAATCGGACTTGGACTTCCCTTGACAATACCCTCTGGACAGTCCTTCTGGCCCGACTCATCGTTCGTGGCTAAACATTTATGTGGCACAGTGGCCGATCGGTTAGAGCGGTCAGCCCGTTCAACGTTCAGTGTGCGCTGAGTGAGCGGGTTCGACCCTCGTCCGAGGCGTCAGTCACTGTGTAGGGACTTTGAGGAAGTCCTTCACGCACAATTGCTCTGCGGTACAATTGTAATTGCGCTGTCGAGGTGTGTCTGTGCACTTCTGAGCAAAAGATGTTGAAAGAAGGGCGGTGTAAAATTTCGGAAATAAAAAAAACGAACAGATCTATCCTCTGCGCTTAGCTTTACAGTGGCGCTTTTGAAATGCGTAGTATACTGCTGCAAGTATGATTACACATACAGTAATACAGACGTTCATAATTATAATTGAGTTACTGGAAATATACAATTATCATAGGCGTAGGCCTATAGCGTCGCTTAAAAGCCAGCTCTTTTGTTGAGCCTAATGGTCACGCTGGATTACATTAACAAATGTGTTTCCTTAAGGTTTAAAGCATGTTACGGTTGTTTTTGTTACAGATGAAAGCGGGCATTGTGATGAACACGGTCTGTCTTCTGGTTCTACAGCTCGCCATCAACACCTGGGGATACTCCTATTTCAACCTGCACGAATTCCCAGCATGGGCTGGAAACTTGACATTGGACGCTGTAGCCAACTCCTCCTTAATCAATATGTAACAGAAGCAGCCGATTACTTACTTATGTACAGCAGTATAGGCCAACGCATAGGTTGTAGTTATTTCTGCGATCCACTTTTTCGGTCCATCACGGCGATTCACAAGGTCTACACTGGGTCTCAGATATACATTGGTTTATAAACAAAGGGGGTTTGTATCATGTGGCTAGAAGACATCAGTTAGATCGCAATATTCGAGGAATCTCTAACTTCATCGCTCTCTGCAAGAACACTTGAAATCTGATTAAATTTGATCAATCTCACTTGTAATTACTGCAGTATGCGCGTCTTTCAAATAATTACAAGCCTACAATGGTTCTAACGCAGACTAATAAAATAACGTCTTCTGAATCACTTTATGCCCTTGTCGTGCTATGGTACAACTCATCGCAGCTGCACTCCTACGGACCAGCTTCAGTGTAACAATTTAGCCAAAAATATATAGACCCTGAAGCAGATCGTTCAGGTGGAAACTATGTCGTGATGGGATTATAAATCTTTCGTCAGATGTGAAAAGTTAAGAAATGTTTTGGTTAGCAGACCAATTGAGCCCATCAAAAATAACAACGTTAAGAAATGCAGCCTCCTCGTATAATGTTCGAATGAAGATTACTCTTCGAAAAAGATTGATGGTTTGCTAAATTCTGTCATAGGCCTACATTTCGCAATTAAGATCGTTATAAACAGGGCTTGAAGTGGGACGGCATGAAACGGTATGATATACCGGCAACTCTCCTGGCCAACTGCAAGCATACCGGCAGTTCTCCTGGTCAAACAGCAGGAGAGGCCGAGAGGGGGCTGGTTCTGGTAACCATACCGGCACCCTATTTCAAGCCCTGATTATAAACTGTTGATTATGTTCGTAAAGCGGTATTCGATGACTTAGGTGAACAGCAATGCAGCGTTGTACAGGATTAACTTACTTTTATGTTAACTCTGACATAGCATACATCAACGTATTTTATTTCAAGGATTTTATGTTTAGCCTAAGCACGAAAAAACGATAGTAATTAAGCGTAGAGGATGATTAATTGGCCTTGTGTAGGCTATAATTATTTTCGTGGTTTTGACTAAGATCCTGAACAATTGACCAATTGTGATTGGAATGTTGTATGAGAATTTTAAATGCAACAATGTAAACATCTTAAATTCGATTCGCATCGCTTCTCATTGTTCACAGTCACATCAGCATATTTTTAATTAATTCTATTATACTTAAACAACAATGTCTCTGAGGCGGCGCCACAGTTCTTCCGCCACTAAAAGCAACTTCTACTACACAGTTGATCAAACGTAAAGCTATGATTTTTTTTACGCATTTCGCATTTGCGTTCAATGTAATATTTTATGCTCTGGGTAGATTAAACTATTAAAGTTGTTTGAGACTCACCTGAACCTAATCTTATTCCAGGCAAATAATAAAGACATGATTTCAATTGATTTGAATACTATAGGCAACTCGAAGACACGGGTTTTAAATATTTCAGAAGATGATAGGAAGATTAGGGCAGGCATACTTCAGTGCAAGAGTTGTAGACTAATGGAAAGTTGGGGGAAATAGAGGAAAGGGAGGCTGATGGCAAAATGGAGGAAAGGGAGGTTTATGGCAAAATGGAAGAAAGGGAGGTTGATGGCAAAATAGAGGAAAGGGAGGTTGTTGGCAAAATGGAGAAAAAGGAGGTTGATGGCAAAATGGAGGAAAGGGAGGTCTAGAGAAAAATAGAGGAAAGGGAGGTTGATGGTAAAATGGAGGAAATGGAGGAAGATGGCAAAATGGAAGAAAGGGAGGTTGGTGGCAAAATGGAGGAAAGGGAGGTTATTGGCAAAATGGAGGAAAGAGAGGTTGATGGCAAAATGGAAGAAAGGGCGGTTGGTGGCAAAATGGAGGAAAGGGAGGTTGTTGGCAAAATGGGAGAAAGGGAGGTCGAGAGAAAAATAGAAGAAAGGGAGATTGATGGCAAAATGAAGGAAAGGAAGGTTGAGGGAAAATGGAGCAAATGGAGGAAAGGGAGGTTGATGGTAAAATGAAGGAAAGGGACGTACATGGCAAAATGGAGGAAAGTGAGGGTAAGGGCGTGGAGGAAAGGGAGATTGAGAGAAAAATGGAAGAAAGGGAGATTAAGAGAGCAAATGGATGAAATGGAAATTGAGGGCAAAATGGAGGGAAGAGAGAAAGAGAGCAATAGAGGAAAGGGATGCTTAGGGCAAAATAGAGGAAAGGGAGGAAGAGAGCGAAAAGGAGGAAAGGAAGGTAGATGGGAAAATCAATTATAGTGAGACTGAGGGCAAAATAGAGGAAAAGGAGATTGAGGGCAAAATGAAGGAAAGGAAGGTTGATAGCGAAAGGGGCAAAAGGAGAGTGAACTTTTGACATCAACCTCCCTTCATTTACTCTCTTCCTCCCTTTCCTCCATTTCTTTCACTTGACCTCATCTTGACTTTCCTCTAGATGCTGTCAGCCTCCCTTTCCTATCCTATTTCCTTTCCTCTTCTCTTCTTCATCTTCTAGCATCTTCTTCTCTTTCCTTCATTTGCAATCATCATCTCTTTCCTCTAATTGCTCTCATCCTCCTTTTGATCTCTTCCTCTCTTTCCTCCACTCGCCATTTGCTCTCCTCCTCCTTTTCCTCCGTTTGCTCTCATCCTCCTTATCTTCCATTTTGCTCTCGTCCGCCTTTTCCTCCATTTCCTCCCTTTCTCAATTTGCCCTCATCATCTCTTTCCTCTAATTGCTCTCAACTTTTCTTATATTTGATCTCTTTTCCCCTTTCCTCCATTTGCTCTTCCTACTTATCCTTCATTTTGCTCTCGTTCGCCTTTTCCTCCATTTACTTTCTTCCTCCTTTTACTCTAATCCTCCCTTTCCTCCATTTGCTCTTAACCTCTATTTCCTCCTTTTCCACTCGAAATTACTTTTCCCTATTTGCCCTCATTCTCTCTTCCGTCATTTGCTCTCAACTCCTTTCCCCCCATTTTACTCTCAACCTCACACTCCTCCATTTTGCTCTCTTCCCCCCTTTTTCCTTTATATTCATTCGATTTTTCATTCAACCTCCCTTTCTTCCTTTTCGCCCTCAACCTTCCTTTCCCCATTTGTCATCATCCTTCCTTTCCTCCAATGCGCCCTCAACCTTCCTCTCGTTTCTTCACCCTCAACATCCAGTTCGCAATCAACCTTCCCTCAGGCATTTTGTTGTTTCACATTTCACAATGGGTACTAATTAGAATGTCCCAAAGTGTTATGGCGAATGTATCGCTGGCCACAGAGGATTATTGGGGCGAATTTCTCTGGTGATCATGTGCAGTCGGCGCATACGTTACAACCTTATATGATCAAACGTCCAATCAGGAACACGCGTCTGGCCACTTGTTTTGACCGTCATTTAAAGTCATAACTTTACCTTTGTGTAAAATCTGACATGACGGAGCGCGCGGGGAATAAGCTGCTTTCCGCTTAGCTTTCAAGTGGCGCTTTAGAAATGTGCAGCATTCGATCATATTAATTTTATCAACATTTCTACAACGCCCAGGAGGCGGACTTTCGATGCTCTCGCCTGTTTTAAGCCAAGCTGTCAGCAGTGGGCATACCTCAGTTACGGCCAGGGTATCAGCGAGTGTAAATCTTGTCAGGCTATTCAGTATGGTGTATTGAAAAAAATGTACAAGTTAAGGTCTAATAGTTGCCGATTGGGCTACTTATTAGTTAGCATCTAAATTTTGGAATTTTTGGCAAGTTCTTGAAGTGCCCCAAGGACCCCAAAATGTTCGTGATTTGGAAGTTCCAAACCATTGCATTTCAACATTGCATGTCATTATTGTCGTGTTATGCTACATGGCAAATTGGCCATCCTCTCTTTGAGGCGCTTGGCTGCAGGAATGCTTGGTGTTAACGAGGTTCTAATTTCGATACCAACAGATCAAAAACATGCAATCATCCACACCTTGAAAGTAACCATGGAATTCAACAGGAATAGCAATAAATTTTGTGATGAACGTAAATCGAATGTTATTGCAAAGGCTTTGTCGCAGACAGCCAGCATCAGCTGAAACTCGACGTTTTAGTGTCACGGGGCTTCAGCTATTGTTTGGGTATCAAAGCAAGGGATGGCTTTATACAAACACTGGATTTTTATTTAGCCAGTGAAAAACTAATCTGAAACCAAATAACCAGAAGATGTGCCAACTTTAATTTTATCTTTAAACACTTTAAACAGACATCGACAAATGAGATTTCAACCTAAACGCACAATACGATTTAGGCAACATTAATGTTTTGTTCACAATGCCAGCATCAACGAGAAATGGTAATTGGTCAACATTGTGATATCCAGCAACTGGAGGAAGAAAGCTCTTGTGGCTCTGTGCAAAGGACCACAACAACAGAAACAGAGTAATCTGCAAATGCAAAATCTGCTATTGAGTGTCTTGAAACATTTCTAACTGCATACAAAAGAAAATGTCGTCACAAATAAAAAGATGCTGCATTCCTCAAGCAACCGTTTTTCGAGACATGTTCATTTACAAATCATCTTCATCATCGGGGAGTGCGGTTTGTTGCGCAATCTGAAAGAATGAACAAACATATTCAGAAAATGTTGGAAAACTTCTTCCACTTATTTGAAATATTCAAATGCATCGCCAGTCTTGGCATACAAGAGCAAAAACCATGTTCTTATAAATTTTAAGTTTTGGGCAGGATTTCGACTGTTCATTTTGCATAAACCAAAATTATGTTCCACGGTCACCAAGTGACAACACGTTTAACAGGGCGAATTCCACAATACTTAAACTACAAATCAGAAGCTAAGCACCAAATACACTGAGTGTGTATATTGAGACAGATGCATTAGGAAAACCAGCCAATAGCTCTTGGTTGTGAAGTGCCTTAAAATTCGGTCAACTCCAATGAGTAAAGAGTCCAAATTTATGTTCATACAGAATTGTATGCTTCAGACAAGGATTCCTATGAATATAACAAACTACTAAAGAGGAAGTTATAGAACTAATTTCTAACTATTTGAGCAGTGAATAGTTAAAGCTTTATCCAAAGTAACTGTTCACACCAGTACTTCTGAATTTCTAGTGTTAATCAAATTATGCAACAAGTAGCACAATTACGCAAATATCAGAGGAATTGCGCTCTGACATAAAACAGTGGCAGTCACATGTTGCAAAATAAACAACCAAGATATTGGATATGGAAACACATTGTGGTTAACAGTGCCTTTTTAGCAATTAATGTCTTATGCCTAAGAAGTTGTCAATAAGCCGAAAGTTCTTTATTTACACAAAATTTCATTCACTTAGTACAGGGAATTACATGTTTCAATATGTCACTTCACAATAAACAAAGGACAAATGCTAATTTTTGAAACTGTAGGTACAGCTGCTTGCTAATACTTTGTGCCAATAGCAGCAGAGTCATAGAAATGTTTGACAGCATTTAAATAATTTAAGAAGTATTTTACAGAAGAACAAACCTTATAAAGAACAAAGTCTTCACAAAAGTTAACACAACATAAATAAAACTTGGGTACAGTCCGATTAAAGAATAAGTTAACTCTATATAGTGTAAACTTACTTCGAGTTCCTGTTCATATTTGTTGACCATGGTTGGGTCCATTTCAACCTCTGGGGGTGCCAGGGCAGGCATGGCAACAAACTCCAAGTTTGGATCTCCAGTCAGCTTCCTTGCCAACCACAAGAATGGCTTCTCGAAATTGTAGTTACTTTTAGCACTGATGTCATAGTACTGGAACAAGAAAAAACATAACACATCTCAATTCTCAATGTCTGTCACATCGACAACATGACTTTTAAAGTGAATATCAAATTCTATAAACCAAATAAACATCTCTTCAACTAAAGTGTAGTGCTCACATTATGTATTACTCATGAACAACCACAACACCATCACTCAATATATTGATGCCATTACTCAATTGTATATTCATGTTCAAGAATAAACATGACATCAGTACTCAGATCAATAAAAATTTGACATGCGTACAGCAATCTCATCTGCCATTGATAATAAAGTCAGTGTTCATTACAAGAGCATGGTCCACTGGTCACGCTTTTATAAACAGATTACCTTCACATAAAACAACTTAACATATTCATAATCAACTGATGAAATACATATCCTCTTAACTTGTAACACCGGTTATCTATCAGGACATGGTTCATTAGCACATAGCAATTGCCAGTTGAATATTTGCTCAGGGTTGGAACTGGAAGTTTCACGAGGCTTGGCACACTCCGCCAACTTGACTAGACGAGTGCTCGACCACACAGGTTATTATTAATCAAAAGTATTGTCAACCACTATATAATTCATTTTGCCAAATGCAACAAACTTACTTGAAGTTCAATTCCATTAATAAGACTGCAATTCACAGATGCAAACACCAAACACTCACTTGTGAGAGCAATTGTATAAATCTCAGTAATCCAATGATAATGTACCTGGAGGTTCTTCTTGCGATGGAAGACAATGGCTTTCGCCTTCACTTTACGATCTTTGACATCGACTTTGTTGCCGCACAAAACAATTGGAATATTGTCACACACGCGAACCAGATCACGATGCCAGTTTGGCACATTTTTGTACGTGATACGAGCGGTGACGTCGAACATGATGATCGCACACTGGCCTGTAATTACAAAACATCACTATTAAGCACTTTGTACTGGAAATAATAGCAACCTACATTCCTGTGAGATGGACATTCACGATAGTGACCAGCATGTGTGGACAGTCAAGTCAAAGGTTTGAACGACTGACAAGAAATAAAGTAGCTTCAAGAATTCAGCTGATTGGATACTGCTGGTGGTAAAATGAGACGGAAAAGGAAAGAAGACAAAGAAATTGAGGTTGCTAACACTAGAAATAGCTACTGCAATAGGTTAGCTCTGACGTGAACTCTCAAAACAACATAAATGAAAACAAATCATCCATGCACAAGAAACTGCTTCTGTGACAGACGATAAAATGATGGCATGATTACCTTGGATGTAGTATCCATCTCGAAGTCCACCAAACTTCTCCTGGCCAGCAGTATCCCAGACGTTGAACCGAATTGGTCCTCGGTTGGTGTGGAAAACCAGAGGGTGAACTTCGACTCCCAGGGTTGCTACAAATAGACACATTCATCTGCAATGTCCATAAAATCAAACTACATATATTGAAATTTATCATTATAGATATACAAAATGTTCTCATATCGTTTGTCATTATTCTCTTACAAACCCTATCACACGCTCAGGAAACCAGCACATATGCTGGTTTACTTACTAAGTATAAAGATCATTGGCTTTTCACAAGAATGAACTTAAAAAAAACTAATAGAAAAGTTGTTTCTTAATGAGAAAATGATCCAATCACATCATCCATACCTATGTACTTCTTTTCGAATTCTCCTGTTAAATGACGCTTAACAAACGTCGTTTTACCCGTACCACCATCACCGACCAAGACAAGCTAAACAGAATATCAACAACGCAATTATTAACACTTTGGCTTAAAGAATATAAACAACTATAATATGCAACTTCTTACATTTATTTTAGAGCAATCAATAGTATACTAAGCTGAAAATCACTCTGCAGTTCATTTCATCCACTTTAGAGTTGTATATTTGTATGCTAAGAACTTAATGAATAATGGTGGACTGATATACTTTTTCGCAGTGAAGTGAAATAATAACGTCTCTCGGTCATGTTGATAAGTTATGCCATGCAGAAAGATTAGTTTCTACAGCGGAAATAATGTTAGGATCAGTGTTTCGGTTCACTTTACATCAGAACCTGTGTGGTATTGAAATGCCGGATCATCGTCCAACTAGATTATAGCACATATTTTACTTCATTTAAAAGTCTGACAATTTGGCTAAAGTTTCATTGCCACATCAAATTGTGAATAATCATAATTAATTGTTGATTCTAATTGGAGGATTTATATAGTGCACCTTCAAGGCATCTACTCAGCACTCTTGGCCAGCCCAATAGGACAGTATTGAGGTTGGTGAATTACTCCCAATGTAAATCTTAACACCCACAACTTTATGAATCAATCACAACAGGAGGAATATTGTCACATAAAAACCTTGAAGGATGGCATGTCTTCCGCTGGGGCAGCCATTGTGTTTCGGAGTTACCTTCTTCAAACTATGAAACTAAAATGAGAAAGGACACAACATTCATGTTTCCTGCCTCCAACTGTCATCAAGTGCAAAACAAGATTCTTAACATTGATAAACACTAGTGTCAACATGACAATTTGTAAAGCATGCTTTAAGAACACAAACACGGCACTCAACCAGATTCAAAAAGGATGATTAATCTTTAGACGGCCTGAAAATGTTTTGAGCACCTGTAAAGAATAGTCTTTTATTATAAACATCATATATTAGTGACACAGTGGTCGAATGGCTAGAGTGGTGAGCCTGTGGCATTCTCAACTGAGGCCTTACTCTGCAAAGACGTCAAGTAAGTCTCTCAATGCACAATTGTTCTGTAATATGGGATGTAACAAAACAGAATTTTTACCACAACACTAAAATCTATTTTTCTAGGCAGACAATTTCCATTTGAAAAGAAAAATTTTTTCACAAGTCATACCATTTTAAAGTATTGTCAAACAAAATGTCCAGTATATTGAATCAGTATTATAAGGCCTGGTATTTTATAAATTCTTTTCAGGAATTCAGTCAACTTAGCATTTTCACCAATTTCTGGTAATCAGAAGGACCTTGAAAAATATAATGAACAATGACTAAGTTTTGGAGGGAAAATCATGCAAAAATGCCTTAATGCAACACTCACAAGACAGAAGCATTCATATTCTAATAAATAAAGTGCATAAACATAGAATCATTGCCAGATCTCAACTAACACTTTTTATTTTCATGAGCAAGTGGATCACGACAGTTAAGAAGAATTTCAGGTTTTATATAATCCCATTAACACACTTCAGAAAACTATTGAAGAGCAACTTTTATGATTAGTCAGTTGCTTTAGCCAGGCTTATAGAAATAATATCCTATCTTCTAGCAGCTTGATAGTTCAAACAGACAAATAAAAAGCACACGTCCAAAACAGATTAGCACATAACTTTCAAACAGATGCTGCAACCCCGGCATTCCACTGTATGGGAAAAGGTAAATGCTGATTTACTGATTGGCCAGGGATAAAATGCCTATTAAAAAATGATGATTGGTCAGCACTTAACCAAATGGCCCATCAGCAAGGCAATAGTGAAATGCAGATTGTATATGGAGGGAGAAAAATGGTTAAGGAGAAAAAATCTAAAGCATTGAATATAGCTGTGACAATAAGCAATCATCAAATCCAGCATTTTACCCATCAATCTGACCAATTAGCACTTACCGAGGAGCATTTTATCCACTGCCCATCTTAGACAAGCTCAGAAATTCTTTTTCAAATCGAGGCAGAAATGACATTTCAAACTATTGTTTTAATTTTCCTAATGTGCACGAGACATTTATGACGATAATTGCACAACGACGCACGTTTACGCAATCATTGCTTCACAATTGCATTGGGTGTGTAAACACCAGACGGAATAGATAACGCTATCCGGCTTGATCCGGTTTCATCCAGTTTATTCTTATTTCAGCACATTTTTCCGTTAAAGGTAACTCGTGAGTAAATCGCACGGCCAATCCCTTCTGAAATCCAAATCATGGAAATGACCGCCGCAAGTTTGAAACGGTAACAAAAACCGCTCGGCATGCACAAAGGAAAATTCCAACAACCATATCAAATGACAGTCATTCGTCTATCATTAAGCCATTTCAATCAAAACGTATACCTGTATCTCGAATATTCAGCCAAATGTTATCAGACAATGAAAAAATTTCACAAATGTTAAGTATGGAAAATAACAATAACCCGCACGTTCATTCACCCAGTGTTCATAATGCGTAGTCAGCGCGTAATGGCGGGACTAGCACGTTAGCTAACGTTGGCAGAGAATCACCGAAAACCATTCGACAAACACCATCAAAATAACTCTTCCAGTCAACTAAAAACGCAGTGAAGAAGTCTCATCAACCTTTCACACTCCATTCACTCTGATCAATACAATTTAGCAGGAATTTACAAACCCACCTTCTCAACTTCGGATGTCCACCTTCGAACTGCCAAGGAAATGAAAGCTGCAATACTGTCAATCCCACAGTCCTCTCTGACCGGAAACTCTGTCATGGCGCGCAAATAGGGCCAGCCCAGACCAAGGACTATTTGAGATTACTCAAATTACGCTATTGTAACAAGTAAGCAGAAAATTATTGCTCTATTAAAATGATAGCTACTAACTGCAAACCACAAGAAATAAGTCATCAGATTATATAAAGAGTTTGAACTATAATTTATGGAATTCGCTATTCAGAATGTAAATACAATCATTCATACCCAGAAAAGCCATGCTTACAATTTGCCTAATGACGCCAAATAGCAGCCCTCTGACCTTACGTGATGATTTGCGTAGCATAACAAAGGTTCAAAGTAGCTCAGTAGGCCCATAGCCTGTGTTAAAACTACACTACAATCAAACCACTACAATCCGGGAATAAAATTAAGAAATCGTTCTAATAACAAATGCCATGGAAGATCAATGTGGGTATGAAAAATAATGGTGATTCCATTTGCGCTGTTGCAAAGTATTCGCATAGACAATAGTCTAAAGGGCCTATCTCTTATAGGCCCTGGCCATAATTACGTGGACCCAGGGCTGTAAATTAAATTTTAAAGAATCTGTAGGTTTCCTAAGTAATTTTTAAACTGAAGAAACGGCAATAGTTCAAATTGTAATTATTTTTGAGTTCAGTCAAAGTAATATTGTGCTTGTGGCAAGTTAGAATAATGCTCGCAGTATGTTACCTTATACTATATGTTATTAGACGTGCACTCTGCAGTTCGCATGGATATTTATAAACACATGTCAGTGAGACCGTAATAGGATGTATTACGGGATTTATGGGATGTACTTCATGTATTTGTTTTCTGTCCGATGTGCGACTACGCGTACGTTACAAACCAAAACGATTTTAAAATCCATTTCCCTTCCCTCCAAACATGTCCCTCCCCAACTCCAAATTATTTCCTCACCTCCCACATCCCTTTCCATCCTTTTCCCTCCTCTTCCTCCCATTCCTATACTTAAAACTTAATCCTATTCCACCACCCTCTCCTCCAACTCGATCCTCCATCTACTTTCTTACTCCCGAAGACCCGAGGCCTGTGTGCCGCCTAGCGAGTAATGCAGTGAACACAATGAACGAGCGAACGACCAAACGAGTTGTTGATTATTTAACGACACCGTTCCATATCGAAGATGATTTGGTGTCACCCTCCTCCTTTCTCCAGACTTGGGACTGGCATTGTCAAAGTCCAAACAGTGGTGGAGTTTTCAAACGACAGTTGTGTTTGCTCATATTGAATTTGCTCAAAATTATTCATTCCGTTGCAGACTACAGAATACACGTGATTGGTTTTTGATGAGTTATCGTCTGAGACAGTCTGACGTGTGTTGTGCTTTCCATTGGAAACTTAAATTCTTCATGTTTGCTGAAGTCAAGGCTCAGCAGAATAAATTATTAATATCCTCTAGTTCTGATGGCAGGGCTGAACTAATCAAGTAATATTTTGAAATTTCTATACATGACTTCAATACAGATAGGTATAATATATGTTTTAATATGCGGCATTTTGTCAAGTGGGTCACCATGCTTCAGGTCTGTTTTAAAATAGTTCCATTAGATTGAGAATAATAAAAATTAAAATGTTCTCTTGATCTTCTCTTTCATATAGTAACCATAATATAATTATACATATATTGGGTATATTGAATGCATGCATTGCAAATTTTTGCTGAAAAAAGCTACTTAAAATTTTCATTCAATATCGTTCGCCTTTGTGAGACGAGTCGCCGGAATTTTGAGATTCTCTCTAAGGTGGGTCCCAAGACCAAAATGTCTGGGAAACACATGACATGACTGTCAACGTCTTAGTCTAGGCAGTTTATTACGTGTATATAATGTCAGTATTCTACACTGAATGAATGAGAAGCCAAAACAACTCATTGATCATCTGTTTGTTTTCTCAGGCAAAATCACCATTTTAATACAAGTTCATCATTTGAGATTTCCAGAACAATGTTGCATGTTAGAATTTCACATAATATCTGTATATTATTCTGCAAGCAAACATGATCATGAATTTAAAATCTTCAACAGGACCATTCATTAAGAAACACAATGACAAAAATGCTAAACAAATAATGCAACATATAGCCAACAGCGGTCAAAAGAATCGAGAATAATAGTAGACATTTCTTAAAAGGTGACACCCAGTCAAAAATCAACCAACTGCAAGAATCCTACAACTCTATTCTCAACACCAACCACAAACACAACTATAAAAGACGTAATAAGTTCAGAAGCACACCAAAAGCTCCTCATAACATGCTTTGTTAAACATGAAATCTGATATGACAATGTTGGGTGCTAGGATCGAAGCAAGAAACGATAAGCAACAGCAGGCAGTCCTTGAAGTAGCCCCAGTGATGGTGTTTTAAGGAGCTCTGGTGCACGAAGAAAGGTCCATCTCTGTCATACATCAGGTTCAAAGGTCAACAGCTCGGAGTTCAGATGAAATCATGTCAGGAGCTGAAAGCATAAGTTTGCCCTTGATGTTTGACTGAAAGGCATCCTATAGGAAAAAAACACAAAACACAAAAAGTTCAATTTAGAATTTTAGATAATTATCACACACAACAAAACATGCACAAACGACCGCAGCGCAAAGTGACTGAACAGGAGTTTATGACAATTAATTTGATGCTGGATAGGTGATGACAATGACACGTCCTGAAGTCTGGGCAGCCAGGGGCGTCCACATAGGGGGGTCCAGCAGCAAATTCCTCCAATTTCAAGTAGGGGATAATTTTTTAGTCTTAGGGGGAATATCTTGCCTTCTTAACACTGGGGACTGAGGGTTTGCCTCCATCACTCAGGGGGGGGTTTACGCCTCTGTTGTGCAGCCAGAGAAATCATTCCAGAGAGGAAGAGCCTAAGAGCATAAACATTATCAGAGAACACCCAATCCATTGATGGTTTGGGCTTCAACTGTTGTCATCTATAAGTTCAATAACTGATGGCAATGTCTAATGGTTAGTTAACGATCGCTGATATACAATCACTTCCACAACACACACTGTAGAACTGTGTCTTTGCTAAGGATGAGGTTATGTAATAACTAATCAATTACACACACCCAAAAATATTTGCTTATAGCTGCATTGTGTGGAGTCAAGGATTATTTCAGATCTAGCAAAACAGCAAAAAAACATTGCTGTGGTAGATGGAGTCCAAAACGAGAACGTATAAAAATTCACATACTTTGAGAGCAACATAGCGCATGAACTGGATTGTAGAAAGAAGATAGTGACTAGGACAATGAGAGCAACAGCGATGTTAAAGGCTAGGGACAAGATTTGTAAGAGCAGCAACAAAACTAAATATGTTGCGAACATGCATGCTCCTCAGTATGTTATATGGATGTGAAATATGGGTAATAACAAGAGACATCGAAAAGAGAATTATGACATTCGAGAGAAAATATGTTACAAGAAAGTTTTGAGAAGAGGCTGGACATTGAGAATTAGCAATGAAGAACTGTATAAAGGAGTCAACCAGAGGGAGAATCTGATGCAGAAGGTCGTTCAGAGAAAGCTTGGACTATTCACCCACATATGTGGAATGAACGATGGCAGAAATATCAATACAGTGATGTTTGGCAGGATGGAGGGTCCAAACAAAAGGGAGAGGCTGGATGATATCATTGACTAGGGCAAAAGACGACTTCAGGAACTGATGCACTTGGCTTTGGACAGACAGCATTGTAAGAACCGGACAAATTGCCATCGGATATCAACAGGCACTGTGCCCAAGATGTGTGGTGATGACAAATTGCAAAACCATCACATGACTTATCAAGAGTTTAATGCTTGCTTCAGCAATTAAAGCATAAAGGAATCTGCAAACAGCCATCCACTCGGATGCTCCAGCCAACCAGTAAAATAACCCATGAGCGGAGGGAGACTTACATGCTTGTTATAGAGTTTAGTCATTTCCTGACGGAGTTTTTCCAGAATGGCTTTATTTGGATGAGCCATCGTCTGGAGCTTTGTGACGCTGTACTCCTCCTCCTGAAAGAGATTATATATGATGTAAATTAAATTACATTCTAACATTATAAATTATCCAATAGAAAAAAGCCAAATTACGTTATGTACTTGTGCCATCAGCTCGTTGAACTCTAGCGACCGTCATGATTAACCTCCATTTCTTTCTTTCCGAAATCGTGTCCCTTACTTCCTCCAGGTTCATTCTGCATATTACGTATAGCAGCCTAAATTCCCAAGCCACCTCTGGTTGGTTTATCCCATATTCGCAGCAGCCTTCCATATGAACAGAATTTTTTGGAAAAATATAAATGCATAATTGTCAGACGACAGTCTTGACCATACAACTGACAGAATGTTGCACAACAAAGAAATGCAAGATACAGCAACTGCTCTTAACAGGATGCCATAAATTGACTACTGGGCTTTGGTTTAATGGTGAACATAACAAACATTGTAGCTTAAACGTTGTTCAAAGGTTGAATAGATTGTGATGTGTGTCAACTATAGATAGCACTTGATGAACAGTTAGTGAACACACCCGTTTGTCTTTAATTTCGCTGGCTTTGGCATAGAGTCTGAGCAGCGAACCCCAGGTTCTTATGTGTGGGTGCATCATCTGAAGAATCGCCTGTGCTGCCTGCTGTTTACCTTCTCTCTTGTTTTTACAGATCACCTGGAAAAAAATCAATCATATATCAATAGGCTTAGTGCTGGTCATCAACCAAGAAGTCGTTTGGTCTCTCCCACAGGCCTCAGAAAAATTGATTTGGGAGCACCATTGGTTGCTGCCTTATACAGCATACACCAATAACAAAAACGTTATTAGCTGATAATAATAACATGTACATGTTGCCTGTGCTGCTGCAGCTCTGGACTTTTCCAAAGAAGGAGTCATGGAGGGGTCGAGGACCTGACAAAGGGGTCAGTTTGATTTCGTAAACACTGAAAGTGGACTAAAATGTGGAGGAGCCATGATCTTAGTTGGTGGGGTACTGGGTCAAACAGCAAAGTATACTGTTTATCACTAAACTGATAGAATTTTAATCAGAAAATAGCATAAACACCCAAAACAAAGTGCAAATTAAATTGTGTGATACTGACGGTTTATACACTTTTATGTAATGGTTCTCAAAATAAAAACTCATGACTTGGTTCTCTCCACTTAGTATTTTTGCTTGCAGAAATTTAAAATTAGATTATTTATTCCAATAAACAAAAGTTCAATTAGCCAACAAAAGCAATCTGAATGTCTACCTTAGCCTCATGTCGTCCAACCCTCATGATGAACTCGCTTTTCTGATGCTTCACAGTATTTATTTCCATCTGGACTTGTGTGTCACCCATGCCATAGTTCCTGCAAACAACCAACCAATCAATCAATCAATCAATCAATCCACAGCCACACATGCTCAATACGGCCAATTATTAGAACTGGTAGATCGTTTGAACAATCGGTAATGGTAAAAATAATTATGATTATCGTTTAATTTCAAACTGACAAACAGCAGTATGATTACAAATATTACATGAATGAATGATGACAAGCTATTACAGGAGTCAAATTTTACTGCTGGCAGCCATGCAAGGCGCCTGTTATGTTATACATCCAATTTCACCAACACCACCACTGAGCAAAAGAAGGATTAGTTAACTTTATGGGGATATGGGAATCAAACTTGGTTCCTCATCTCTGTGCCTCAGTGTGTTGTCAATTATTCAATGGTTCCCTCAAATAATTGGCAACAATGTTACAAAAACTGTTTCCTTACTAGTAGAAATGCTGAAATGACTTTGCACAATAATAATTAAAAAAATAAAAAGGATAAAAATTATAGAATATTCTAAATAACCGGCTTCATATTATATTATTATTATTTTATGCCTCTTCTGCTCTTTTTAGCCATGCTGGGGTCAGAAGCACTCCTCAGAAGTAGCCTTGAAGGTGCACCATATAAATCTTCGTAATGAACAAATGAATAATTGGTACCAGCTATTTCAATAATCGGCTATTTGCAGTATCAGCAAAAAGTGAAATCGGTACAGCTCTGTCATAATCAGTTAACAAAGTATTCACATGTATTTGCAAAACTTGCTAATGTACTGTTCATGCACAATTGTCTGTTTTAATTATCTTCTCACAGTCAGAGAATCTGGCTAAGCCATAGAACACACAATCTGACATCAAAGTTCATGAATCATAGCATAAATGTTATGTTAAATTTTGATTTGTCTTGGTTTAAATAAATTGAATTGAAATTTTAAATCAGAATACAAATATGAAAACATTTTCACACAGATACTACAACTGAAACAGACCTCTTAAGACATTCTCCAAGGATTTGATAAGGAGTCGGATGTCCTGCCTTATTACAGAGATCCACGACACGGGGATCCTCTATCTTGATCTCGTCAAAATACTAACAAATTAAATAATCAACAGGTTTATTCAGTGAAATTTCTGGAAGATAATACAATTGAAGCAATCAATGACTCTAAAGAACAAACACAAAGTAAGGGAACTCTTGCTTTGAATAAAAGCTGTGAGATCAAAAGACTATGTACTCCTGAAACTATAAACTTATTCAAGTGACACCACCATATGGTCAAGATAAAGCTATGTCAATAGAAAATCTAACATGCAACAAAATTTTGCCACTTGCTAAGCATTCTGAAAAGAAATCCTAACAAAACAACTAGTTAAGAAAAAACTCTTCAAATATAACTGTTTCACACAGATGACTGTACAGATAGAGCTAGAAAACAAAGTGAAAAGAAAACGTAGGGCATATATAAAATTGATGTAATAAAGCGACTCTGAAATCAAATATATCCACAGTAAACTAACCGAAAGGTCTTCGATTTGCTCCTCAGTCTTAACCTTCCCAATTTCAGGAATCAGTATTTTTAACGTGATACGTGCTGAATAGAAAATAAAAGATTCTGCATATACAATATATATTATAAATATGCCGAACTTCTGGTGATGATAAACACATAAAGTACAGCATATTGAGCCACAGCCACAAACATTTAACTGGATTACTAATCATAATCTTGAGATTTCTACAGCGCCTGTACAGTGAAATAATTTGGCTCAGTGATCAGCACTTGAAGCAATATTTAGGCCAAACAACATACATGTTCAAGGGTATATCCCAAATTCAAAACAATTTAAAACTACAAAACACACAAGTTTCAAAGTGCAGCTCATTAAAAACAAGATCTGATCACAGAACTCAACGTACAATAGAAAATGTCCTGCATTTGATATTGTGTATCATGTGCACCTTTCAAATCCCAGATCATTGTAGATTATCATGATATAAGAAATTCTAACAATTATTCAATGTTCACGCTAGATTTCTCTATGCTAAAGCTAAAATGCTCGTATTTTCTTCATGTATTAACTTTGTAAATGAGCCAGTAGAGTCCTTTGTCTGTTTGACTCATTGCCCTCAGTGTTGTGCATAAGTCACAGTTTAATTGCATACGTCCTGCCTCTGATATCTTGGTGCTAAAGTGTGTTTCAATAAATGAGTAACCAAATACTGATTATATTGGTACTAATCACATGATTAAAGAACAACAAAGAATACAGAGAACAGAGGTACAACAAAGAATAAAGAGAACAGAGGTACAGATAAACAAAACAAAGGTGAGATCATCATCATCTCACCTGCTTCTAGCTTGGCCATTTTTTTGCTAGTAGCATAACCTGTTCCATACCGAATGTCATTAATAACAACAGTAGCACTGTATGGCATCTGAGAGTTCTCTAAAATGGGTAACAGAAAAGTAACATAATTAAATCACAAATGTTTGCGGACGACTGAAATTTCGGCAACGGCAATAAACACATTGAAAAGTTCCCTCAACTGTACTCGTACTATGATTACTATTGAACAGTTTCTTATTGAGTTCCTTATAGCTATCAGTTCAATGTCTGATAGCTGTGACGTATGTAAAGTAAAGTTCATAAAAAAATGAATTTTTATTCAAAATACCATTAAAATACCGTCAACATTACAAATAACAGTACCCAGAAGGAAATGTTTTTATTTCCTTGTGTGTGTCCTGATGAAAAACTTATTTCTTGCAAAATAAAATCAGTCAAGACATCTATAGCACATTTTTTTATGATAGCAGAGTCAAATGTCAGTGTGCCAGTATGGTTAATATTGTGGGCTGACATTTTAATGTATATGCCAGTTCTTTGCATAGCATGAAACAATTTACTGTTAAGGTTTTGCACAAAATCACTCCCACATGTTCCTTCTTTTATCTTTCTAACAAATAACTTTTAAAAACCTTTGCAAAACATAGAGTTTATGTAGCTACCTAGTTCTTGGAATATGTAACGTGGTTGAATCCGCATGGTGTGTTGTGCATATTCGTGTAGGATGCAAACTGCCGACTTTCCAGCAGGATTCAACACAAACGCTGGAAAATGATGTAAAGCATCAAAAACCATTTATAAGAAATTAAAGAATATTTAATATAATCATCATTAATTACTAATTACCCTATCCCATTGCACTCCTTCATAAATTGGACAGTCCTTTTAGTAGGCTTTTACTATATTCTTCCACTAGATTTTATAACTCTACTACCATAAATGATTCAAGAAACACACATATTCTTATCGAAATTCACACCTATTTCGAGCTGTTATACACACAACTTAGCAACATTATCAACATGCCGGGCATGCCCTACACAACTGCTCTGATAATAAATGTTTAGCTGAAGTTCATGTATTATGAAACTGAAGCTTTGCTAGCAACCAATAAGGCCTGTTAGAGACTGTAGTCATCATATCAGAGAAATTAAAATGGAAAGATATCCAAAATGTGGGCCCTTGACATTCAATTTCACTTTCTTTCATTTGAAGATAGAAAGCACTTTTACCGAATACTATTGTACAGATACTAGGCAAAGAAACAGAAATATAATTAAATCATGCTTTGGTCGCAATTCTCTATCATTCACATTTCTAATTGCTTTACAGACTTGCATTCAAATGGTTCTACATAACTGTGCCAAATTAACCAACAGCTTTCATCATTATATCATTTAGTTTACAATCCTTGAGCACCGACCAATAAAGCAAAAACATTTTCAAAACTGAAGTAGGGCTGAAAATAGAACTATTTAAAATCTCAGTGTAAAAATACAACCACATCAATAATAAAATGAGGCAGCAGTAACCACCAGAAATATTGCCACACCTTTCCTTCGGAAGGACGAGTGAGATTCTTTATCTGCTGGTATCGCACACGTGATTAGATTTGTTGAAGGTGGCTAAAACATATAAAAACCTTTCAAATATCTAATTGGACACCTCATCTTTTCAATGCAAAACAAAAAAGATCAATTTGTTATAAACTTCACAGAAAACCAATCACAATATAAATCATCACTGAAAGCACACTATTGTCTTATAGACAGAACATAACAAATTTGAATTTACTAAAACTAATGCTGATAGACAAAATTATACTATGTTCTCAGGTTAGAATAATAAAGCTGTAACAAATATCCTTAACAAAATTTTCCCATTTAGCTCTTAGTAAATTAAGTAAATATCGCAAGTCACTGTGAATATCTTAATCTAAAATTATATACCAGAGTAGGTCGACTAGCTTTCTTCAGCAGCAAATTGTGTTTTCGGCGATCCTTCCAACGTCTGAATCAGACAAATTTGGGGGATTCAGTACAAAAAGGTCAACATAAATAAACGGTTGTCAAAACACTTGCACAGGTTAAACAGGCAGAATAGACAAATTGATTTATCTGTTAAACCTAAGAAACTTTACAGAGTTAGTTGTACTATCAGGCTTGTGATGCCGTTAAGAGAATCCTACAAAAGGTGACCTGTACTTGACCTCTAAACTCTGACCTGAAAAGACGATACAGGGATAAAACTCTGCATCCATCAGAGATAAGTAAAAACGTATGCAGCATTTTATTAGTGCAACATAGATGCTCAGAGTATAGACACAGCAGACAGTTGCTGAGAATCAGAATATGCAAAATACATACAGTCCACAGCAGTTCATGTTAGTGCTTGTGATTGCACATACATGATAATTAAGACAATAATGAAAAAGGTCTGGAGTAGTAGGATTATATTGAAGCCAAATAGTTTACATTTCGAAATACTACAGAAAGCAGCAAAGTTACCTGAATCTTCTAACTGTGATCGTCTTAAATTCGAACAAAATCTGACAGTATGCTCGAAACTGTAACGGAGCTGAAAATCAAATCCAGATATTACAGAGCAACGTTTATAACAAACCTGTTTACAACAAAGCTAAAAAACGCATGCATACTTCAAACAACATTAATTATATTGGTAATAAAATAACAATGAATCACACTTTAGCATTTTAGACAAGAAGAAGAAGCAGCAGAAGCAGTCCTTTAAGTTAGCCCAACGGCAGCCACGGGTGTGAAATGTTACTGACTTCATTTTCTTACTACTGGCGGATGAGCCCGTTCTCTCCCTCGTCGTCTCATCTACCCACAGTCAGTGTACTCATTATACCCGATTTGACTATGGGGTGTCAATTGAACTGAAACCAAATTTCTTTTCTGCTGGTGATTTTAACCTTTGACCTTTTGATTCACAGTCCTACATGCCAATCACTACACTAGCGAGCAATCTCGCATGTTAATTAGACAAAAGGTACTTCAAATACAAATGCAATGCTTCTGAAAAGCATCCACAGAGACGTGAAAATAAACGCCAGAGGACCAAGCTTTGGAAAACTTCTATATGGCATGTAAAAGATGCTACTCTGATTTTCATTTTCATTGACCAAAAACAAAGCACATGTTAGTCGCCAATCTAGAATTTTGATTTCGGTATCAACCCCCAAGCAGACCAAAGGGTCCCACTAAAATTGCCCAGTTACTACACCACATGTTAAACCATAAGTAGGGTCATATCCCACAACAGATAAACCTGCATGTGAATCTTTTAAAATTACCTTAATCATTCTATAGAAAGCAATTATATCCTTGTAACCAAACATTTCACTGTTTATAACAAGAAATTCAATAAAGCTATAGCTGTCAATTTACACTGTGCACTCAGCCTCTGTTCAATCATTTTACACAAATACAACAAAGTTTTAAAAAAATTTCAAAAAGAAGTTAACCAGATGTGGAAATAATGCCAAAATTTACTTAAGCTGTTTGACTTCTTGTGGTCCTCAGCCGACTGTACTTTGGTTGGGACAGTAATGGCTCGGACCTCAGGAGCCACGAGAACTTCACCAGGAACTGAAGTAGTTGTAGTTATAGTGACATCCTGCTGCATGCTTCCATCTCCATTAGTCTCTTCTTCTTCTTCTGCCATCGATGTCTTTGTCTCATCTGCTACTTCATCATCAACACTGTTTGATGGAGCCTCAGAAGCATCATCTGCAAAGCAGATTTAATCATAAATTCACAACAGCAATTATAAATAAATTGCTACAGTGTCACAGGAATGACAATCCAGATTGCCTCGGTATGTAAGAAAGAATTAAGAAAGCTCTGGACAAGTGCAACTAAAACATCTCAATTTATCAACAATGCAAATTATTCCATGCTCATTTATATTGTTTTATGGCAAAAGATGGCTATTTGCCATATAAAGAAGCATATTAACATGACAATGGGAAAACTGTAAAAACTGACAGATCTCAGTTGTAATTATTCATTTATGTAGAGCCTCTTAAAGCAATTCATCAGAAGCATTCCAAAGTCCCAAGCCGACCACGGTCAAATAGAATGGTCCTCAGCTTGTGGCGCTGATCGAAATGTTGGTGGTGTTCTGGTAGTTAACTATTTTACATCCGGTCCCAGTCCTCTTGTCGTATGCACGAACCTTGGTAATCCGGGCGTCGCCCAAGTCGCTGTGTCTTCTATGCATAAGGATCATTTAATCGCCAGCTTAGCCACGTAATCATCTAGTGTGTCATCATGACTAACAGATATGATGGCCAGAGTGCTTAATATGAGGAATTCCACTTGCCAGTCACATAGTAGTACAGTGGTGGCAATAATTATTTCATCACCCTACAGACAGGTGAAAATTGGTGCAATGCATTTAAATTAAGTTTTTTATTAATGTCACTCAAATTATTTAGCAAATAAGCATAAAATCAGTCATTTACATATTGTCATGAATATTGTCATGAATTGGCCGATACAAGGAAGAAAATAATAAAAATTCATTGTTTCTACTCTTTTATGTCCTAATATTTCATTGTACCGAATCTAGCTTTGATCACAGGGTGATGCAATAATTATTTCCACCACTGTATACGAAACTAGGTGTTAAGAGATGATCTATAATTACGCGAAGCATTCCTCGTGTCGGACTGTTTGCTGTCGACCGGTACGTCCTTAGATATTGCCTTGCGATACTGAAGACATGGGACGGCACTCAGAGGAATCTCATGTTTCTGCAAAAAGCACATTTGCCATTTGCATGCATTTCTAGCAATGAGATCATCCAAAACTAAACAACACATTTCAGAATCTACCATTGACAACAGCTGAGCAAACCAATGGCAAAAGATTAAATCCATTATAGGATGGAACCTGGGGTCCATATGGGCCGCCACGTCATAAGAACGTTACATGCTGAAAGAGTAACAGTTGTTTAGTGTATGAAATAGCAGGTTTTGGGAATGGGAAGCTGCAAGTGGTCATACAACAAAGACTTTGCATAATGGCCAAATAATGCTAATAAATAAGTGCACTTGGAGATATCACATATGGTTTTCCTACACAATGACACCATCATCATCAAATACAGTCACATTATGTGGCAAATTAAAATTGTTTCGGATGGTTATCACGAATTCTTGTGAGATGTATATGGTAAAGTTAAAAATAAGTTAAGTTATAAAAATATAACTTAAATCTTATTTGATAATGTTTTATACAGCATACCAATCTAAATGCATCATGTGATCAAAGAGAAACCATTCCAAATGCATAACTTACTAGTGAATGAGTCTGTGAAACTGCCTACCAAAGATGACACTAGCATGAAATATATTACAGTTCTTGAACAACACCTTTATCTGAGGCGCTACCAGTGCAAAAGAGTAGTCTTAAGAGTATGGGCAGAAACAGAGGAACTGTCAGTCAAAATCAAAGAACGGGTGGTAAAGGGAATATTGTTCCAAAGCAAAGGTCAAACAGATGCAGAAGCACGGTACCACAGTTCAAGAGGTCGAATCAGTCTAAAGAGGCAGCCAAAAGAGGACAACGGACAAGGTCACAAGATGGCATGGAGCCTGACCTTGAGCAGTTATCTTAAAACTTAAGGCGCACATAATCCACAAATTTATACAAGCATGCATTTTGTTACTTCACTAAGAAATAACAATGAATTAATAAATAAGAAAAAGAGCACATTAATCTACCTAAAACAAAGTCCAGTTTGGTTAAAAAAGATATAAACAATAGACTTCATGTAATAAATCGGTTCACAATCCTTGCGAATTGTAAGACGTACCCTCGCACTTCCTGGACCCAGAAAATACGGCCGGCTAACAGTGCAGACCCTGGTCTGTTTATGGAGGTAGATTGGCATACCGCTCTGATGAGTGACAACCAACCAGCCTTCAGGCAAGATGTCAAATGGATCCTGACCTTTCTCTACAAGCAATGTAGAAGAAGCCGACGTCTTTAAGGCCGACACTGCTCAATCTTTTGCACAACAGCTCTATGAATATCAGCGACTGCAGTCAACATACGCAGGTCACAGAAGAGAACAAAGTAATGAAGCTTAAACAAATAGGAAAAATTCTTATCCTAGGCAACATTCTTTTATAAATGTTACACTAATGGTTGTGTCAAATGTAAAGGTAACACTTGTTTATAGGCAGCTTCTATCAAAGGCGGTGATCTCGTCTGAGAGGTAGGGGGAAACACAATGAGAGGGGGTAAGAAATGTGGGGGACAATCGTATCATGTGTCCCATCTCTGTAAAAGGTGAGGGGACTTGTTCCCCTCGATCCCCCGGGATCGCCGCCCCTGGCTTCTATAGAAACTTCCCAGATGTATAGTCTTGATGTTGAAGAATCTTTGAGTGAGCAACAGTCATCGCAAAGACGATATATAGCAGAGGACAAGTAGCTAAACATGCAATGGACATTGGTATCCCTAGCATACAGAGTTCAAAGAGATTGAAAAAGCTCACGCTGTTTGGCATTACGCACAAACTAAGCTCAAACTACCATTTGAACAGCACTATACAGAAGCACTTGAAAGAGATATATCAACCTCACTGTGATTGCCACTGCTGTATCCACAACGACAAACAATTGTAGTCACAATGATTCACAGGACTTAGCGTCGTAGCCTGCACGCATCTGACGAACGTGTGGTAGATTCGCATCATTTATCGCGGATCAGTTAATAGCAACCCACTTCAGCCCGTGCGTATACACAAACGGCCTTCAACATCCGTATATGCTTTCATGTTATTAAAATTAGCCACTGAGTGAGAGCTAAAGAAAACTGGCTGACATGATTCCACTCATTCCGCAGAGTGTAAATATGTCCTACTCGAACAAATTTAGTCTAAATAGGATACTACTCATAATTATTCAGATCAGTTGCTTGGCAGCATATAAACGCAGTAATTAGCTGTTCTTCGTTGAAACTAACACATTTTCAGCACTTTTTTGTTTGTTGAGCAGAACATTTTTGAACATTCTGTATTTCTTCTGTTCATTGAGAAAACTAGTGCAGAAGAGTTGAACTCATTTTGCACTAACTTTCGAGTAAGTGTGAAATGAGTGCAGAATAGTAAACATCGGTGGTGGTTTCAATGCTAATGAATGTTTGTTTTTAATGCTGTGATTGTTTTGTGGTTTAATTTTTTAAGAAAAGTGCAGATTTTTTACTAGACATCTAAAAATAACAGAATTGTTTTTTAATTGCAACACAGTTTCTCTTGCTGAACAAAACCATTTTAAAACACGATCAAATGGACTCTCGCTTCCAGCATCCAATTCAAATGTAAAAGAAATAAATTCATCATAAACGCAAAGTACGCACGATGCACTGAGAATTGACCTTGCTAAGTGGGAGGGTGCTTGAGCAACATTCACTCCAGGTGCCACAGAGGGTGCTATGCCACTGCCATCAATAAATCTGTTAACTTCATATGATGACAAGGAAAAAATTATACGTAACCACATTTAACACAAACGATTTATTTTTAAATGATGCACTAGTGTCTTATTTGGTAACCTGTCCAATCATGCCTATGCAAACTTTGTGCCCATTCAAAATAATAATATCCACCCATCCTTCTGTCTTACACATTGTTTCATACTCTTGTTCTACCTTCCTCTAAAAACCTTCTTGCACAAATGTGTAGATTTATGTGTAGAACAAACAGTTTCTTATATTTGATCAAAATTAAGAACTTCAAAATCTTTTTAATAAGCTGCTACATAATACCAAGAACTCAGAAAGGACAGACACCTTAGTATCTTTGTGATCAGATATGCATTCCTACTTCCGCTGTTCCTCACCTACTCTCAGCTCTATATATTGCCCTCATCTTTCTGTCTGTACCGCAAGGACTGCTATAACACAACATTGTGCCATTGTTATTGTGGATCCTCTTGGAATGACCTTCATCTTTTTACACTCACAGATTTTGTCCATGGTATCACCTCCTCTGGTCTTGAAGACTGTTTATTATCTCAGGGCTTTCATGTTTTCACCCTACTAGAAGCGCTCTAGAAATGTGTAAATACAACACAATGTTGACCATGCCTCTGAATAGCTTATATACTGTGAGAGGCACTATAGACATTTTGAAATACAACACAATACATACATTCGATATAAGTTAACTGGAAGCCAGTAAACCAGGATGTGAAGAATTCCACTATGACAGTCTAATGGCAAAGAGCATTAGGATAAAGACAATAAGCATACCACCTATGTTTGGATACCAATCAACAGCTAAAGCAGACGTACATAGATACACTACTAGAACTAATGCAATGATGCTAATGACCATGAAAGCATTTGAGAATTATTCATGACAGAGAGTAACAGTACATACCAACAAGTATGACTTTGTCCTGCATGGTGGGTGCCTGAAAGTCCACAGCGCCGCCTGACGACGACATCTTTCCCTTTCCAGCACCTTTCTCCCTGCCCTCGGAATTGTTGGGAATGCCCTCATCCAACATAGCCTCAATCTCATCTTCATCCATATCCACCTCGCTATCATCGCTATCGCCTGCATTTTCATCACCATTATCACTACTCAGATCATCGATGATCTCAAATTCTGACCCATTGTCATGCGCATGATTCAGTTTTGTAACTTCATCGCCTGTGACAACCACTTCAGCAATGTCTGCACCAATGGCTGGGAAGTCAGTGCCACCCGTCGATTCCATGAAATCAACATCCGCAAGAAAGTCAACCATCGGACAAATTATGGGATCTGATGAAGAATACTCCTGAACCTCTTCTAAAGCTTCCACGGCAAAGCATTCTGATTGTACTTTATCCGATTTCCCTTTGTTTCGACTGATTCGAGGCGAAATACGCTCGGAATCAGCATCAACATCCGGGTCATCGGATATCTCACCCTCTTCGGGGCTGTCAAAGCCGCAGCCGAGAGACAAGACCCGCGTGGACACCGTCTTAAAGCTCTTCGACTGTCCCATGAAATCCGAGTCGGTCTTCAGTCTCTTCGGAGCAGAACCATACTGGCCGTAAACGTCGTCGTCCGATATTGTTTCGTAGCGTAAGTGTGGTCCACCATCACCATGATCAAAGTCCAACTCATTATAGAAGGCATTGGACATTTGCATGGATGCCAGTGGAGAAGGAGGCGGCGGCAGATCATCATCTTCGTTCGGCAATGGAGGTTGTAGAAAGTGATCCATCACCTAGGTAACACAGTAATGACTTACCAGAGGGGCCTAATTAGCCGTTGGCCGCAGCCGAACCATTCACAAGCCAATCCATTATTTCATCTACGAAGTTGAGTACACCAATCGGGAATCACTATGGGAAGAGTTTGCAAATAATCTGTAATTTGCATTACAGAAAATTATGGTAGTATATAAGAGTAAAGATATTCATACAAGAATGTACAATACAATGTTTACATGATGAAAAGTGCTTTGACACCAGCTGAACCTCATAAAATGCCTTGGAAGAAAACCGTGACTTGAACCAAACTGCCTTTTCATGTGCAACCAAATGTCTTACAACATTTTACGCATGCCTCATAATCTGTATCTACACAGTTCTATTCATGCACAACAGAAGACATAAAATTTCAATATTACAAGTTTTTCAGATAGAGATAAACTCATCATTTATCCGACACGAGTAACCAGAAAGATTTGTAGTGATTTGCACAGCTCGCAGCGCTCAAAACTCACTCAGTGCGGGGAAGCCATAGTTCATATGTATTTGGTTGTAAACAATAGAATACAGGCTTATAATCACATTACTGAAAAGCATTGCACTCTCACAATGCATGGAAACATTATGTCTGTGGTCAAATGTCTAAAAATTACACTAACCCAGACCTGACATGACATGACCCTAACTGAACCACCCAACACATATCAAACAATTTAAGTGTCTTATTAGTATGTTAAATTTTGAACATGTTTGGCCGTAGAAGTAAAATTGTGGATTGTAATTCGGCCGGACTTAAGGCACTGGTCCAGATTTACTCACCTACTTAAGCATGATTCTTTTCATCAATCTCACTTAAGCATGATTCTTTTCATCCATCCTGTTTTTTCTTAAGTTTGAATCTTTTCATCCATCCCACTTCTCCTTAAGCATGATTCCTTTCATCCATCCAGCCTCTCCTTAACACTTTGAACACGTAGGCCGTATATATATATACTTATTTTAGCGTTCCTGTGCACGTAGGCCGTATATATGCGACTACAAGTATACAGTCATTAGATATCTATATAATGGTCTAATCAGCGTCCAGGCAATAAACTCTGTCGCATCTCCATTACTGCTATGGTGTGTGATGCTATCTGGTGTATAATTATGTATTTTATAGTGTATATTGCAGATAATATATGCCCTGTCTTACGTCACTGTATGTGTCACTGTTCTGATCACATGCTATTCATGGCGTCGAAAAAAAGATACACAATTTTGGAGGTTCTGAAAGAAATTGATTTATCAGGGGAAAGTGATTGCGATGGTAATAAGGAATTAGATGACATTGAGCCGGTAAGTGACCCAGTAAGACAAGCAACCGAGGCTTATGATCCCAAGCTGGGCCAGCAAACGTGGATGTACATGCAGATAGCTCAGACAATGAATCCCATAACCTGATGAGTCAGATGCTGTTTTGGCAGATTCTAGCTAGAATACCATAGAGTAGAGTTGGAGTGTTGAACAAATTCTTTGCATTTCATAGTCTTAACATTTGTCAATAATTAGTGCTTTACGCGATTTCTTCACAATGCCGATAATTGATTAGGCTTACATGTATATGGCGTCAAGCGTCACGCCCATGTAATAAATGTTCCATCGGTCAATGTGTTAAACATGATTCTTTTCATCAATCTGCCATGATTCTCTTCATCCAACCAGCTTCTGCTTAAGCGTACTTCTTTTCATCAATTCAGCTTGCATTAATGCGGCATCCAATCTGAGATTTAAAGCAGACGAGTAAATTCGAACCCGTGCCGAACTTTCGTCCGCAGAAGATTTATCCTACTGAAAAGAATAAATCTTCTGCAGCTGAACCTTTGGCCCAAAAATAAAAGAAAATTCTACTTCTATGGCCGAACCCATAAAAAATTTAGGGTGTGAAGACCTCTGTGCATGGCAACCATTGGCGCATGCGCACTGTTAAAAATACCTAAAATTTTTAATATGTGTCGTGAGGGTTGGTTAAGGCCAGATCAGGCATCGTGAGGGTCGGTTAGGGGTCGTGAGGGTCGGTTAGGGGTCGTTTTTAGACATATTGGCCACAGAAGTAATTTTTCTGTGCGTTTTTAGGCCGGCCCCAGCGCTACTGACAAACGTGCCACTATTCCAAAATAACTTGGCAATTCGGCTATTGTACTAATGTACTGGATCAAGCAAACTAACATGTACTTCAAATATAGAGTTATAATCTTTGTGACGTCAGTCTATCGACAGTCGCTGTGGCTGTAGACGGCTATACTAGATTATAAAAGTTCACAACTGTAACGAGGCGAGATAGACAAAACTGCTACACACATAATAAGTGCACTTCAAAAAGGAAACGTTGTTCACTTTGAAGCACAGTAAATGGATAACACCCATACTCTAAATAATTTTTTACCTATTGTTTCCCCAAATGCGTGATGGAATTCTATACAACGTTCTGAAGGTTGTTTTTCCCTATTAAAACATAGCCTAACGTCCTTTAAAAACGCTGGTAGCAACTAGGCATATTAAATAAGACAAACCGCTAATTTGTTATGCTAACACATTATTTTTCTTGCAGGCTTCGCAAATATTAATCTTATATGATAATGATGATTGGTCCTCGACGCCGGCCATTATACCAAAGATCTTAAATCCTTTCGCTAGCATTTTCCAACATTGCTTATTAAGGTTATATATCTTTTTGAATTTTTTTGGAACAAATGATTTCCTGTGTTATAGTTCGATGAACTTTTACTTGAAAACAATGAAAAAGGTCGAAATTCATATCAGTAATTGAAAAGTTCACCCCCAAATAAAAAGTTATATCTTTTTGAATTTTTTTGGAATAAATGATTTCCTGTGTTATAGTTCGATGAACTTTTACTTGAAAACAATGAAAAAGGTCGAAATTCGTATCAGTAATTGAAAAGTTCACCCCCAAATCAAAAGTTTGTATCACCACTTCACCACACAATCATGTGAGCTTATCGTTGCTACTCAGAAGCAATATTATTGCAATGTCATCAGCTTTCTGCACCTATTGAAAATTGTTGGGAAGTTTCTAAAACTGGTTAGATCTTTGATGTTTTTGGTCTCATGAAATTCACGAGACCAAACAGGCATAAACCAGAAGGATTAGTGACCTTCGAGAAATGTGAGGTTTATTCCTCGCGGTCGCCCTTTGCCTAGTGCCAAGGGGCCACTCCACAGTGTTCTATACCAACCTTATGACTGAACTACTTAGTGTAGGGCTGTGGGCTGGGTCAGGAGTGTTCCTGAGTAGATGTTCTGAAGGGGCGCTATATAAATCCAGCAAATAAATCGTGCAACATATGCTTCCCTGATAAAATTTAATAAATAAAAAATTGTGCCTCCTTCATGCACTTGTATACGAACTCTTCATCAGTCACCTTCAAATCCAACGCCAACAATCTAGATCAACATTTTCTGTAACCACATATCACATCGATCTCCATCCACTCCCACTTTTAGTTCATGTACATTTGTAAACTCCACCGTATCTGGCTCATCCTTGACTTCAAAACTGCCTGAATCACCGCTACCTCTACAGTCTACTCCAAACTCAATTAATGTCATTTCTTCTACCTCAACCCTGAATACACCAAAATTTCTGCAACTCATCCACTTGAACGCCCAAGCATCATCATGTCATTCCCTTCCTCAAAATAATTAAAAAAAACATCAGAGCAAATTCACTTCAGAGCTCTACTAGGCCTACTTGGCTACAGGAATAGCCCCGAAAAGGACACTCCACCACTCCCTCTTGGACCTGGTAAGTACAACAAACAGACCCTGGTGTGAAGCAGGCGTCCGATAATGGCCAATGTAAACAACACACAGACTCTGGTGACAAACTAGTGTGAGCAGGCGTCAGATAATGACTAAAGTATGTGGTGGACAAGGCCACAACTTAAGGCTTGAATAAAGGATTTATTAATAAATAATAGGCTCGCCATGGCGTTATTTTAACGTGTATTTGCTTACAGTGTTGGTGTAGGAGGGAAGACCGATCGGCGTTTTAAATTCAGTGCATATATAGCGTGCAGACACACGAATCAGGGTGAGTATAGCCTGACATACGTGCATTGCTATATATGTGGAGTAGTGGTTCGTACTGCTTCATTGTCAAAAACTATAGTGGTTCTCGTACCGCTCCGTGCAGAGATCATCGAGTGATCGTAAAGTTTCCCATATAAATACGACCCCTAGTGACAGCCGCTCTCTAGCGGTCAGGCCAGTGCTGCCTTTCGCTGATCTGGCGAGGTGGGCCCCTCTGCCGTTGATTGCTAGACTATCAGGGCACGGTCCATGCCCTGATCGTAGGGGTTAACGGTCACCGAGGCCTCTCTTGATATAAACGTTCGGTTCCTTGGGGCTTTACCCGGTCTCTATTTCTCACGGCCACCGACGGGTCACCATCTTACCCGTATTCCCGTACAGAATTGTCATTCATTTATTTCACACGATCGGACTTTACCTCACTCTCGAACGGCACCCAGACCTGTGAGCATTTCTCACGATCGGTCTCTCCTCTGTCAGCCTCTTAACCCCTACGATCAGGGCAAGGCGGATCGCCAGATCAGCGAAAAGCAGCACCGGCCTGACCGCGAGAGCGGTTGTCACTAGAAGGCGTATTTATATGGGAAACTTTACGATCACTCAACGATCTCTGGAGCGGTACGAGAACCACTCTACGCATGAAGCAGTACGAACCATTGCATCACATATATAGCAATCCACCGTATCAGGGTATACTCAAGCCTATTCATTTATCTGCAAACTATGCGCTGACTTACAAACGCCGATAGGTCTTCCCTCCTTTACCGAAGTTGCAAGGCGCAACACTGTAAACAATGTACGTTAATGTAACGCTATGGCAAGCCGATTATTTTAAAATAAATCCTCCATTTAAGGCTTGTGGCCTGTCCGCCACAGTGCTACAGACTCCCTTAATTGGTGGCTGGATGTCGTCAAATCGGCTTCGGCTGAACCCATCCAAAACTCAATTTATCTGGCTTGGCACCAGACAGCAGCTAGCGAAAATTGATATCTGTGCCTTCGCTGCCCAGTTTCCGCTCTTCACTTTCTCCGCCTCCGTTCGGGATTTAGGGGTCACTCTTGACCAAGAACTCACCTTTGCTCAACATGTCAATAATGTCTCTCGAAATTGCTTTTACCAGCTTCGCCAATTGCGAGTAATATCTTGCTCTCTTACCCTCAGCGCCGCAGCTACTCTGGTTCGTGCCTTTGTTACCAGTCGCCTTGACTATTGCTCCTCATTATATGCTGGCCTCCCCCAAGTTCGGATTGGGCGTTTGGAGCGGGTTTTGCGTGCGGCCGCCCAACTGATCGGTGGGATTCCCAGAACAGGTCAAAATATCAGAGTAGGGCCTACATGCGGAATATCCTGCACTGGTTGCCTCTACCCCAGCGCATCTTATTTAGGGTATCTGTCTTAGTTTGACGCTTCCTTGGCGGTACTGCACCTGCCTAGTTGCAGGAGCTATGTCACCCTATCATTGCCAGTAGTGGTCGACGACCACTTCGCTCTGCCGTTCATGGTGACCTGATCGTCCCTTCTGCACGCACATCCAAAATGCAGAATCGGGCTTTCTCGGTCGTGGAACATCCCATCTGGAATGCACTTCAAATAGAGCTTCGCCACCTACCTAGGAACTCATCATCTTCATTTTACGCCTCTGTTAAAACTGTCCTTTTCAGCCGAGGGTTAGGACGGGAGCGCCTCTGAGTAGATATCTTGAAGGGGCGGTCAATCGAGTATTTTTTGATTGATTGATTGACTGATTGATTGATTGATTGATATATGCTAAGTGTATCTTAACCGGGTAACTGAATTCATTTAAAAAATCGTCATGTTACATTTTCAGTAACATAACAACAATATCTAGTAGGCAATTGCATGTGCTTGCACTATTCTGAATATACAGAGTTGCCTGTGATAATGAAGTGGCTCGGTGAAGATGATAATATTATACTGAGTATTTCGTGAAGCCTCGTCAATCAGCACTGATAGGGGGTCGACATATAAGTCTCGGGTGGTGTCAGAGAGAGGGCATGACCTCTGACCACTTTATACGTTGTGCGCCCACTGGGCGCAACAGTTGCAGCTACAATACGTGCATGTACTGGGATGATATTGAGGCGAAGCCCAGGTTCAGCAGTGATATGGTATCTGCCACTGACCTAAATTTGTAGTTGGTATGTACCATAAAACCACTTTCAGCACTGCATGAATGAGCTTTCAGAAGTTTGGATTTTCCCGCCAAAGCGATTTCTGATACTGAAGAATGTGATGGTCCTGTTGGAGAAATTGCACCAGCAATAACTAAATTAAGATGATGTGACAGGGTAGCTGAGTAGGCTGAAAAAACAAAAGCTGGTAAGTGTGCATGAGAAATCTCGTTCTCACAGAAATTACAATGGCCAAAGGACTGCAAAACTGGCCTCTAGGCAGTTACGGTTTGAGTATATCCACTTTTCTAAATTTTCACTCCTTTATAATGTCTATCTTTTCACTCTGCCATCATGGCCCCAAAATCCTTTCAATAGTGCAATTTTTGCAAAAAAACAGGTTGCAAAAGTAAGCAAAGAATTTCCTGTTAATGAAATACAAGTAGCATAATATATTGCATAAGAGTGTGGCATGTTCAACAACAGTGATGGTGCAATGTTAGGTAGGCCTAGCAAGTTAAGTTAACGACTTTGATAGTGCTGCGTGTATCTTGAGCTGACTGTGAGATACGATTTAGTCAAATTAATCTCTATGATACCAGAGAAAGAAACAGACTGATTAACATTCTGTTGATGACTTCTTTGTGCTTTGTATTAATGGCCCTCCCTCTCGCGCATTGTAATATCGAAAGTGTGTTATAAGTTGGTTCAAGCCAGGCAAACCTGGAGCCCTGGACAAAACTATAGGCTTGCCAACAGTTGAAATAGCTATAAACGTCATTAAACTGATGATTGAGCACAGCACAGCTATAAGATCAATTTCGTGTCCCCACACCAAACCACTGTCGCCCTTTACAATTTAGCCTCTGCTTACTGGTTTAAGGTCCCTACAAATTATGACATACGGATAATTTTCAACCCCCCCCCGTTCAAATTTGACAATTCAAACACTGGCTGGGGCGCAGAGCTAACGAACCGAGTGAGCAGGGCCGTGCCGAGAGCGGGGCCAGCGGGGTCGTGGGACAGGTCGCAGATAGGAAGGGGGCGCAAATTTCTGTATGTATGTGTTATTCAATAAATTCATTCTTTCTTAGAATATGGCCTTATTTTCATTAAAGAATAAAAACTCAAATTACAGTTACAGTTAAAAAGTGCAACTAAGAAAGTTTTTGGTGGGAGTTATACCATCTTTGGTTATATCAGTTAAGTCATTTCTTGTGTATTAATAAATTTTATATAAAGAATATGCTTAATTTACTTACTTGTTATATTCAAAATTCTGTTTCGATTGAATTTTCGTCGAGAAGTAGCAAGTAGACTTAACAAATTTCAAAACAATGATTCATTATCGAATGTTTTCAGTTTTGGAGATTGAATTATCGATCTTAAGCTACAAATTTTAATGCAATTATGTTATTTGCCATTTAGACCTGTCGATGTTTTTAGGCCTACTGGGGTAGGTCTAAAAAATTATTTTTGGTATTTTACTAAATGTTAAATTTAGCAAATTTAACCCTCTCTCCTTAGTTAATGAAAAATGCAAAATATATGGGGCGCCAGATTGATGTCAGGCACATGGCGCAATTAGAACTCGGTACGGCCCTGCGAGTGAGATCATTGTATATCTGTAACGTTGACATGTCCTTCTATCACTAAACAGCATAGTTGGTTAAATAAGTGTATAGCATATAATAGGCGCCTATTTATGTTATTATAGAGCGGTTTGAATTTAAGCGAAATTTATTAGTATCGTTATTAAAGAATATGCTTAATTTACTTACTTATTTATAATATATAGATGAACATGTTATTTATACTGGACAAACGAAATGTCGTCATGGTAGCGTCAGCGTATAATAAATTGAACTTTAGTTGCGGCGTAGATCTCGAAGAAGACGGTTGAATTCCGGATTTTTGCCAAATTTTCGCAAATCTGCATTGCCAACTTCTGTTTCAATTGAATTTTCTCGTCGAGAAGTAGCAAGTAGACTTAACAAAATTTCAAAACAACGATTTCTTATCGAATGTTTTTAGTTTGGAGATCGAATTATAGCTCTATAGTTACAAATTTTGATGCTATTATGTTATTTGCCATTTAGACCTGTCGATCATACTTTATAACTAGGCCTACTGGGGTAGGTCTAAAAATTATTTTTGGTATTTTACTAAATGTTAAATTTAGCCAATTTAACTCTCTCTCCTTAGTTAATCTGTTTTCTGTTGTGGAGGCCTATTGTTTTCTCTCTTTCTCTTATCTTATTTCTACATGGACGTGTTCTTGTCTTCTCTTGTTTTCGAGTGGCCTAGGCCTAATTAGATGTTCGAACATTAATTATAGATAGAAGAGAAGATTGAATTGAACATATTGTTAGTGCCTAATGCGCTATTGATAATATGTTAACTGCGCTGTCCAGTGTGATAATATCATTAAAGTGTTGCTATTCAACAGGTTAATTTTCATTTTACCCGCGTTACAGAGGTTAGGTTAGAAATCCTGACCATTTTTCAGGTCCTGGGTCACTGGATCCTGTAGTTTGTATTTGTCTATTTTGCAATTCTCTGTCGCTGGTCACGACTTTTGAAGACCTGGTGCTAGGAACTTGTGGCATTGGATTCTTTGAAGCTACGGTGTATGACTGTTCCTCTGAGGTCGTTTTATTCTAGCCAAAATCCCAAATATTTTCACACAAGCAGTCATAACAAGA
>OY365808.1:48069597-48207097 GCA_959347315.1 Bimastos eiseni | reverse complement strand
CTTGCAATAGGCACTACCTGGGTTATAGTACCCTTGGAGGCTCGGATCTAACACTTCTGCTGTTGTACAGTCTCCTACTGCTCCTACTGTCTGTCTCTGCCTGTATGTGAATAGGCCTTGCTCTGTGAGAAGGAGTGTCGTAGTTGATATAAGAAACTACGTCGTAGGGATCGTGGAAGTATGCTTTGCTTTGTTCTTGGGCGTAGGCTTACTTTGGTTGCCGGCTGTCTGAGACAAGGGTCTCATGCGTATTTCAAGCAAGCAAATCTTCCAGTGTAACTAGTTAAGTTACTTACGACGACTTTTCAGGTCTTCTTCTGCTGCTAAGGAAGACTCTCGTCTGTATCGACTTCGTCGTCGGCTTCGCTACGTCTCGTTGACGGGTAATGTATAATTAATTTATGAGCGAAGTTTCTTTGTCAGCCAAGTTTGAGAACATAATTAATATAATTTTTGAAAAACACATCGAGTCTTGCCTTTTCATATCTTGATACTGACAATATATATATATATATATATATACATATATATATATATAGGTATATATATATTTATATATATATTTATATATATGCCTGTAAGGCGATAGCTATCAATAACTCGAGCATCGCACCATTATTTGACTAGGCCTACTGGGTCCCATCAACACACGTCTTCATGGTAATCTTGGCAGTTCAGGTATCTCACATAGTTTAAACAGAAACACGTACAACACCGGTCTAGCATGTAATTCGACAGCTGTATTCAAAAACATTCTGTACAATCGTGATCAATTTGTAGATCAAAGCTGAAGGTCACACGATACTGCTTATCTTCTAGGATGACATTTGCATAGGCCTACATTGCACTTAGCACAGACGGTTCGCCATTCGCCAGTTTCCTTGAAGGCATTAGCAAACTAAATTTCAATGAGCATGGTCATGCTTCAATAAGAATAGTCATGGTTGGTAGAGTATCATTTTCATTTGTAAACACATTCTTCAATCTTGTTTATTGTTGCCAGATACAGTGAGAGTCCAAGGAGGACACAGACAGCTGGAAAGGAGGACAAGTGTATACACCGTCCGATGTCGCCAATCGCTCTGTTGAATCCATCTACTTCCTCAGGCACGGAAACGCGACGAACACTGCAACGCCAAATCCTACTGAAGTCGCGCTTCAAACACGCTCAGACACTAAGAAAAGCTCAGAAAACGAACCTACTAGCTCAAAGCAATACAGCGCAACAAGAATAATAAAGAGTCGCCGACGTCATTTGCGCCCGAGAAGTATATATATTTGCTATAACGTAACATTGACACTTCTGAGATATCATTTAAAGCTTTTATTGCTCTGTCCAGACCCGCCATCTGTCTCAGCGGCCAGCGCCCATCAGATCCCTACAGTTAGCTTTAACGGTCAATTTAATCCATCCATTTATAATAATAAAATAATATTAATAGTAATAGTATCAATAATAATAAAAATAATAATAACAACAACAACATATCAACCTGATTGTTGCAGGGGGAGGTGGAGGCAAGTTGGTTGCGGGGGTAAGTTGGTGTTTGCGCTATATAATTATAATGCATGACAGGAAAGACGTCTAACAAGAAGTTTATCGATGAGCATGCCAAGCCTGATCTTTTGTTTAATGGCGGCTATGTGCTAGGGTGCTTTATTTTCGTTTGTTACTTAAAAGTAGGTCGTCCTATTTACTGCTTAAAATATTTCGCTGTTATAAAATATCGTATATCATAATCCACATAAATGCGAAAATTATGGCAGATAGGTTATTTTGTTAAGCATTCATTGCGCTTTATTACTGGTATACCTTGTTTACCCAAATCACGTTGTGCAAACAGTGACCACGAGATACGTAGTGTGAACCTGTTGGTGCCAGTTGGCTGACCTTTGGGGCAAGTTGGTTGCATACGCCAACTTGCCGCAAAGGTCAGCCAACTGGCACCACTATAGGCCTAAAGGTAATTGTCGATGTGTCTAGCAATTATTACATTAAACTGATGTCATCGTAATAGTAAACTCGAAACTAGTATAGCGACTACAAAAGCGGTGTCGCTGTAACCAGCTCATTCCCAAGCACTTAATCAAAACAAAATCGACAGGCAGAGGTCAAGATCCAGAGAGCCAGACAGGCTGCAGGCCGACAGACGGTGTTTGGAGCCAATAAATGACTGCGATTTTTTTAGAAATTGCCATTTTAATTGCCCCAGAGCAGGGGCAAGTTGGCTGACTTTCAGAATATTTTTGAGGTCGTTTTTGTAAACTTACAAAATAGTGTGATGCCTGAATTTTTGCTCGAGTGTACCCGTTATTAATAGCTGTGTTTTGAGATAAAAATTATTATACTAGCATTATCGTTGACGATCACGTGCGATAAAACTTATTTTTCAGCCAGCTTGCCCCCACCTATCGCTATTACACTCTGTCTGTCTGCCTGTATCGTTCTGCCTGTCTCTCTCTCATTCTCAATGTCCGATTCTATGTATGTCTTTCTCTCTGTCGTAGTATGTTTATCTTACACTTATCATCCTAACACAACCCCTATGATCTGACCCAACACTCGCCAATAAGCTCCACTGGACATCGCTCTTTGGACAATCCCTCTAACTCGACGCAGTGCTCGTGAATAAGCTGGTACCATGTGCTTAACATTAGAGTGGCGAAAGTTTTAATATTACGATTACGAACTGTAAAGACATCGGCTGTAATTGTAATTTCAATATAACCACGCTGTGTGACAACAAAGACCATTACCGTCGCCCTAATCCCTCATCCAGGCTTAGGACTGGCACTGCCAGAATGCAAGCGGTGTTTTACTTCTACCTCAAATTTCAACATTTCAATTCCATTTATATAAGTGAATCGTTTCATTAATTCTTCTCAGCATTTGTAAACGACCTTAACAAGTCGTTTCTGCTTAGATCTGCTTGCTAAAACCACCACTGTTTGCATCCGGACAGTGCCATGTCCAGCTTGGATAAATTTAAGGAGGAGGGCGACGCTAATGATCGCTAATGATCGCTATCACACAGTGTCGTTAAGCTGAAACTACTACTACTAGCCGCTTGTTAGCGCTGCAGTGGAGGTCACAAAGTTTGCCGTGCTTGATGCATATTGTATTGCATTGTATTGTAAATGAATATTTGTAAAGCGTGTCTTACTGTACAGGCCAAACAGAGGCGCTAGATTTATCAAACGCAGCGATGTATATACAACACATCGAGCCTTAGCAGTCTCCATGCCTGACTCTCTACAGTCATGGCCAAAAGTTTGGCATATTTTGCACAGTTTTGATGTTTTCTGGGTTTTATATTGGCTATTTCCTTAGTTATTGTGCTTCTTCTGCTATCAGTATCATTTCACCAGACAGCATCTACAACAAATTGTTGGAAAATATATATAAATTTTACACTTTTTTAATTTATGCCCTAATGTGCTGTCATTTCAAGCAAGAATATGCGTAAAGGTTGTACAAAGGCTGGTGCTCTAGTAACATGCCGTTTGACCAATTTTATTGCAGATCTTAAGTACGTATACTACCCAATGTGTGCTGTAATGTTAAAACACATCAGCTTTCTCCTTGTGAAAAATAATCCTTAATTTCAATTGCTTTTGTGTGCACTGCTGAACAAACCATGGTTCGTGAAAGAGAGCTCATGCCAGTAAAGTGGGCATAAATAAACGACCTTGATCCAGCTGATCAAGTCTGTCTCAGATGCTTGACTCTGTAGAGAGACCCAATGTTTCATCACTGTCCACACATGCTCAATGATGTTTAAATCTGGATTGCTACCAGCTGGACAAGGATCCAGCAGTGGAATGCCCTTCTGCTTCAGCCGGGATTTCACGGTCTTGTATCATGATTTCGTGCGCTGTCCTGTTGGAAGCGACTGATGACATAAATATGGATGAAGTTTGGCGTTTCTCCTTCAGGATGTTAAGATGCATAGTTATATTTATTGTGGTGTTCTTTGGCATTATCCACAGCCGATTCAATCCAGCACACGAAATTGCTTCCCACACCATAACCTTTGGTGCCAGCTTCACTGCTAGTATGACGTATTTGGAATCATGTCATGGGTCAGGTGGCCTCCTAACGTTTATGCAAAAGTTGTAAAATAGTGTGAAAGTGCTCTCATCCGACATTACCTGTTCCCACTGGTCAGAAGACCTCTCACTGTAACTTTTACAAAAGGTCAACCCGCTTGGTGACACCTTTTATCTTCCACATCATTGCCGTGAATAGAATTTGTGTTTTTCAGTAACCCTTTTTACTGTAGCAACAACTAAAAGTTCGGCAACACACCTTCATCTTCTTAGCAATCTCTCAAATGTGCATCTTCTGCTTATACAGAATGAATATTTATGCCCGTTTTACTGGCATGAACTCTCTTTCACGAACTATGGTCCGCTTAGTAGTGCACACAAAAGCAATTGAAATCCGGGATCCATCTTCACAAAAAGAATGCTGATCTGCTTTAACATCACAGAATAATTCGAACTCCACCAAATATCATCCACATAGCACAAATTATGTAGTTTTAAGTACTCAAAAACATCAATAAAATCCGTCAAACGATATGTTACTGGAGCATCAGGCTCTGTACAACCTTTATGCCTACCATTGCTTGAAATGACAGGAAACAGAGGCACAAATTATAAAAGTAATAAATTTAAATATATTTTCCACCAATATAGCTGCACATTAATATAGCTGATGTCTGGCGAAATGATGCTGATTGCATAAGAAGCAAAATAACTAAGAAAACAGTTAAGAAAAAAATGCAGAAACCATCAAAACTGGAAAATATGCCTGAAACTGTGCGTTTGCAAACTTTTGGCCATGACTAGATCTTGACCCGCTGCCTTTCGAAGTTTAGATTTAGTTTTTATCAAGCGCCTGTGAATAAGATGGTTCCCGCGACTATGCCCCAGTAGTATGGATTATATAGGCCTAATCAACGTTTATGAATCTATCATTGTACGAACGTCTAAATAAAAGAATTTAGTTTCATGTATTTATTAGGATATATACATTGTGTATGCTTGTATGATAACCGCCTTCTCCTCAACGCTGCTAAAACTCAACGCATCTGGCTATAGGCCTATATATGAATGAACGAACGAAAGAACGAACGAATGAATGAATTACTCACTCACTTTATATACGCCATCTTGGATGCGCTTGTTATCGACGTATTAAGTAGGGTACATGAAACATCTTTGGCTATTAGCAGTCCTATGCTAGGGAGCCTGTAGGGTCCGGGGGGACTCCAGGGGACTCCATGGGAAGGTCCTTGGCTATAAATAAGAACGCATCTCTGTACAGTCGGAGTTTAAAATTATTCGGACAGTCTGAGTCTTAGTTCTGATTCGATTCGTAGCTGGGCAGTCTGCTCGAGTTATACTGTAGGCTAGTATAGTTTTTGCAAACTGGGGGGCCGGTGCCCCTCTGTCCCCCGCTTGTTACGTACTAGTACACCTCTGAGTAGGCCTATCAAACGTTTTGAAATTGATGAATATGATAAAAGTTTGATCCTTTCGCCAGAAGTTGAATGTAATATCCAGAAAGCCATCAAAGATTCGAAACATCGAGGCGTTTAAGAAACGAGCACAGGAGCCCATCTAGATTTAAACTTTTCCTTCAAGCACACTCCGCCACTGATCGCCCTTATACAGCACCTAGTTCAGGAGAACTTTGTGCCAGCTGTCCAATTTATTCTATAGATTGGAACTCCGAATTCTGCTGAAAGCGCCGCTTTTCGTACCGCTTTTGATTATGCTGTTCTACACGGCTTCGTGGACATCGTCAGACTGTAGGTCTACATATATGCCTACGTACAGTTCTGGGACATCTCACACACTGCATTACGCGCTCTGATGCATTTTACTAAGCTGTGCAACTGCGACTCTATGCGCCGGTCAGAGGGTTCCTCATCGACCCGTTATTCCTTCGAATCCTGACTCTCCATTCAGCAGTCGAGAGCGGACAGACAGGAATGGTAGAGGTAGGCCTACTCCGAATGAGAAGGACAATCGTGGATATTGAAGACTACAAAGGGGACACAGCCCTCATGGTAGGTTGTTCGCCTTAAGGCATACGACTGTATACGTATACTCTTGCACTTGCCAATTAGTATTCCAACTATAATATTCACCATCTAGCCAATCTGCTACGGCTATTCCAGATCCTCCTCGTTTCTCAGTCAGTCTCGATTGACGTCATAACTCAAGTTCTGCAACTGAGTCCTAACCCAGACTGCACCACAACTCTGGAATAATCTCCATCCTAATTTCCGCAAGTGTTTCTAAAGTCCCACATATGAAACCAAATAGTCCCATATGTAGGACATTAGCAGCCCACAGGGATTGTTCCTGGATTCTGGAACTCTTTCCCTGCATCTATCCGTTCTGTCGCATCATTTCATTGGCAACTCTGTAAAACTGTTGATCCACCACCAGATGCCTCACTTATTGTCTAGATATTGAACTCATTGTGGCTGTGTTTCGGTACATCTTTGGCTGATGTCTTATGTATCAGACACTGGCGAAACAGTGATTACTAATTATTACAAATGTCGTATGATGTATGTTGCTGGGGTAAATATTCGTAGTCAACGTAAAAAGATAGAGAAAGTTACAATGACAGCAAGAAATTCGCACACAAGCAAGTTTATTGCGTAACAACTATGTACAACAACCGATCAGTTTATGAACAAAATCGACTTTTTACACAAAGTATAACCAAAAAACTATACAATGGGAAGCTCTTCCTTATCCAAAGTAGACACGGTTGCAAAAGAATTTTGCATGGCACCTGGATATCCTGCTACTAGCTGTTCACAAACAATAATACTTTCGGTTAGTACTTTCAATAAAGTATAGCTCTAGCCAGCAATAATTGGTGTTTACACACTGCATGAAACAATGACCTATTTAGAAAGAATGGAAAGTTCCATCTCATATGAATACTAAATAAGTCCATGAGTGAAAAGATGATTGTAGGTCTATCTTAATTGCCACCTCAATCTTGCAGCAGCATGCTTTGTAACCTCTTGAGCTCACAGCATGCTGTCTCCTCAGCTTGATCCCCCCCGAATTTGGACCTGGCACCGGCAAGAAACGAGAGGATTGGCTATTGTGGACTTGTTATAGCACCAGTGTATAAGCTGGTCTCCCCGATGTGGTTTTTGTGGGCGCTGAGAATTTTCAAAGATTTATATTTAATTACATCATTCCAACTTAAACTAACTTTACAACATAGACATTTCTAATCTCAATTTTCAAGACTAATCTCAGATTTAAGAATATTTTCAACATTATTCATTATCCAAATCACGGGACTTTCACACAGTAGCAAATGACTCTTAAATTGTCCTTACTATTCACCATTGCATTCAATTTTAGTTATATACCAGTAATTAGTCGTTTAACTAATCTATAGAACCTTGTGACTGTTCCAATCCTAAAGCTTCTTTGAAACTAAAAGTCAGGTTTTGCTACATCTAATGAAAACTACTGATGGAAACATTTAAACCAAATCAAACCAAAGATGTAGACATAACAAAGTAACAAGCCTATTAAAGTTTTGATTTTGAGTAGCAGGTCTTTTGGCAATTTAAGATTAAGAGATCATTGCTAAAATATTGAAGTGCTCTTCTGCAGTCAATCCTTTTTGTGGAAAACATTAATTCCTAAATACCAGTCAATGAATGATACATCTTTTTTAAATAAATGAATGTTACATCTTTTCAAAATAATAAGAATATACAAAACTACCAATAAAAGCTAACTTACAAAACTATAGTAGGATCAAGTGGCAAAGGGTTAAAGTCATCATCCAAAATTCTAAAATGTCTGTTCAGTAATCTCAATGGCTGCTTTAACCTCAGATTTAGTATAATGTCATAACATTCCCTATTCCTTAACATAAACTAGGAGAAGGCTGGCCGTGAGAAATAGCAAAGAGCAAATACTTGTGTAACAGGGTTGAACAAGCAACACAGAGCTCAGACATCAAACAGAGAGCTTAAGCATTATCCAAGTCCTTAAAGGCTCATGTTTATAAAGCCTAGTGTGCTTTGATCTCAAGTAAAAAAAATATACGTGAAAGGTGAATTAGGCTGTATGCTAGCGTCTGCACAGTTTAATAACAATATTAATAACAATATTTCAAACTGATAAACCGCAATATGATTACAGGCGCAAGACAAACGGATGACGACAAGTTATTCTAGGAGTGGAATTAAACTGTTGGCAGCCATGCAAAGCGCCTATCACATCATACATCTGATTTATACACGAAGAGAGGATATACTGTATTTTAATGCATTAACATATCTGTTTATTTATACAGCAGCTTTTGCTGGAACATGGCAACATTTGCATCACAATCACAGTTAAAAGATCCAAAAATGTACAGCTTAACTTAAATGGGAAATGTTCTTTGCATATTAGCCAGATCAGTTGAACATTTCAGCAAAAGACTGTTTCATAAAGAAGGTCTATGAGATGAGAAAACCTGCTGTACTCAAGTAACAGCATGTAAATGCATGTAAGGGGTGCAAGTAAAGTGCTCTGGGTTGCAGAATGCAGCCGAGTCTACATGGGTGATATACAACTGAAGACGGCTCACACGATATATTGGGGATAATGAGACCAACTGATGATATCCAGGGTGAATTAATTGCACAACAGAATATGAAGGAACAATGACTGAATATAATAAAATCAATAAGATATATTTGTAACAAGCGAGATTCAACATAAAACAGCAAGAAACAAATGCCTTACATCTGAATGATATTCTAAATATTAGCTCAACAGTCGATTATTGAAGGCTCAGCAACAGTTATTGACGTGACAATTACTAATTTGAGAACCAGACATACACTGAAAGCACATAAATGCAGACGCAACAAATGCTTATATATTTTGTTCCCATGCAAAACTAGACGGCAGACAATACAAATAATATGAGATCCGATCATAACGATCACTTAAAAGCTAACCACATTACTTGTCCTGGAAAAGCATGTCATTACATCTGGAATTATTTTCCGAACAACCCTGAATATTTAATATGTATAATTTTTTATTTACTGTTGTTTTTAGCATTCTACTTTGGAATGGTGTAAAACAAGGATTGATCTGTAAAACAGAAGGAAGCATGCACATACGGAATGTGACGCCATGTCATGAAACCAAACAGAAAAACAGCATTCAAAATACATCACAATCTGGTGCTAATGAACTTGCGTCACTACAACAAGACTCCATACATATCGGCACAAAGCAGTGAACTAGCAAAACCAAATGCATACGAATTCCTTTTGTCCACAAAAACTGTCCTTAAAAAAGTAAACACGTCAATTATACATCACCAGAATACTAGCAATGCTCATGATCACATTGCATTACAGTTAAAAATGGAAGGAACATACTTTTGGTATGATCATGCACAGATCTTGTCAAAAAAACTAAGCAACAGCATAGATCATAGTAGAGTACGTTCAAATATTTTGTTCCCGTGCAAAACTAGACGGCAGACAATACAAAACTGCAACAACCATATAGTGTTAACTGTCTGATGTTACAGTCTACATGAGACAAACACAGTCTCTCATATATTGTGAAAAAGACATGGCAACCTGCAGTTCGGTTTATATTGGCATGTGCGCTTGTGTGTAGAAGTCAGGCTCGTCCTCTTCGTTGTCGCTAGAACATTCCTCATCTCTGTCAAGCTATGAAGAAGAAAAAATTCATAATTTATTACAAAACTTGTTCATCCTAGGTGACCAGACTAACTGTAATGTAACTGGAAACTTACAAAGCGCCATTCAATGTACTATTGTTTGACAGTCTCTGGGAAGTGTTACATCACACAGACCAGTATTAACCTATTTAAAAATGACTTGTGGCAACTTGTATCAGTCGATAGTGTGGTGTGGCACAGTGGCCGATCAGTTAGAGCGGTCAGACCGAACTTTCAGTGTGTGCTGTGCAAGCGGGTTCGAGCCTCGTCCGGGAGTCACTGTGCAGGGACCTTGAGCAAGTCCGCGCACCATTGCTCTGCAGTACAACTGCAATTGCGCCATCGAGGCGTGTGTATGCACCTCTGAGCAAAAATGTTGTTAAGAAGGGCGGCATCAAATTTTGGCAATAAAAAAACAGATTGAACCTCAATATATATCCCATTTTGTTCAATTTTTCTGTGACTTTTTTGTGAATCGCACCTCAGCATCATCTACCACCTTCATGCCATGTTTTATAAATAAATCAATTGATCCAGTCATCCAGCTAGAGTGGGATGTGGTGGTGTAGTGGCATTTTCGTTGCCCTGTAACCGGAGGGTCACAGGTTCGAGTCTACCTCAAGTCGCTGTATAACGACCTTGGAAAAGTTGCTCAGCCATAACTGCATGTGAGGAGGGCAATGGAAAACCGCCACATTCATCTCATCCTCGGGTGGCATATAAGCCAATGGACCTGCAGAGAAATCATCATCATCGCCAAGCAGTATATCTATATAAATAAAGAGAATATTCTGTGTGTGTGTCTGTCCCTGCTATGCATATGCAGTTTTACAGCTATTGACTCGAAACCTTCGTCGTTGGCTCGGGGAACACCTGGGACACCAAGTAGAGGGGTTGGTGAACCCCGCGGCCGCCCTCTTCCTGGTCTTCAGGGCCAAAGACCTGTCTCTAGACCCCCAAGGAAAGTTTCCTTCTCAATCGCCAGGAGAGTGTCGACGAAACACCTGCTGCACATTTGCCAACATGTGCACTTGATATCTGTCTGCCACACCTCTTCTTCTTTTACACCTTCATGAATGAATCGACGGTTTGGGAGATATCGTAAGGTAGCTCGTATACAGTCTGCAACCTTTGAGTGTGGGTCTTCCAATTGTGCCCCAATGTAGCACTGTCGAATGGCTTTTGTGCAATACGTTATTGCCGAAATAGAATTGACTACCAATGTCCATTCAATGCTCAAGCTCTTCCTTTTCCAAAACTACTACCAACTTACTATTTCTGATTGGATTTCAAACATCTGAATAACAAACTGTTTTTTACTTGCAGTGATTGTTGACAAAAACCTTGCCTCAGATTAGCAAATTATACAGATTATAATATGCATGTTAAAAATAAAAATTTTAAAAATAATAATTGGATTTTAAAAATCTGAATAACAAACAGTTTTTCACTTGCAGTGATTGTTGATAAAAACCTTGCCCCAGATTAGCATTTCTGAGTGACTATGCATGTTAAAAATAAAAATTTTAAGAATAATAGTTGGATTTCAAACATCTGAATAACAAACTGTTTTCCCTTGCAGTGATTGTTGACAAAAGCCTTCCTGTTAAAAATAAAAATTTTAAGAATAATAATTGACCAAAAGGCAATGTATGATATTCATCATTACAACAAATTCTTTATGGAAGCACAAAACAACTCAATAAGTATATTTCTTTTAATGTCATGTAAATAAACAAATCAACTTGCCTGTTCAAGCTCTTGTTTAGTAAACAAAAATCGTAGAATATGTAGTCGAACTGGTACCATCAGAATGAGAACAAATGGGAAAGCTAGTGCTGCTTGCGTCGATTTGATTGCCCAGAGCAGACCAAGACAGGCCAACTGGATAATTGTGTAGAGATTCATCTTTGCCAGCCTCACCTATCAAGGGAAGTAAGAAGGCACGATACATATCAATTGCAACTTGTATGGGCAGTCACAAACTTTACACAACTAATCCTCTGAAAAGGCGAAGCCAACAAACGGCAACATATTATTAACATGCACCTAGTATGACTAATGTAACAAACTGCATTTTTTTAGCATGATTTTTGAATAAACAAAAATTGATTGATTGATTGATTGACAATGAAATCATCAGACATTCTTCCAAAAGATGCGAAGACCAGTCTTTGCAAGCTCACCCCACAAGAAATAGAAAATATCAATGCTTAGATCCTGACCAGCGGCGTGCAGGGAGGTTGTCAGGCCACTAACATGCCATCTCATCAACATATCAATTCTCTGACATTATCTGACCGTGTAGACTACTTTATCCACTCAATTTCTTGCTTAAATGAATCAATGAGAACTGTGACAGTGTACTTAACTCAATTATGACTTTTGTAACTCTATGCTTTAGTTATGTATGAATATTGAATAACAAAAATACAGCCACCAGCTGGGTAGAGTGGTAGGCCATTTTATCAGTTCAAGTTGATGGTGTGATTAGCCAATAGTAAAATAGCCAAAAGTGATCTTCGCTAATGACGGCCTTTGTCTTAAAAGTTGTAAGAGCTCTGTGCAACATACCCTTCGTGCATATCCAACATCCGGATGATGTTTGACGGGCATGAACATCAGCTGAACTCGATGTAACATCTGAATGCCACTCATTGAAGCAATTCCCATGTAGAGGAATATACCAAAGAGAACTGACAGAGGCACCTGACGTAGGACGGGCCCCAGGAGAACAGAGACACCTGGAAAAGATCCAAATAAATCATAACTATGAGGATGAATCGGCGAATCAGGGCCGTAGAGTAACGGATAAGACGCTGCCGTGCAGAGCAGGGGAAGCATGTTTGGTTCCCGCTTTCCCTAAGGTTGACCAGTCCTTCCTTCGTGGTGGCGTTGGCTACATTAGATGGGCATATTGCATGGCTCTTGATGTGGCGGACAGGCCACAAGGCTGGAATGAATGATTTATTTAAATAATCGGCTCGCCATAGTGTTATTTTACGTCTATTTTTTTACAGTGTTGCGTATAGGAAGGAAGACCGATCGGCGGTTTTTAATCGAGTGCATAGCTTGCAGACGCATGAATTGGCTTGAGTATAGCCTGACATGCGGTGCATCGCTATATATGTGGAGCAGTGGTTCGTACTGCTTCATACGTAGAGTGGTTCTCGTACCGCTCCAGGGATCGTTGAGTGTTGCCATATAAATACGACCTCTAGGGACAGCCGCTCTCGCGGTCAGGCTGGTGCTGCTTTTCGCTGATCTGGTGGGGTGGGCCCCTCTGCCGTCGATCGCAAGACGGACCGTGCTGACAGGAGTCAACAGGCTGACAGAGAAAGACCGATCGTGAGAAATGCTCACAGGTCTGGGTATCGTTCGAGAGTGCGTAAAGACCCGATCGTGAGAAATAAATGAATGAATGACAGTTATGTTCGGAAATACGGAAAAGATGGTGACGCCGTTGGTGACCGTGAGTGATACAGACTGGTTGAGTCCCAGAAGGGACCGACGCATATATCGAGAAGCCTCGGCGGCCGACCGAGAGATAGACTGGGAAAAATCCCCGACCGTGCAGACCGTGGGAGTTCTGGTGGCCGAGAAATAGTCTTGTTGGCTACCTAGATCGGTCATAGTTACTCCTCGAGAATACCAGCCGGTTGTCGGATACGTGACCCCGTCGGTGGCCGTGAGAAATAGAGATCGGGTAAAGCCCCGAGCAACCGAACGCTACATCGAGACAGATTTATGGCGACTGTTGAGACAAATTACGGCAAGAATTCCCCAGTGTACACGTTGGTTAAAAGACGGGGAGGGCGGACCCGTGAAGCCGTTGGAAACAGACTGAGAGCTACCGGAGAAGCCGTTGACAAATACTGGAAAACATGAATACATTCGATAAATACGGGGAGGGTGACCACATTGTTGCGTTAGATACAGGGAAAGTTCCCTTTGGTGCCGAAAACCTGATCAATTGTGAGCGTCTCCGTATATTCTTTCTATTTACGGTTTTCCGTAAATATCTATGCTTGGCTACCTAACGGTGGTCATACTTACTCCTCTCGTTTACCAGCAATCTGTTGACTTGCGTGTCTGATCGCAATGTCTTAGGTCGCGGTTTCCCCGCGTATCTTTACTTGAGTTACTAAACGTAATATCTGTACTTGCGTGTCCCCGCAGTATGTCTTCTTGATTGTCTTACGGTCTTTCGGTAAATATTCTTACTGGCTACCTATGTTGGTCACAGTTACTCCTCTCGGTTTTCCAGAAATCTATTCACTTGTCTGTCTAGTTGCAATATCTTGGCTCGCGGTTTCCCCGCGAGGCGTCTACTAATTTCTTCTTGTAGATCTAACTACATAATCTCTTTTCGAGGACTTCCTCGAAAGATCTGCCAGTGGTTCGTTCCAGTGTATAAGAGACAGAGTACAATTGCTTCAGAGAAAGTGATTATAATAATACAGGTCTGTGTGAAACATAGAGGTAACGTGGTGACACTTACCTCAGTTGCCTGTGAGAGAATCGAGTCTGAGAAACGAGAGTTGGTGCATTACCGTTGGTCAGATCTCTAGGTGACGAATACAAATATGTTCCTACGATGGGATGAATAAATGCAGTCGATGAGAGTTAAAGACATGTGAGAGTCTGGGTGATCGGATATTAAAGTATATGACAGATGTAAGCCGGCCGAGAAATATACTTGTTGGCTACCTAGTTTGGTCATAGATACTCCTCCCGTTTTCCCAGGTTGTCGGAGACATGAAAATTCGGGTGGCCGCAAGAGATACAAGCCGAGTAGATTCCCGCAGTAGCAGCCGTACAAACCGAGAGAGCTGCCGGTGGAGCGTTGGCACATACGGGGAAAGTTCCCCATTGAATACGCTCGATAGAAATATCGGGGAAATTCCCGAAGGACCCGCTGGAATTACACGTGGAGGGTGAACACGTTAGAAGAGCACGTGACAAACAAGAGAAAACACTGGTGCCGATTGATACTTTCAGGTTACTAGTCAAGTAACTCTTCTTGATGGCTTTATAGTCGTTCGATAGATACTCTTGTTTGTTACCTACGTTGGTCATAGTTACTCCTCCCGGTTTCCAGAGTATCAGAATATATTACGGTGTTGGCGGACAATTGCCAACGCAGAGGACGGTCAATCGTGTGCCTGATAACTTATGCGTGTGAGGCCAGTATGCCACACACGGAAATGGGCCAAGAGGCCGACGTGAAAGTCTGGGCAGTCGGAAACCCAGGGTAAAGATAGTAAGCAGACCAAGAATTGATCGATGCGTAAATATTACTGTTGGCTACCTACGTTGGTCATAGATACTCCTCCCGTTTTCCCGAAGTGTATCTACTTGCGTGTCTGATCGAAGTGATCGATACGAGTACGTTTGGGTAATCGGGTACCCAGGTGAATACATGGTTGTTTGTCGTCACACACAGTTCTGAGAGCTGACTAAAGTGCGAGGTCGGGCCCCCTCGTGCGTAGGTCGGATCGAAGATCTGTGTGCAGATAGCGAAGGTTATAGACAGAAGACCTTCACTATCAGTGTCCGTGAATCCCATGCCAGTGTCATTTTTATCGAAGCAGAATATATCAGTGTTGGTGGGTAACTGCTAACACAGAGGACGGGAACTTAGTCAGTCAAATATGCATGACAAAATATACGTGTGCGGCGGTTTATGCCATACACGGAAATAGATCGAGAGATACGTGTTGAGCAGAAGACGTGATAGCTAAGTGTCTAGCATGATATGACGAAGAGCTGTGAGACTGGTGTGTCTAGGACGACAGAGGTTAGAGAGTTGGGGACAGTAATGTCTAAGAGTATAAGACGTTGGATTTAGCTACCGATAATTGTATAGGCCGAAATGGCTTATGGACTAGTTTCAAATATGTCTGAACCTCGTAACTTAAGAGAACGTTTGGTGTCCCTAAATGGCGATAGTTTCAGAGTCACAAGATGCTGAACGGTACGACATCAGGTAGAGGAAGACGAGGCTAGTAGCTTGGAAGGTATGCAAGGCGAGGAAGACTCCTGCCGGTATGATTATGAACCCTGTTTTGAGTACGGCCATCCTCAGAACGTTGCCCATCCGGCGACCGCGGAATAGGCAGAGTCAGACCTCGTTACTAATTCGAGCCGTGTTACCTTTCTTGGAGAAGAAACCCGTCCCTAATCTTGCCTGGTGATAGTGAACATCCTGGTAGATATAGAGAGTAACCGTTTGGCATTGAGATTTGGTAAGAAAGGGACTCGGGCGACTCCAGGCGTGTCAGCGAGCTGGGGTCGACACCGTCCGTTAGCGCTAGGCAGGCGCTCGGGCGGCAGAACGCCACATTGAAAGCTTAATTCAACTCCTGTAATAACTTGTTATCATTCTTTCATACTGTACTTGTCATAATAATGCAGGTTGTCAGTTTGAATTTAATAGGTTATTTTGAAACACAAGTCTATGTAACAAGGAAGACATTCTAAAAAAAAAAAGATTTTTGATACAATTCTATGTTGCCACTTTAGTGTCAAGGAGTTCATTTAAGAGGTTTTGAAATTCATAAGAATAACCTGATCTATTACAGTTTCCCTTTTAATGGGAACATTTAGAATCAGTGTCAATGTTGCCAAGTTCTCACGGACGTCTTATGGCAGCATGTTCACCAGTAAGTATGGAATATGTGGGTCATCTAATTACGGTAGTATGTACGCATAGACAGGTGAACACAAGCACATATTTATGCATATGGGTCCACTGTGTGCATATGAAATGGGGAATAAAACTTAGATAACAATTTGTCTATAACCACTGAACCACTATCATACAAGTACTAATGGGTGAAGTAGGACTGCTGGAGGTGTGCAACTTAATGCCAAGTTACCATCTACTGCATTTACCTATCGTGCAGCTCAGCAGGATTTAGGGAGCGCGCGTCGCTCATACGTGCACATGTATAGGGATAAAAAAAAGTAATTTTTCGACTCTGCGTATATACTACATGGATGGCCCCATGACAAACTCTGAAATAGCAATTTATTAGATACCTCATGTGTGATAAAAAGTGCTTAAAATAACCAGATCTGGGCAATTCGGAACAGGACAATTCAGCACAGACAATTCGTTTTATATACATGGCATTATAATACCAAAGTCTATGATCAATCCAACAACCTTGTATGCAAGTATCATTTTCATCAATTTAACTTTTAGATCAACAAACAATTTTCATATGTTTAATTTCTACTTACACAAAATATTAATCTCCTCAGCCAACTTCAATTTAAGAAAAAATAATTTTATCAGTTCAACTTCTATTTAACCAAGAATTATTTTCATCAGTCCAACTTCTATTTAAGTAAGAATCATTTTCATCAATAAAACTTATATTAAGCAAAAATATTTCATCGATCTAACATCTATTCAAGCAAGAATTACACTGGGCAAATAATTTTTGACTGCTAAAAGAATAAATTACCAACCCTTCTATTCTATTTAAATTAATTCTATTTAAGTTCACAGAATCGTCCATTTGTGGCGAATTGTCCAGCTTTGAATCATTCGGTTACTAATATCAGAGTGATGTCTTTATCCTTACCAACCATGAGGTGAACTGCAAGCGAAGTCAATCGCTGTTCTTTAACCTCCACCAACTGCGGCTTCTCCCCGGGTGCATGCGTTCGACTGAAGATGCTCAGAGCCGAAACATGTGTAACCGATCGTACGGTAGCAGAGCACATAAACGGCAGACCAAGGAAGCCGCACACAGTGGACAAGATCCCGATTAGAAAGAGGTCGACATGGTAACCGGATCCTTTCTTCAGCTTACGATCTTTCTTGTTGACAATCATACTAAGTACAGAGATACAACCACAAGTACAGAATCGAGCGCTCGATCATTTACAAACCATCAAAAAGAATTAGTTCTCAGAGATGTAGCCCTGGGGCAAAGAAACGTTCAGCTGAATTGTAACACGAGACCCCAATTTACACAGCATGACAAGTTTGCCATTTCATTCAGTAACCCAAGATTCCCATGTACAGGCAGAAGTGAGAGCCAAACAAGTAAGATGTTTCTGTCATTTCATATGTTCCAAGGCGTCCTATAAGTTACCACACATTGACCACTCCATTTCCCAGTTTGAACATTTCTGTTTTACAATATGGTGTCACGACAGTCGCATGCGACATCAACTCTCGTTGCTCAGTACAGTACTTGAATCTTATGGCAAAGTACTCAAACCAAAAGTACACACACCTCATGATTATGGAAAATGTAAAAAAATCTGAGATATGCCTAAGTATTCTATGCTTAAACTAGAACTTGACTTCAGAAGTTTATATTATGCCATTACAGGATAAAGTATTCAGTTTTAGTGCTTTCTATGTCAGCCTAAATTATGTTCACATGTAAACAATGCATGAAAAAACCACAGTCGTACATTGGTGGTTTAATATTCACAGGTAAATCCCAAGCAAGAGACTCCCATCCTAAGTTGACATATGTGATCATTTTTCACGAAACCAGTCGGAAGTCGCATTTTAATAAGTGTCTTACTTTGGTCTTTTAGTGAGAAAATCCATTTTTCATCACTTTTGACATTTTTGCACTAATGATTAAGCAAATCATTAATGAACATATATTGTTAATTGCTTCTGCTATAAAATAATGCTAAATATTTTTTAAAGAATATTTATTGAATATTTATCCACGCTAATTTCAAATTAGAAGTTTTGCATTTTTATGAAATTTATGATGATTCTCTAGGTTTATTACATCATTTTCCCATGCTTGCACCCATACCAAAATGGTATTGGCTGCAAGCTTAACTTCTCCTCTAGCCGTCTTGTGTATCCGAAATGGACTAGCTTTTAATTTAAGCCAAGCATAGCTTGAGTAAGAGGTCGTATGCGAAGAAATACCATTTTATGGAAAAATGATCAAATAATCTCACAAACTTTGGAAGCAATTTTCCCAAAATCGTACTATGCTCGCAATGAGCATAGTACGATTTTAAATTGACAACTTTTCTCAGGTAGAATATATAAGTGAAACAGAAGCAGTTCTGGAAAGATAACAAGAAGTTTTATAATGTTACATCAAAAACCCATTTTTAAAATTTGGAACTATGCGACTGATTTCGTGCTGAGCCATCACATATATCATTTGTTCAGAATTTCTAGATAGTGTTACTTCACTAGCATAAAGTGACAACAGGTGGTAGACAACAGTGTCCACATTACATGACGACACAATGGTCATTCTTCGGCCTCAGATGACCCAGGTACAGCCATCCCTCATGCCAGAAAGTCAACGTCGAACCAGTATTTGCTGTCTGTCAGTCGATAGATTGAAGTTCCACTAACGATTAACGGTAAAAGTCACTCAAAAGTGACATCATTACTCCTCTGCTAGCCGATAGATAGAAGTTCCACTAACGATTAATGGTGAAAGTCACTCAAAGGTGACATCATTACTCCTTTGCCAACACGAAACCACCAGGCTGCTGACCGCATACACAGGTCCACAGATCCAAGATTCAATTGCATATCAGAAAGCCCAACCCTTCCAATGCTGCCATATAAGCCATGATGACAAGGGAAGTAACATGCAGAAAACCAAAGAATGTTTCTGATATGCAAACTAACTCAGAACTTGTAAACTCCAACATATCAGAAATTATTGAGCAGATTCTGGATTTTGACAAAATAATAAACCGAAATGACACAGAAAGAGAATCAACAAGAAATAGGACAGAGCACCGACATCAAACAAAATAAGAATGTATCTGGCATGATAGAAATACGGCATTACGGATGTGCCTCGACAAATTTTACAGACAAGGCGCATCTAGTTGGTCTACTCTGTGAAAGGGTGCTTAGAAATGCTCATTAACAGTACGATATAAAGGAGAAAACACGAGACCCACCTAGTGATTTGCGCCTCCATGAAGAGCAAGATGAAGACCAGCATTGCTGGAATGATAGCAGCAAACATTGTCCATGCCGGTAAGCTTACTTTCAAACCAATTGGATTGATGAACCAACCTCTTTTCATTGGAGCTGTAGGTTGGACACCATCAGGAACATCGAGTTTCTGCATGCATATCAAACAGTTACCTTAAAGACCAAGTTTTGTGGGCGGTCAGTTTTGCGATAAACTGAATAGCAGGCCACCACTTTCTAGTCAATCAAACCTGAACTCATTGAGTGGGGCTACAGTCAAGAAGGGCCGTATTCAAGTCCACCGCCGGTCAATTCCTTTCAATTGAAATGCCTGCATGCCTCGGAATGGGGCTGGTATTGTCTGCCTGTCTTTCAGTCTGTCTCTACATATACCTATCCTGTAGGCCTAAACACACGCGCACAGCAGCAGCACAGGTGTTGTGGGATGATTATATATATATAATCTGTGCTGTGCTATACATGGGGATGAAACCATAATAATATTATATCTGTTCCACAACGAAGACAGGCACGAATAGAGGCACGAAGGCATATGAGTGGCATATCAAGTACAGGTGTGTAGATGCATATAATTACAGGGACTACTATAAGGACCGACAATTGTTTCAAGTGTTATTTCCAGTGCATTTCCCTCAGCTGTCTACTTGGCCTATTTGAGCCTATTCAGATAGACTGACCACAGCGGTCCATTTGGTTAAGATTGTACCCCAGGCGACTGAGATGCTTTGGGGAGATCTGATTGGTAGCTAGCAGGCGGCAGGTATTCAATAGACCACGCCTCACAAACCTTGGGCTTTAAGTTTTGTAGTTAGCACACATGCATAGGGTGGTCCTCAAAATGAAATGTTCTCACTACTTCATGGTAACTAACTCCCTCAATATCTGAGTAATAATTTCAGCATTTCAGTCAGATCATTTGATATTTAGAGGTCGTTGTGAAAGGTAGCTGTCTTTTTGACATTTTAACAGAACTATAGACTATAGAACAGTTACAAAACAGAGCAAGTACACTGTCACAAATCTGATTGACACTACTATCAAATGACACAAGCATCAACAATGGAGCGAAGTAATTACGAGTGAAGGACTCGTTTAAGTGGTTAAGGTCCCTGCACATTAACTGTCTCAGGAGAGGCTTGAACACATACTCAAAACATTACAAGGTGAACAAAATGGCTGCCGTGTCCCATACTTAAAACACATTTCTTTAGATCAGATCAATAGTCACCAGAGTAACACTTATAAGAGATACTAGGAAGATACTATACCGAGTGTCCTAATAAGATACTATACCGAGTGTCCTAGGAAGGTACTATGCCGAGTGTCCTAGGAAGATACTATACCGAGTGACCTAGGAAGTTACTATACCGAGTGTCCTAGGAAGATACTATACCGAGTGTCCTGATACAGAAATGAACAGTAAATTTTTAACTAATTACACAGAGCAGCATAAGAATATGCCTTTGTGCACGTACTTCTGTATAAGTCCCTGGTATGAAATAATCAACAAAGACCATTACAATGATCGTCATGGGAACTCCGAAGTCACCGATTGCACGACGTGCCTATAAAAACAAATAGATAAGAAAGTCAAAATCTTTTAGACACAAACAATAGACCACATTAAGCAATACAAATTATTTTAAACTTTTAAATATCATGGCCAAACAGTACTGCTCACTCATCATAAGTAACTTTACTATGTCCCCACAACTAAACAATTCTCTGGCAATATAAAACCGGTATAATAAACAATAAAGTTTTATATTTACACAATATACATATCTTTCGTTCACTCAATTCAAACTGACAGTGCTGAGTTGAATTTAACTGTATGGCAGACTGCAAGTCACCCACTACTCTTCATTTCGTCAATGCCAACTAGTGAATGGAAGGATTAGTCAACTGTATGGGGCTAGCGGGTATCGAACCTGCTTCCTTCGGATCTTTGTGCCAATGTTTTAAAATTCAACCATCTCCCTGCCCCCATGTAAATATGCAACGTAAAGAAAAGAGGAACATAATGCCTGCATAGAACCCACCTGCTCATCTAAAGCAAGCCTATGTCATACAATGCATCACATTGCAACAGAATTATGCCATAAAGTCACTTAGCAAACATAAAATTATGCAAATTCAACTAAAGGAGTGTTATAAGGACTAGCCATTCCAATTAATTATCAAGAAACTTTCGGGTGTCCTGTTCAATTAAGTACAGTTGCTCTAGGACACAAGAAATCTGATAAATAACTTCACTAAATAAGAGCCTCAAACAATACAGAAACGGGTAGCCAAAAGTGCACAGAAAGTTTGTTTGGTAATTTCAAAGTGAAGTTTTTTGGCCGTGGAACCCTTTTGATAAATTGTAATGTCAAGAGCATAGGAAGGGCAGAAGGCAACTGCTCTGAAATTCTAGTCAGTTAGAGGGATGGAATTAATTACTTAGATAACAAGAACTCAATTAATCTAACTTTACTCGCTGCTGCATGGTGCAAGGCAAAACCTTGTTCACCAGTCAATGGATCTAAATTTGTGCAAAGAATGACAAAGAATATATCGAGGTGCTTCTGCCCACATTGTTACAACTTTTCTATTCCCACCATGCTTTTCGAACTAAGAGCGCCTATGATAGGTCGTATTGAGAGAGGAGCTATAGAAATAAGTAAAAACAATACAATGTATCTCATCCTTAATGTAGCACCTTTGAGATCCAAACAATGGCACTCGAAGGTAGGTAGTGAACCAAATAATAGTTTAGGCATAAAATCAAGCATCCAGTCAGTAGAAAATACTAAAACTGTTTAAATTGATAAATAAATGCTAATTTATGCACACCAAAAGAAATTCTTCAGCCTTACACTTCGCCCAAGAAACTGACTGTTACGGAAATTTTTGAGATAGTGGGCAATGAGGAATGTTCCGAACGTCAAGATCATCGACAGAAAGGCGGTGTTTGGATGTCCATTGCTCAACGGCTCAACACAGCTCGAGTTGAAGTTCGTCTCGTTTGTATAGTTGTTGTACGATGAACTGGTGGAAGTTTCCGTCAAACTATCCCAAATACTATGGCTTCTGAGATCTACCGCATTAGTGTCATTATCTGTCAAGGCAGCATCAATGCCATTTACACAGGGTCTGACTTCAGGGGGCGGATAGTACTCTTGTAGAGGGTTTTTCTGAAAGATCTGCAACAAAAAGAATTATATTGAGCTTGTAATGTTAATTGTGAATTATATTGCAATAATTATCCCTACGTCTCAGTCTTTTTCGACCCCCAGTCACAATTCATCTCAAGTCCTCCAACCGATTTCACAACATCACAGAAGAGAGAAAAACAGAGCAATAACTATTACGTACCACAACATTTCCTAAACTGGGTTCTGCGGAACCTTAGGGTTCCATTAGGCGAAGACAAGGGTTCCACGGAAAACGGTCAGTGCCAAAATAATTTAAGATCAAAATGGTTCCATGGCCAAAAAAATTGGGAAAAGCTGATGTACCCGATGGTGAACATTATGATAATGGCATTAGTCATGGTGAACATTATGATAATGGCATTAGTCATAGAACAGATTACAGAAAAAATCCTATAAATAAATCAACCAATGTTTATCTTATCAAAGTAGCACATAAAAAGTTTCAAGGCAAAATCATGACAAAAACTGTCAATATGTTTAAAACCACCAGTCAAGTTAGAGATTGCCTACTAAAAGCAACTTACTAATATAAGCTTCTTGAAAACTTCATAAATGAAGATAAGTGAGATCAGTGAGGCAAATATTTCTTCTGTGAATCGACTGATGTACTGTACAAGAAAGCTGCCCTCCACCATCACGACGATAACTGCGATAATCGTAATCCAAAGACTGACCCAGAAACGAAACGGCAAGAATTCAATTCCAAAAGAGTTACACATCTAAAACAAACAAAGTCCACATATCATAAAAAGTACCTGATAACAATTTGAACATGTTTCATACACTTTTGGTGATCAAAGGAATAATTTTAAACATGATGATGAAGCAAATGGATTGTTTAAGTACAATGAGGAACTCCTTATTACTAAACATCACCAATAGAAAAACAATGCAGCAGTTACACCTCTGAGAAGATATCTTGAAGGGGCACTATATCAAGTATTTTATATTGATTGAGATACCAAAGGAAGATGAAAACTGATAATGTTGGGCTGGACAAAGCTGAAGGAAGCAATCCAGCATAATGGGAGACCTCACACATGTGAGGATATGGAACTAGTCAATTGTCAAATAACAATGCACCTTCAGTATTCTTTCTGATATGCACTCACCCAACATCAATGTTCCCTCTGTTTTGTGCGCATGTTTGCAACCTCATGGGCCGTGGAACCAGCGCACAAAAGAATTTTGTGTGCGCACACAAGCTATTTTTGCAAAAATAATGAGTCATGATTTATTTATACATAACTCGAGTCTCCTAGTTGGCTGCGACCTACCTTAATCCAGAAACTTTGGTTTCATGGCCCCTTGTTTATCTTTAGACTTTTCTTAGGTTATCAGAACTTATCCCCATAGACTTTTATATATGATCTTAATTTGACTATCATCACATTCAGCTCGGACCTGTGCACAAAAGTGTGAAAAATTATAAAATAGAGGGAACATTGACAAACATATAAGGCATTCAAGAATGGCCCAATAGCGTCATTGGCGTGGGGACTTTAAGTACGTACCTCTCCAAGTATACACATACAGACACTCAAAAGAGAAATGCAGTCAAGCCTACCTACACTCAAATAATCATAGTACAAGTATATGTATGCATCTCAATTTCTCCAGTAAAGGATAACTGTAAGAACAGAACACCTCTGTATCTAAAAGAGTTATAAAAATGAGGAGACCACCTTACAGAGAGCTTCCTCATCTCAATTTCTCCAGCAAAGGATAACTGTAAGAAAGGAACACCACTGTATCTAAAAGAGCTATAAAAATGAGGAGACCACCTTATAGAGAGCTTCTTCAAAGACAAGAACAGGTCCTGTGGCCCCAATAATGATCAACGGTTGACCAGACAGAAGCGAAAACACTACGCCACATATTGCAGTGGACACCAGCATTTCGCTAACGCCCATCCACTTATCGGTTTTATCTCCTGTACAAAAACATAATCAAATATTTTACCCTAAACAAACAACAGACACTAAATCATAATTATTATCCAACCCATAGACAGAGCACCTCTGATTAGGTTGTACTGCGAGAGGCACTATATAAATACGTACATACAATACAATATGATGTTTAAAAAAAAGCTGACTTTTACATAATAAGCAGCGACAATAATAATCTGGTATCTGGTTCAGGGAACCTTTTCATCAGATTACGTCACAGTTCATGTATTGCAGTCCCACATTCAGTCGAGTCTCAACTAATTAAAGAATTTAATGAATATATCAAACCGCCATTAATTAATTATCAAGTACTACAGATGTAAAATTTGTGCTAAGAAGAAGAGCAGTCCCTTAAAAGCTAGCACTGAGGCATCCAAGAGTATAAGGTGTTAGCGACTTCATTTTCTTGACCTCAACATGACTTCATTTTCTTGACCTCAGCACACGAATATCTCTAATGGTTGTTGAGAAATTGCATTTCTTCTGGAGGGGGATTTTTTTATTCAGCCACCCTGTAGGTAGGTAGTGCAGTTTAGTGACACTGTGTGGTAAGAAAGACCATTAGTGTCGCCCTCCGCCTTAATCCAGGTTTGGGACAGGCACTGGCAGAGTGCAATCAGTGGCAGAGTTTTAGGCGAAGCAGAAATCTCGAACCATATTTCAGCTCTAGCGGGATTTGGAAACCACCCTCTTGATCAACCATTCAGCATGTTAACCATGTGCTAAATACATAATAAAATGCATAATTTCTTCTCTAAACTACCAGGTACTCTGATCTATTGACAAGTGAAAGTAAAAACATGGGTTTTTCGAGACCCTCTTTTATTGACTTTTGGTAATCTGGTAGATGGTGCAATCGATCCATTTCATTAAGAGATTATTTATGATGTAAACTTGCCGGAGTGGAGCTCGTGAAGGAGGACTCATTCGAATGGGTAAACAATATTTTATTTCATGCATTTTTTTTCATTTTTTTGCTAATTTTTTGAGTTATGTCTGTAAAAATTTGATACATTGCATTGTCATGCAAGCGTGATATGTGTGCAAAATTTTAGCTCTGTATGTTGACGGGAACATACCTAAAAAAGAGTTGAAAGAACTCCGATGAACTGACATCCTATTCATGACAAACTTTACGCAAGCCAAGTTAAATAAAAGAGGGTAAAAAGGCACAAGACTTAGCCCAGAGGGTCTCTTTGAAATGAAACTGCATTCTGGTTCCATGTTGAAATAATAATAATAACAATAATAACCTTCATTTAATTACATTCAAACTGATACAACTGAAGTATGATTCAAGCATATTATGAACCGATGATCAAAAGTTATTGTAAGAGTCGAACTTAACTGTATGGCAGCCACGCAAAGTGACATCACATTACACAGCTAATTTAACCAATGCCACCGCCTAGCAGATGGAGGACTAGTCAACCTTAAGAGACCATGGGAATTGATCGCACTTCCCACTGCTCTTCATGTTAGTGTGTGATCCATTACCCTCCACATGCATAACTACAGATCACACGAAAATCCAGCAAATGCAAGACAGCCACTTACCCAAGAGCCCTCCAAATGTTATTGCAGGAGAGAGACAAGCAAAATAGACGAAGAAGAAGGTTGCGATGCATTGGATATTCAGTCCGTCTTTGATGTCGCTTAGGTACAAAGGATAACGTCTCTTCACATCGTTTACCAAACCACCGAACAATCGACCGGTTCTCTTCAGAGGATCAAAATGCTTTTCTTGCTTCTCTACAAAAATCCACATAAACAGACTGCAATAAATCAGACCCTCCTTAGAACCTCTTACCTTAAGTCTCATCCGTAATTCCTTCACCCAACTCAGCGGAACATGAACTCTCTGTTTACCCTAATCATCAAGTTCTACACTTACAACTGCAGTGCACCTGCCCACCATCAATTGCTTCCTGCTCATTAGATACTTGATAAATGCATAATAATTATAGGGCTGCAGAAGTCCATTATTAGTTAATCAATAATTAGTTATAACGACTACATTTACTTTTGACTGTTTGTTATATTCGATAAGGTACCCTGGTATTACGGTGGTCGTAATTGAGTAACTCATTTGAACTGAAAAATGTAAACAAGACTACTAGTATGAACATATAACTACAAGGTAAATGCAAACTAGCAATAAGTAGTAACTATATTAAAAGAAAAACAATGAAAATATTAAGCAGGTATTGTCATTACTTATTTGGAATTTGGGAAAACATGCATATTATTATCATTTAGGGCTGTGAAAGTTAATGAATAATTAATTGATTCTTAAATAGCTGAGTCTTAAATAGTTAACTATTCAAAAATTCAATCATCAACAGCCCTAAATAATAAAAATAATAATAAAAACGAAACAAAAACAATAAGAAAATACAAAAGGCATTGCTTCCTTTTGTGGGTTTGGCAAATGACAGAGTCTCACCTGGGGATTTTTGTTCATCTCTCTTTATACGTTTTTTCAGGACCTTCTGTCGAGTTTTATCCATGATGGGCAGCAACGTCTTCTTGTCCCACTCTCCAGGAGGCAGCACTATTGAGTCATGAAGAAATGTGTTTAGAGCATCAAGAAGGTCCTGTTGACTTTCTACCACATAGGCCATGTCATGAAATGTCTTAAACAAACAAAAGCGAAAAATTAGACTCAATTCATTCGAATGTATTACGTACAACATTTCACTAAAACCAACATCACATGAAGCATAAAACAAAATAAAAATGTAAAAAATAGTAGCCTTAAATTTAAAACATGTCTGTCTGCATGGTAATTATGTAAGTACCTTCAAAGAGTAGTTCATTTAGTAATATTTTAATTCTATAATCCTCTTGCTTATAATGATTCAATTTAGCTGACATTCCCATATAAACACAACAACTTAAGACCATTTTTACCCAGATGGACATAAATTTATTGGTGAATTATGAAATAAACAGCATTCTGCATTTAGCAACCACTAACCAAGGTTCTCAAAGGCTCAAAATATGAAGAAGAACTACCAACAGACAAGCAGCCAAACACCTCAAAATTAAGTAGGAAATAACTTGAGTACTGTGTTGAGTTGTGGTGCCATTTCAAGTTTCTGTGTGGGGCTAATAACGTCACAACAGCTAATATGCCACAAGGAGTTGTCACAGACTGCTTGACAAGCACAAACTCAAATTCGGCTCAGACGTCACATAATCAAGATCTATACAATATTTATAGTTGGTCCTGAAAGATCTTACCGGGTCAGCCATAAGAGTTGACACAGATCTTCCAATCTCATGATAATCGAGACCGGCACTCTCTGGACCCATCAGCACAAAGATAAACCGAACTGGGAGTGGCACTTCCGTTAGGTTTTCCAAGTGACAGGCCTTCGACAGTCGGACAAACGCCATGACCGGATGATCCAGGAAGTCCACCGTACCAACGAGGACGCTGGTCGTCTCTGCGCCATCTGGAATCCTCTTGAGGATGTGGGATTCGGCATGTCGGATGCCAGCAGCGGGAGACTCCACCGGTTTCGGAGACAGGACAGCTAAGAAGCTGCGGACAGATGGATTGCTTTTGATTTTTGCATCCAACGAAGGCTCTTTAAACTTAACATGCTGTAAAAATACAATTATTAATTAAATATGGACTAAATAAGTGATAGATAGACACTGGGACACACACATCAAACTAAGAAGAATTCTGATATACCATGATATGGTAAGGTGTAAGCATCCCAAATTTACCCGAGCTGTAAAAATGACATCATAACATGACCTCATCATAACATGACCTCATCATAAAATGGTCTTCTTATAACATGATATTGTTATAACATGATTTTGCTATAACATGATTTTGCTATAACATGACCTCATTATAACAGAACCTCTGTTATAAGGCATAGTTCTTGGTGCGGTTCCCAATGGCAGCATTATTAGGAGTTTCAAGTGTAAAACGATACCAGAGGATTTATTTAAGAAGCAAATTTAACATTGAGCATCATAATAATTTTTAACTGACACTTGCAAAGCTTCACCATCAATTCACATAATGCGATGTGCCAGTCACTCCATGGCATTAAACAATTCCTATGTTATAACACTTTAACGACAATTGGCTTTACCATAACTTTTAGTACACTCTCAGCAATCAAACGTGAAAGCACGTCCTCTGTATTACAAGATCAGTTCATTTGAAAGGATGCCATGCCATTTATGGCCCACAATTGCTGTACGTTATTACTCTGAGCCAATTATGCGTATTTTGCATATCGTTTTCCACAGTCTTTGCTCTACCCTATCGGCACAACTTGGCCTAGAGACTTAACATCCATGCCATCTGTCAGCTGTCGGTGGGAATCCGTTGGCTGGCTCCATGCTTGTGCGTGGGCCCACCACTGGTGACTTTTATTCAGTGACTTTTATACACTTACATGCGTAGTTTTGTTAACAGATATATTTTATTCGTTCACTATGACATCTAGGCCAGGGCAGAGCGGCTCTGAGTAGATATCCTGAAAGGGTGCCACATAAATGCTCGATTACATTATATTACATTTGCAACATATAGCCAAATGTTGAAATAGCCGATGCTGATCATGAAGTCTATTATTTGGAAATCTGATTCATATGCTTTTTGTACTTTTTGACTAAAGTGGCTAACTGGGCATTTCGATCTATGCTCGGAGAAAGTGTTACTCTTGAAGCAAGTATTTTATTTCTTTAGCTTCCTTAAATGTCCTTCAATACACTTGACTACATTTGTACAAGGTAAACTTGATCGCAACTTACAGAGCCTTGGTTAGGGAGCGGTTTCTGTTTGGTTTCGTCTGTGTGTGGAGATTCTACCAAGGAAGCTCCAACAGGGGTGGAAATCGAGGACGCCTTCGACATCAAAAATAAATCAGGACTTGTCTCAGCTGACTCTTTGAAATTTGGAGCTGAATTCTGACTGCAAGAAAACACATCACACACAACCGTATATACTCTATTATCTACTAGGCTGACCAGAAATTGAGAATAAAAACTGAGATACTTTGCCCCTGAAATTGTTTCCATGTAGCTCTATTCAATGATGTCCCGATCATTTGGCGCGCATTCCGAATCACGCTGTGGTTTTACGACTAATTTGCCTGATTTGCATATTAAATTAGCCCCACCTCAAATGATGTGAATACAAATTGCCACTGTTATTTAATGAATTGTCGAAAGTTAAAATATCCATATATCGGAATCTAAAGTAAATTGTAAAAACATTCTAGGTCAAATCAGAAATAAATTTTCTGCTTTATAGTCAAGATGCATTATATGATTACACTGAGTGAAGTGAAAAGGAAACCTATGTATATTCACATGAAATGGATGAACCAATGCAAAGAAATTTGTGGTTTTTCACAACGATGTAAAGATGTAACAGATGAAATGGGTAAATCCTGCTGTGCGGCCAAGAAAAGCGGCTGATGCTTGAATGAGTTTAAACTGAACACGAACAGCTCGTGTATTCAGGCCAGGAAGGTTGACGAGTCTCAAACCAGAAGAATAAACTTAAACCTGATTAGTTAAATGCAATCTGCATTAAGATTCCATATAACCTATAAATCCAATTCTACAATGAGGCAATGTCAAATAAGACGAACTAATTGTCTACACATGCATACAATTATACATGTAAATTCTTAGCTAACAGATTCCTTCAACAAATGGTCGTATAAACCAGTTTCCATGACAGTAACACCAGTTAAAAATTCCTGTCATCAGACAAACAACCTGAAAAGCTAAGTATTCTTCAATGAAATTATTACAAAACACAAGAATCAAATCAAAATATGCAAAAGCAATTTTCAGTTTTAGATGGCTTCCATATTTCAAGATAGTATGTCAACGAACTATTATAGAACTATCCACATGATCCCATAAATAATAGCTGAAATAGAGAAAATAAATAACAAAGCTTTGACAAAACATAAACTCAAAGCAGAAAAATGATTTCAACATATTTTGCAAACTACCAAAATATGTTAAAGAGATATCTACACAGTTCTACAAATGACAGCTGAAAGAGAAAATTACATATAACAAAGCTTTGGCAAAATATGAGCTCGAAGCAGCATAATAAAAATGAAGTATTAGAAGGATTGAAGAACATCTGCTGATGGGCAAGAGATGTTCTCAAATTAAACATGATGATCATTCATGATGCAGATAACCATGCAACTCATGCAATGCAAACATTCTAACACTGCAAATCGAACAGGGCATCAGCCAAGGTCGCAGTAAATAAATCTCCAAAATGTATCATCAATTAATCAGTTAAAGTTGAATAATTTGGTATCTATTACATAAAGTATGAAAAACCGTTTTGAATATAGTTATCGAGTTAATAACTACATTCAGTTGTTCCACATCCTTAAGGCGCTATACGTTGGCACTGTGCTTGAACATGATCAGTGAAGGGTTTATTGCAACAAAGAGTGAAGGCAGTTAATATTTTGTTGCCATCTTCCACTTATCTAACAGCATTTATCAAAGATGCAAAATGATCGCTCTATTTTCAACTCAAAAGTTTCACACTATCATTGTTCGTCATGTTGTTTACTTCGAAAATGCATTAAAAATCTTGAAACGGGGAAAAAAAAATCAAACAAGCCGAAATACACTGATTAAAATTCTTAATGATTAACTAACAATAATATAATAATAATAATGCCTTTGTTCAATTTCAAACAGACAAATCACAGTATTATACAACAAGTATTGTGAACACAATTAAATATTCTAATTTAATATTTTATTTTAGAACAACGAAAACTGTGATACAGGTCATCATTCCACGGCTCAGTAATCGTGGAACACAGTTTGAGCAGAACTAATGCACACAGACAGCACCTATCCACTAACTGAACTATCAAGGATCATCACCATATGAAAAACCCTGACATCCAGCAGAAACAATGGAACTGTTCCCCAATCTGTGTCCATGTCATATCAAACAGGTTCATTCATTAATTAAAAAATTGATGGTAGCGCTCCTTCATGGAAACTGATCAGAAGCACTCGATAAAATAAGATAAAATAAATAGAACATAATTTGCCACAACAACATTAAAATAAATGACAATATTAAAGAGTTAAAATGATAAGATTCCAAAAATATCTATTACCTTTTAAGAAACCGTACACTTCTATAAGGTATATAAAAAAATTATAAATACCAAGCACATGCAAACAATACAATAATCAAAGCATGCATACTACAAGAAGAATAACCAAAAAGGTCAAGGTTGGTCCAAAGCATAACGTTAATGAGATCACCTCATTGCTCAGAGCATTCAGTAGTAACCCCATTCCCAAACGCAATCCTACAAGCATACCAAGCAACTGCATCTAAAGGAATTCATTCACCGTCGACCAGAACATTGTGCATTCTTCAGACAAGTAACTAGTTTTTAAACCCAGACAGTACAATTGAAATTCTGAACAGTCCAGCCCTCAAATATCGGGATAATAAATTTACTATGAAATCAATGACAACCATTCTCAATTTTATTTCATCCATGTTTTCTAATGGCTGCATCCCCAAACCTTTGCCATTAACACAAGACATTCCATTAGAATAGAGACAGTAATCAGCCTTGCTATGCCGCTGATTGTCCGTCCACCTTCAATTACAACTCCAAGACTTTAGCTACAACTCCGAGACTTACATTAGTCTTGAACTACTTTTATTCACATTTAGAGTCTAATACTCAATAGGACATTACAGATCAGTCGCCTTAACCAGGAGAATGCTTCTTAATAGCTATCCTCCTTACACATTCTTCAGCAATACTGATTGTGAATCTACACACGTCATATCAGCGCAAGAAAATGCAACCTAATGCCCCCAACATTTTTAAAACGCTCATACATAAGCCAGCCCTTTAATTAAGATGCATCCATGAAGTGCACTTTCAACACAACACGATTTATAGTAAGAAAAACATGGTACTATATTGTCTGAGCTTAGAAATGAATCGACAATGCATTCAAGGCTCTGTTCTATGTTCAGCAAGGAATTGATAAATTTATTGTCTGGGTTTAGAAACAAATTGTCTTTCAGAAAAATGCTTCAACATATGCCGACCAATAATTCACCTCTGCGCAAAGTTAGACAGATTGTGCTGTGAATGATTTCTTCGGAGGAAGACCTGCTGCTCCGTCAAATGCCTAACACACACGCAGACATACCATCTACTTATGACGACATCCAATCAGAAGAGATCATATGATTAACTCAAACAACAACATCAAACAACACTATCACATGTTAAATAAAAACAAAAATACAAAAACAGCACAACAGCTATCGACTAAATTATAATCACAGAGTGAATTAATTAATTTATTTATTTTCCAAATTGAATAAGAACACAACATTAATCCTTTAATGACGAGTTGTATTGGTTTTCAAGCAGCTTTCGATACACGCTCGTCGTTACAGGGTCAAACTAAAAGTTCATATCCATTATGTTTAGGCATATGTAAGATCTTGATCAGAGAAAAAGAGAGAAATTTTACAGAAGACAGCATCCTCATAACACAATAAAAACTCAATCAAACTGATTCAATCAATGAAAATAACTACACACATAGTACACAGTTTTGTCCATTACTTCCAGATGTAAAACCTTTTAAGAACACAGCAAGAAACTTTACAGATAACAATGTTCATATAACGCAAATAATAGAGATGAACAACAAAACAAACAAATAGATCTTAACTTAATTATATTTAGCAATTCTAAACTGTTTTCATTTAAAAGTTGTACCACCCAATCTCTCGCTTCTTCTAAGCATAATCAACAGGCTTTGCTGTTGGTGTCACGACATCATTGATACCACGACTTTGACAATAACTAATGTAGTCCTAACTGTCTTATCAGACATAATACTTTGAATATGCAGACTTTGCATCGCGAATGGCTACTGATGGATTCGCCATTCTTAATTCCTCCAGTTGACAATGTTTTTGGTCGAAATCGAGGTTGGTCTCCACTAACGTTTATGTATTCAATGAGTTTTGTGTCTTTATGAATGAAAGAACATTGACATTTATTCTTTTGCGTGGCGTCGCCTAGTTATGTTCGTAGCTGAAGTTAAACACTTTCAGTATATTATTTTTGCCTGTCTCAAAATCAACCTATTTGTATCACTGCTAATTTGGTAAACAGTAATTGGCGAATGCAGGTTCCCACAACACATTAAGTAGGACCTCCCTCCCTCGCCTAAGATCGTTATATCAACTCACCTGTGCTTCAACAGCAGAGCACGAAGGACATGACCCTGGACATCTGGACACAACTGACCAACGTGAACCAAATGCTCCACAATATTCGTTGCAATTGCTGGAAGGTCAACAGCATCCAGATCCAACAAGATGGCAGCTACAAAAAAGACAACAGGAATCAAAATTACAATACAATACTACTGTGTCTGATATTGCCCTCCTCTCAAAGTTCAGAAATGCACCCACGACTCTCTGACAGAACGTCGAAGGTGCCATTTGTGTCATAAGGACTTAATACACATTGTTGCAAGTAAGCCTAGAGAGCAAATGCCAAGAGGTCCAGGTCTAAGTTAAAACACTATTCATTAGATAATTACAATTGACAGAGAAGACCCACTGAAAAACATCGACCAGAAAAGCACACAAAGAAGCCAGTGCTCAAGTCTTACAAAGACTTATAACTTCTGCTTTGAAAGCAATAAAAGTTTCATCGACCAGCGAAGACCAAAAGCAGTTGCCAAACCAGACTGGCAATAGACAGAAAACCAAACTGCAGTCTGATTCGGATATTTATACCAAGGTGGAACTCACACAACCATCATAAGGCATGAATCCCATACATTGGTGACATGTAGAATACATGTCACCAATATATATAACTATAAGTGTATACAAACACCTAATACACAGCATTTTAAGTATCTCACAAGAGCCTAAATGGTGTTAAAGTCATCAGTATTCAAACAGCAACATGAACATTTAAGACGTCACTGTTGGTGGTCTCCCCATTTACAGAGAACCCATCCAGAGTAGACATTAGTTCCAGGAATACATTGTCAGAGGCACATATTTCAAGGTGTCTCAACACGAACTATAGCAACGAAAGTGTACTAAAAGTGACTGGGAAACCAAACGAACTCATCACTAAAAAGCTGTGCTCATACAACTCAACAAAGGAGCATGAAATATAAAAAAATCTAAGTCTTCAGAAATAATATCAGTACAAATGATGTTTATGTGAAAAACTAAATGCCCCAGTACACATCGATATCTAATGCTACCACGAGACCTGATTCAATGCGCCGACGCAGCTCAAGCAGACTGTGAAAGGAAAGCGACGAGACATGCGGCTTTCCCCAACGCTGTGCAGTCTCCTCCACTTCCTCTTCAAACTTTATCCATCGAGCCTTCTCGTGCCAAGCCCACTCCTTGTTTTCACCAACACACAGCTCATCCAACTCCACAAACATCTACAACAGATGATCAACTGGAATGAACAAATGTATCCTTCCCACTTTCACTTCCTGTACTGCATCATTTGGAGTTGGCACATATGACGACAAATATCAAAGGGGTATGTATGATGACTCTACGAACAATACAGTATCAAACATTCCTGAGCAACGCTCCCTCCAATAGTTGCCCTACATGGAGCTGGTGGTTGCTTGAGCAGACTCGTTTTGCACATAATTTTTTTTATTTTGGCAAATACAAATGATTTATATGTACTGCTAACAAAATGTATGTAGTGCCAGCCTTAAGCCAGAGAAACGAGGAGGGCAATGCCAATCACCTCTATTATGACACAGTGTTGTTAACCAGCAACTATCCAACCAGTGACAAGAACTACTCGTGATGTATAATCACACGTCCAACTACGTTCAGACACCCTAGAATGACCCCCACAGAACAGTGATGGATTGCTGGATTCAGGTGATGGTGGTCACCTTGTGATGCTGCAGCTGCTGCTCTGACTGGAGACGTCTTGGCAGAACAGGTGCCGTCCTCACTTTCTTCACGTGACCGATGTGAACAACGGACGCCGAGTGATGTGAGATCTTGCGACGACGCATGCCCTTCGAGTCATCAAACCTGTGACCTAAATGATACATCATGTCAACGATCACTCTCCTTCCATAACAATCTTCTATCAAAAATCTGAATATAAGCAACAGAGTAATAACGATAACAATAACAATGACAATTTCCAATGCACCATAAAACAGCCATGCCGCTATACGGGCGTCGACACAGAACTTGCTCATTCGGGAGATTCGCTTGCTTAACCTTTGACCTGTAGGTGTCAAATGAGTCAGTTAGGTGAAAAGGAGAAAAATTGAAGAAACAGAGACCGCTCAAGAAACATTTTCATTATGAGTTTGCTAGACCAGTAGCAAAGTCGGTTGTCAGACCCCATCTGTTGGCAAAGATAAGCACCATCGACCTTCAAAGTACATATAACACGAATCACTTACTGGCCATTTCTTGCAGATGAACACCCTCTAGTGTCATGGCTTCATCGATTTCTGTTGGAACGTTTTTCAATGTGTTGGCAAACGAAACTTCGCTACCCAGTCGACGGCGACTGTAGAGCTCAAGAACAGGAAGACGATGCCGTTGGCGTTGACCATGCACTGACGACTTCCTGAAACAGTATTTGTACGGCACAACGCATGCATCACTATCAGCTAACACAACACAAACCCCCAGCGAATGGCTAAGGCACTGACTGACACCAGTTCAAATTACAAATTCCGGTTACTAGCCGACGAAAATAACTGTTATTGATATTTCACAGGCAACACCAAATACAACTTAGATATATGAAGTTTCAATCAGAGAAACATTCACCAACTTACCCTGTTTGGCATTTATTCAACTCAATTCAGTTCAATTTATTTTTATTGCAGCCATTGAAACCAAAATGAAATAACAATTAGTCCCACTAGGTAGGTCTGCCTAAGAAATTTCTAACATAAAGGCAAATAAAACAGAAATAGTGACTTCAGAATCAATAGTCAAATCGGCTGTTTAGATCTTGAAAAGGCAATTTATGTACAAACGTAAATTTTAACTAAGTTCAGACTGAATAATAACTCTTAACTAGGAGCAAGGTGAATAACTCTAAAACTAAACTAAAATTAATTGAGGACAGAGTTGCTTCAAATAGAATCTAACGTCGATTGAGATTGACCATAGCAAACGTAAACACAAATAAATCTAGTCATATATATATATATATATGCTTGTTAAGACTTAGTCTAATTTGCTCAGATAAAAAATCTTAATTAATCTGAAAGACTGCCCTTCATGTAATTTTGTAGAGCCTTTTATAGATGGTCAGTAACACAACATGCCAAGTTACAACACTTACGCATGACAAAGACTGCCTAGGAAGACATACCTAGACTTTGAATGGCGTGTTGTACCATCGCTTCGATCAGACACCCGGTTGACCTTTGGTAACTCTGGAATGTCCTGTTCGTCTGGATCTGCGCCTTCAAATAATAAAACACACCCAGACATTTTCAGATCAGGAAGGGAAATGAGTCAAGATCATCTCATGACCCAGTCATAATGAAGAGAATCTGAACTGGTTCGTGGATCAGTCTTCAGCGCAAACAACATATCAGATCACAGAGAAAGACTGAAAATATGTGTCAAAGTCTCGTCCTCAGTCTTTCAGATCCTTAGCGAGGGGTTTCAAGCTATCAAAAGTAAAACAAAATTACCGAATCCTACATTCGACTAATCATTTTTGTCAATGACATCCAGGCTGCACTTTATTGAATGGTTGCTTTGTACACAATCTGAACTTTAAAAAAACCTGGAACAACACAAAGTAATATTTTATTAGAATTACTAAGCAACTGTATATATGGAAGGCAATTTGCACCCAGTTTCAAAACAAGTGAAAGCCTCAATTGGCCACTCATGGCATTAATCAGACTCTATTAATCTTCCCGAATTGAAGCCATCAGTTCACAAGAACCAGTTGCCAGCAGTATCAGTGTTTTATATCTTTACTTTAATATCCTGTTGTTGATGATCCAAATTTCGATGAGTAGCACAGGAAATAATCCTAGACTCATTCATGTATGCATAAGTAATATTCACTTAAGACCATTCATTAATTCCCTCTGCAAAACTACTTATACAGGTGCAAGGTTTAAACCCAGTAACATCTCCATTTCAAGCTGGAACTTGACAACTCATCATTTTGTCATAGGACAAAAACGCAATCACTTAAATGGAGCATTTGCGAGTCACTATGAGTGAAGTAGAGTAATGGAAAATAACACACTGGAGTGAAGAGTAGAACACAAGGTTGACTAGTTCTTCCATTCACTAGGCAGCAGCATTGGTTAAATTAGATGTAGGACATGATGAGCGCCTTGCATAGGTACCACACAGTTAAATTTAACTCCTGTGATAACTTGTGATCATACTGTACTTGTAATCATCCAGTGATATGTCAGTTTGAATATAATAAACAAAGATAATAATAATAATTATTATTATTATTATATACATTTCTAAAGGCAAAATTCAAAATCAGTGAAGCACTCTCTCCAACCAAAAAAATCTCAGTCCACCAGAGATTCACTGATTGTAGCCGTCACCTGCAGGCTGACATGTCCAACCACATCACGGCTTCACAGGTGACACTAGCATATTACCAAGATGTCAGCCACCAATCTGCTTGTCATCCTTTGAGATCACGGGTACCACGGATAAATCAAAGCACTAGAAGTGCACACATTACATCTCTCAATTCAAATCACACATTTCCCAAACACATCTTTCTGAACAGACTTACCAAGTATAAATGAAACCTTCGGTCGAGAAACCTCGCTCTCTCCAGATCCGTATTCCGTTTTCGAGATTGAAGGAGAATCGACATCAACAGCAATGGGCTTTGGAAGTAAATCTCCAGCAGATGGTAGAGTCGGTTGATTTTTACCAATCAAAGGCAATTGTTCTTGACTAGCATCACAGATCAGAGGCGACCACACAGAGAACGTTTCATCGTCAAGACAACCAGATTTATCGTTATCCAGTTCACCTAATTTCTGCTTGCTTTCTGCCAGAGCATCTTTCACAGCAGTACCGTTGGAAACAGAACTCATGTTTATAAAATCGGACGCAGGAGAGAATGACGACTCGTCAAGAACCACATCGCAACTGCGTGACTTGTCCAGTGTTGGGTGATTTCTTCCAGGATCTGCAACCTTTTCACCGGAAGTCTGCTCAAAATAAAATGGACAATGTCCAGGAACATTACAAAGATGCAGAAGTGGGTGCATTGAAAACGATGTTGAAATGAGCAATAACAATCAAGGTCTTCTCATATGAATAATTGTCCCAAATTGTATTTACCAATTTGTAAAGTGACATGCAACAGCAGTGGCCATTCAATAATGCTTCTAGTGAAAAAATCCCAGGAGTAGATTTTGAGGAGGGAAAGGATGCAGGAAAGGACCATATAAGTACAGATGGTGGAAGGGCATTCAATAAGTATGGCCCAATGGTGGGAAAAGATCTAGCTTGGGCCATAGTGGTCCTAACTGAGAACATGCCAGTCCAAGGAGTAGAGAGATCGATGAGAAGCTGCAGAAAGAGGGGAGCGAATTTGATTCATAAGTTATTTCAGAGCAATACTTAGTTTAGACTTAATGATCAGAACTCTGAACTGAATGCAAGTTAGTAGAGGAACCAGTGCAACTGATCGACCATGAGGAGATGTAGAAGAAGTTAGGATGGTGAGCAACAGGGTAGATTCAATTTAAACCAAACGATTTAAATCATCGATTTTTTTTCATAATTAATAATTTAAATTGATAAAACAGCAACAGCCTTCAAACTATCTAGCAGTTATTTGAAAGAAATTGTCAATGTACATAAATTCTGCACTGTGTTATGACAGACACTGGAAGTTCAAGAAAAGTGTCCTCTATGTTTCTAAATGTTTCAAGTTTGACTCAAGATTCAAGAATGAATGAATGATAAAAATTTCTGGACAATAATTGTGTAAAATAATTCTTGAAACAAATTCCGGGACAGCTTTGAAGCATCAGAAAAACACTGCAAGGTGAAAGTTTGATCCATGCTACATAGAGTGGAGTCAGTGAACACTTGGTTTATTTACTATTTAAACAAAGTGTCCATTGACTCCACTTTAGTATAATAATCGGCTGATGTTGAAAGAGTTTTCTCATTGTTTGGACTTGTTCATTCAAATCATCTTCGAGTTGAAAAAGCTGGGAAGCTGGTGTTCTTATTTATATAGCTAAATAAGAGACAAATACAATTAGACAATAAAACATTGAATTAAGAGACTTCAAGAGACTACAGACCTGTTGACTATTTATAAGAAAATAGATAAGAATTAGAAAACGACAGAGAAAATGGTTGAACCACATTCACTCTTAAGAACTACAATTGAGGAAAAATGGTGCGGACAAAAACAAGATAAGACTTAGCACGATGTTATTGGACTGGATGATGAAGGAGGGTTACTGGAAACTGAAGAAGATAATGGAAAAACGTGGAAAAATGGCAACATTGGACGTACAAACCTGCCCTGCCCTGAACATACATGGAAAAAGCACACATTCAAAATTTAAAAAAATATTTAAAATTTCTTTGCATAAATTGGAGATGGCTTACAAATCAAATAATCAGATAATACCAACATATAATTAAACAAGAATAGAAGCTTGATTGCTATACTCCATGTTCTGTAATTCCAGTGAGAAACTTGCATGTTGTTGATTGAATGTGATTCACGTGACTGATTGAAGCATGTGAACACGTTAAAGCAGAAACTCACACAGCACAATGATTACAGCAGAGCAGAAAGCATAAAATGAAGGTGAACTGTGCTGATACTAACTTGCGATTTGCAATGAGCAGAAGGTGTTAATGAGGTATTCTCTGCATGTCGAGGTGAAGATTTATGACTTGATCGATGTCGATCAATCAACGGATCCATGGAGCTCAGTGGCTGCCAAGTGTGTGGAAAAACACCCATTCGATGGTGATCTACAAAAATAAGATTCTACTTAAGTCATTTATAAATTTCATATGGCACAGCATCAACCTGGTCTGATGGTGGTATTCTTATACAAAGCATTCTGTCACAAATGTGTTTTTCAAAAGGAAGACATTTTCCTCATATGGTATTCTCATCCACGAAGAAACACAAGAATTTCGTAAAAAATAAAAGATATTTTGGAATCCAAAGTCTAACTCAATAAGCAATGACCGACGATGTGAAGTTTTTGGCAAGTCAAAAAGTCATAGTCAGGCCAAGGACTGACTATGACTTTCTTTGTTCTGCGTCCTCCTTAGGCTCTCCATGTATCTGGCAACCCTATCTATCTATCATGGGACGGACATCAGTGGTCGGCACGGCTCCAGAAATTTGTAGCTCACGTACCGAAGTGAAATGAGTCTTTCAGAGCACAACCAGAATGTTTTGGGAAAATGTGCACTCTTCTGCTCTTTTCTGCTCACCTCTGATCGCTATGCTCTTCTGGTCAGTGTGATCTATAATTGTGCTCACTGTTATCTCTTGTTCTCTCTTTTGCTCATTAATTAATGTATTTGGCATTAAAACTTACAAAATAGATCTCATTTCGCAAAAAGAATCATGCACAATTCACAGAAGGCCAAAGCACCATTTCTTTGCACTGTCTTGCACTGCCTGAAAGACAGAGTACAGCACAGAAACAATATCAAAAGCAAGCGACCACCAGTATCTCAACAACGAGCGTGTACTAAAAGTGACTTGGCAACCAATGCAGCTTGTCGTAAAAGTGTTAAATAATGCATAGCAGCCAGAAAACAAAGAGAATTGCAGTATCACCTGTAACTTCATCTTCTGAAAGACAATGCCACGAAGCAGCCGGCTGTGAGTCGGAATAAAATCCCTCACGAAGGTCGAACTTGTCGACCGACAGACGAGCGGCCGAGTCAAGAAAGTCTCGCATCTCATCATTCTCCTGTGAAGTCAGTCTCGTAAAATCTGTTTCGTGTTCTTGAGTTGCAGCTTGAGGTGGATCCTATGGCAAAACAAAGACGAAGATGGAACACATCGCATACCAAGGCTCTGTATTTAAAGATGATCGAAACTTCACTTGTCATACCTAACATTGTATATTGACAATTATCTTCCACTAGTGTTTACAATTATCCCCGGCTGAACACGAACTGAGTCCAAAGCCTGAACACTACAAACATTTGAAAGCGGAATCCAACAAAAAGTTGCAATCATGTCAGATTTCATTCATGAATAAACGAATATATCAATTGAGTTTGGTTTAAATACCAAATTGTTTTCTGATTGCAGATTTCTTGAAGTACTATAAAATTTCATCAGATGCAGCCTAATGTACATTTTAAAACTTCTGAAAGGCTCTCAAAGGCAAAATATCAAAAACACATCACAGCTTCCAATGATGTCTGTTGACGTCGTCTGCAGTTCATGTTTGTATTAGAAATTGTAGTTACCTGCCCTGGAACAGTAGCATAACTGAGCAGGTGCCAAACAAATAAATAATTATAAATAGCAACACGAATTCTGATTCAATTGAATAACCTCTTCAAATTGGGCTCATGGTTTACAAAACACTGAACTCTGGCCAATCAGATTGTTTAAAAAGAGTCCTTCTTCAGTCACTATTCAACAAGTTCATCTGTGATCACACCTAAAGTCATGAATTACCTGAGAGAAGTCATCCATCGGGACGAGGCAAGACTGGACATCGTCCGTGCTTGTCCCTCCACCGTCCATGACAACCGTTGCACCACTTGGTCTCCGTTGTCAAACAACTTAAATAGTACAGCAGCAATCAACTGAAACACACGAAACATCGGAGCCAAATTAAAACCTGACTGCAAGAGTAGCCTCAAGCACAAATTACACATACGTTCCAACCCTGTGAACAGGCATCGTCATCGTTATAACATAACCAACAGTCAGCAGAAACCGACACCCTATTATCAACCCCATCCTAACAATATGATTCATCCGGTCAAGCAGAGCAGATGCAGTCACATGATCAATACTTTCATCCACCACACTTAATTCACATTACAGGCACTTGCACACACACACACATAATTACACATGTATACTGTATATATATATATATATATATATATATATATATATATATATATATAATTCTCTAGTGGCAGTGCTCCAACCTATCTACATGTAAATCGGAAGTTGTGAAACATCTAGTCCTGGCCATAGATTTCTTAGCTGTGCTGCACAGGTTGACCTATCTGTTTCTCCAACAAGAACTTTCACAGTGCAGCACTCAAGTAACGATATGGGTCAGTCCAACTGTCTGGAATCGGCTGCTCAGCTCCATCTGTACCTTTATTGCATAAGCACATCATTTTGTTCGATCTTGGCTTTCTGTTGTTAGGTTGATATCACCTCTGATGAGTGTCACTTGACAAGGTGCTATATCAATAAGCTAATACAATTACGCATATTAGGCATGAACTCTTGGAAACTCAGCTAGGACGAGTTTCATTGTACTTGGCATTTTCCGGATAAACAACGGATCCGAACATTAATAAATATTGGCCATTCAATTTTCTGTTTCTAAAATAAAAATCAGATTGTTCATTTGCAAAATGACAATTTACCCAACTAAAAACACAAAAACTGTTACTAGTAGTACTCACAAGTTACTACTTCTTAGTGTAAACCAAAGCATCAAAATATTGTGCAAACTGCCAAACTAAAAATTAAAAGAATGAGACTTTAAAATATTCGAAACTCAACTTGTGAAACTCAGCAGGAAATTGACTCTTGGTTCATCCCTAATAATAATGTATATAAACTATAAAGTAATTATTAATTAGTATTAGCTTCTATCGTGCTGGCGTCTAATGCATAAGAAATCGATTGATATCAAAGTCATGTGGTAAAAACCCAGATGGTTCTGTTGGGACAAAGAGCCAGTCAATGGTGGATAAACCATCTGGAACAGTTTAAAGCTGAGTATGAAATGACACAAGCAACTCAATATCTAGAGTAGATCAAGTGTTCACAGTTAGGCCATTCACTCAGGACAAATATTATAAAGTGTATATATCTTTAGGTAAGACCACAGATGAAATGGCTGAATAGTGTCTCAATAACGACTGTTTAAAAAACAATTTCACCAGAGTCCAACGTTTTATAAGCCATCAGCCCCGCATTGAAACATTTCCTGTCTTGAACACAAAATCATAGTGAATACAATACCATAAAATTGCATATGATATTTTCCTCCTTCCAAAATTCAGAAGAAAGAACTCTGATGGTGCTCAGCAATGGTGTGTAAAGAACTTGCTCAAGGTCCCTGCACGGCAACTGCATTGGGCAACGCTTGAATCGATACTCTCCACGTTACATGCAAGCGCTCTAACCAACTCAGAATCTCAATCAAAGAGTGCTGAACATGCTACTTTGCACTGAACATGACAATGTGCTCATCACATAAGATGATGATAACGAAAACCGGGCTGTCTCGATCAATTGAACCTAGTTACCCTACTTGGAAAAATGAATCATATATTACTAAGGATATGACACCAGGATACAATTATCTTCAGGGTAGCATCAGAATTATATAGATATACAAACCACCTATATGAATTTATATGTATATATATCTATCATATGTATAATATTGTATATGTATTTGTGTATATCCATGCTACAAATGCACACCCAAACACTGTCCTAACAGAGTCCGTACAACTATATACAAGCAAGATGCAAACAAATCAAAGGTTAGCTTCTTCAGATTTTAAACGCAGTTCATGCCTTTCGTTTTGCTCCATCATTACATATTCAGCCATGAACTTCACTCTAGTAAACCACAAGTAATTTAATCTCACGTAGTTTGAATTTTTTTAAATGTTAAACCTTAAGAAGATTAGTAGTTAACCAAATTAATTGAGAAAGTGTACAGAACAGAATGGCCTTCGACTGCCAGCCTAACATGTTTTATACATCGTATATCAATATAATTATATTATTTATATATAAGGAAATTGTTCAGAGAATAATAAAACAGAAGCAGAAGCGGAAGAAGATGATGATGAGGAAGAAGATGAAGAAAAAATGAAGAAAGAGGAGAAGAAGCAGAAGTACAGTAAATGAAGAAGAGTGCTCATACTTTTAATTTAACCCAGAAAATCATCCATCTGTCTGCTTGTCATAGCCGCAGAATATGAGTGTAGATGATCTGTCGTCCCCTCCATCACTGTCTGGCCTTCCTTCCAGGGGCGTCCATCACTTAAGGGGGTTGACGCCCCTGCGCCCTTCCAACAGTAAACAACCAGCATATGCATTTGCAGTTCACAACTTCATAGGGGTACATGTGACGCACAAAATAGAAGCTCATAATTTATCACAGACCGCATGAAATCAGTTTTATCATTCTTTTACAGATGAACTTTGGAAAGACACACAACTCACTAAATAAACAACTTTAAGACTTTCCTACTTAAGTGAAACCACAATTTCAAGACTTCACTTCCCAAAATGAAACCATTAAAATTACTATTGAGGTCATACTAGCAGAGTGACAGCACAGCTTACATTCAAATCAAGTTTCTTATTAAAGAAGACAAGCAGACCATTTATAAAAAGACGTTTGACACTTTTATGATGAGTGTAGTAAAATCGACTGCAAACCATTGCAGCTGGTGGCTAAAGAGTTAAACTATCTGCAACAGCTTGCACTCCAACAAGGGTCCAGTATACACATTACACAGACCTAAAGGTGGTATGTACAATTTTTTGACATATAAAATAAATATATACATCCACGTAAATAGCATTGTACATATTTACATAATAATATACAAGAACACTATGTATGCTATGAAGTGTTACAGAACAATATACAAGAACACTTGTATGCAATGAAGTGACTATATTAACAATTAAAAAGACAGGCCATACCCTAAATTATGACTGAGGTGTTGTTGACATGAATTTGAAAACTAAAAACCTGCCTCTGGCCTTGCATAGGTTTTAAAAGTTGAATGGCTAGACAGTTAAATATTCTAGTGATTGTCAATAACTCAATAACATTTATCAAGACTCCCCCTCCCTCTGACTATAGGCACGCAACCATGCATGTTAACATAACCCAACAGAATATAACTTTGGATTCTTGGCCAATTGTGGCATAAAACAGTCTGCTCTTACTCGTTAATTTATTGCATTTCTTCCATCTCCTTATGTTACTTTCAATGCAGACGAAGGTTATATCGAGCACAGGATTCAGACCATAGAAAAAAACTGTCGCTGCTTCCAGCCACATAGACTCCAATACTTTGTGCACTTCTATCGCTTGAAAAGCACTTTTGAGTAGATACAATGCAAAGGCACTATATAAATTGACCAGTGAAACACGCACTCACCTAGTCATGCAAGTGCACACCTAAACATGAGTGGACATCCATACTACTATCATATATTATATACAGTCATACACAACGAGTGAATAAGTATATACAACAATATATTAATACATATATACATAATTCTTTTATGTATTCATTGCCTATGATTTATTTATCATACAGCTGACTGCCAAGCAATTCATCATAATAATAAAAACACATTACATAGTGCTTAACGGCCAATAAAAGTGCAGATTTTGTTAAATTGAGGTACACGTAGTTGTGCATCAGTAACCACATGAATTTCTTTTGGCGAAAACCAGACAATGAAGAAGCCACTGTATACCTAATACATGGCATGTAACTGAATATGTGACCACAAAACCAACTGACTTCTATGGTGTCCATATAACACTGTAGGGGACATCATAACTTCTTATAAATAAAATAGGCACTGATAATGGTGGAAATGCACATACATATATCAGCACTCTGTTTTTAATTGTACACTTAACAATGCTTCAAAGGAAACTTATCTACACCGGAAAATTCTTACTATATCATGAAATACAATGATGCTAATCTATTCTATTCTTTGCCTCGTTCATTCTTCTCGTCTTTGGTCCATTCCAACTTCCCAATCCAGTAGCATAGCTCTCTTCCCCTGTACTCTCCAATCTCTCCTCTCTTAATTGTACACTTAACAGTCTTCTTTTGATCTCAATGTAGCAATTATACTACTGAGCCCTCATTTACTACATGTCCAAGGTAACAACATAAATATTACACTTGCTTCTTATTTCAATTTCTTTCCTTCTGCCGTTTTCCTTTGCTCTGGCCGAGGCTGAGCTGGGAGCGCTTCGGAGTAGGCAAACTTGAAGGGGCACTACATAAAATTAACGTAATAATAATAATAATTTTGCCTTCCAGCTCAGTCCTCATAAATGAGTTCAGCTACAAAGCAAACGTCCCATTCTGTTCATCTGCATTTTTCTTCATGCACAAAGGCCAGATCTTTGACTGATCCTCATTAGTATTATCCAAAGCAACATTTTCAATTCAAAACCTCCAATCCATTGTCCATACTGATATATAAGATATGCGAATTCAGCTACTATTCCACCTCTTGTAGTTAGATCCTGTCCTCTTGTAACCTGGCCTGAGTATGTTCAAGTTTCTCTCCATCATTGCATCCAAAATGTTTAGGTTCTTCAATATTTTCAAGGTATATGCTCAACGTTCAGTGCATATTCACGACTAAGACTGTCAAAAAATGTTGAACTCGTGACCCGAGTACCCGTACCCAACCACGCAGATATTTTGTTAGGAAATGTAGGGAATTTTGCTTATTTTTATGGAATGTCGGGCACCTGAGAATCGATTTCATTGCCCGGACAGTCAGCCAATATGACCAACAGAATATTTCTGGCATATGTTCAGGTAAAAAAATCATGCATTTTTACGAAATTTCGGGTACCCGAAAACTGATTTCATTACTCGGGACGTCAGCCTCGAGAGGGTACCCATTGACAGCCTTATTCACGACTTGAATATACCAGAGTAACGACTGTATAGCCAAATATCATGAAATGACTCCTTGATCCACAAGTCCAAACTCCTTACCTCTTACAGATTGACCTCAAGCTATTATCCACAGTCTTCAATAGTTATCAGCTTCCCTACCTTTTCTACCTACTCCCCCAACCCTATTTGCCCTTCACAACTTGCCAGTACCTGCTACCACTACTCCTAAAGAGTTCCTGTTCACCTGTGATTTTAACTCTGCTGAACTTCCTGCATCTCCTTCAATCATTCAATCTTGCTCAACAACTTAACTTCTCTGACTCAATCAATCACAACACCACTGGACTCACTATCACATCTTATCTCCCAATCTGTAAAACTCTTTGGACACCATCAATCACTAATCAGTACTCTTCGTGTAATTGAGCCCTTCTTGTGACATTCATGCACGACATCCTTGAATCTATTCCTCTTCCCTTCAAACCTCTTTTTCCTGCGATAAGTTCACATGATCCAATCATTTTCATACTCATCCACTGCATGTCACCAAGCACAGTACACACATCAATAACATTGGTTCATTACTTTACGTCACTTCCTATCTTCACCCATTCAAAACCACCTACAGACACCTCAAACACACCTACAGATGCACCAGTGGCCCAAGACCCAAAGCAAAAAATTACTTCTGTCAAATCCATCACCATTCACCACCAAAAAAATATGTGTAACATGCACTGCCAGTCCAACGCGGTTGCAAAGAAAAAGTACCATTCTTCACACATCCATTTCAACTCATCCAAACTAAGACATCCTTGGAGAGCTGTCCGCTCTGTTGGACATTGATTGCTCTATCTCCAATGCTAAGCACTTTACCATCTCCATTCACACCATCCTTCTGGTCATTGTCATTGGGCAAAACCTTCATCTCTCACATTCACTTCCAACACGCTTCCTATTGCCTATGACCCACATATCACATTTTCAACCTCTCGCACTCCTGCTTCTCACACAATCATAACCTTTGCTGTATCCGATCAATGCTCAACATTGACACAGCTTCCGTCCTTGGTACAATCAGTCCATCATAGACCACACCAAGCCTAATTATTGCAATTAATTGCTTACTAGATTAAATATAATTGATTACTGCTTTCGTGCATGAGATCTAAATGCTACAATCAATATTTACAGCAGTGTGACCCAACAGACATGACCAAGTTCTGGATTTTAAAATATTGCAGTAGTTTAGGAAATTAAAACAACTTATTTGAGCCTACATCTAGTCAACCCTGCTGGTAGTCTGCGCATTTTAATTTGTCATTGCTTGTCTTTCAGTGAATACATTAACCTAAACATGACCTATCCAATCTTTACATCTGCTCCCAGAGTCAGCAACAGGTAATGCATGAACGTCTATATATATGACATTATTGAACCCAAAGACTCGTACCCAAAGATTTAGGGTCAGGATCTACAGATATACAAGTGGTTGAAGGTAGGTAAGCATGCTCATTGTAGAGGTTCTATAGGTCAGACAGGACAGTTAGAATCTTATTCTGAATACGTTACAACAGAAATTTGATACCGCCCTTCTTCCACCATTTTTTGTTCAGAAGTGCACACATGTCTCGACAATGCCACTGCAGTTGCAATGCAGAATGACAGAGCAGAGCAAGAGCAAAGGACTTGCTCAAGGTCCCTACACAGTGACTGACGCTTCAGACGAGGGTCGAACCCACTCACTCAGCGCACACTGAGCGTTGCGGGCCGACCGCTCTAACCAATTGGCTACCGTGCCACACAACAAATACAACAGGAAGTCATGTGTGGATGACCAAATACACACACCAAGTACACTAGTGCAGCATCACAAAAGTCAAGGAATTTTGTATGCATTCAAGTCTACTGACTTCAAGATCAGATACACCTGCAGACACAGAGTTGGCATAATCATGGCAGTAGCATGAGAGAGGAGGCGGTAAGGTCTATGACATGTCTTTGGTAAAAGCAGACCTTCTTCGAGTTATTGCCCTGACATAATCGAAAAAACGCTTTCAAAGTTTTATGTTAGAATAATGTCCAGTTATTTCAAGCGGTTTGACACTTGTTGATCTATAGACAAACAACAGAGTGTCAGAGGAATGGAAAAAATGGATAAAATCATCTAAACCCTATTCCAATCAATTGGTTGTCAATATTTTCTCTTGAATATGAGTTCAGTAAGATACCACTCCTCACCTACATTGCAGATCCTGAAGCTAACACTCAACCGCACGCTTCAGTGAGTTCAGCCAAGGTGAGCCTCCTTAGCCACAGACAACAACAATGGAGGCGTCTCCACTGGCAGAACTCACTTGAACCAAAACTCAAACAAAACAGAGCCGAGGATAACAACAGTTCTAGGCGCCTCCAAATTGAATTTTCTCAGCAAAAGGATACGGCTTTGTTAAATAACACCATTTTACAATCCCGTGGCTCAACCTAATGCATTATATGAGTGTGTGCAACTGTGCATGTTTGAATGGCTGCTTAGTTATTAACTTAAGGCTTATAAAAAAAGCTAAGCAGATCTAGTTCAACCTATGAAAAGAAGTTTGTCTCTATCGAGATATATAGTCCATAGTTTTCCCACATCTGGGGTTGTCATGTACACGGTTAGCCTAAGGAAGACACAGAAAGCTAGAAAAAACATGCATTGAACGTTTCACCCGGGAATCCAGAGTCTCCCAAGTAACCAAGAAACGAGTCACATTGGAAAGCTGTACGAAATCAATTTAGGCTTTTAATTAAGCACAATGTAGCAAAGTATTTATTTACGCAATCAATTGCACTTTCTTGATTATGTACACAGTAATTATTTCTGTGAGGAGTTAACTCTCCGTGCAGCAAGCATAGAACTTCTCTCAAGCAACAGTAACAGATGTTACATGTCCCATGAGAAGACTGTTAGTTAAGTCATCAAAAACTGCACTGTGAAATAAGATCGCAAATACAACGTTCAAAATTAGGACATCTTCCAGGTTTTTGGCTTTGCCAGTGAGGCAAAGGAATGTTCTCCTTTTGCCAGACGTTAGGCACCCTACCCACAACAACCGTGGTAAAGGAGTATGATTTAAATGCCAACAAAAGATGCATATCACCTCAAAGTGTTATTCAGTGCTTGTCATTAATGCAAATGTTATGCACTACAAAGGTGTAATTATTTTATGTTTTACATCCGTTCATCTGTTGATTGAAACTTGAACTAAGTGGACTCATAAAGTGGGAATCAGTACATTCTGGTTTCCATTTGATTTTTAATACTACTATCTAATTAACTGAACTCCTGTATTGTTATTGTGGCTGATCTTCACTTGTACTTTCTAATTGGAGAAATTGTGTTTTCCTGGAAGCAATAAACTAAATTGAACTGAATGTGACAAGACGGCAAGGTAGAGCTGTACCGATATCACTTTTTGCCGATTATGCCGATACCAATTATTGCCGATTATTTCATTGCCGACACCAATTATATAGCCGATTATTTTACTGATTGTTTCACAGATTATTTCATTGTGTCTCCCAAGATGTCCGGTTCTAAAAGATAGACCTACTGCCACTGCCTATTGTTGTGATACAAGCAAAACACTTGCTCAGCAGGAGACGTATACATGTAGTTGTAGACTATTCCTAGGCGGGCAATTCAGATTAGGCTCACCACCCGCTGTCAACCTTGCATGACGGATGAGAGAAAAATCTATGTAACTGGATGCTTTCTAACAAACATGACAATGATGCCATTCCCTCCCCAGACAGGCAACTCTTACCACATGCCACTTTGGCCTCAAATAACGGCCAGCAGAGATGAGATCTCTGTGCCCAGGGTAATTAAGCAGGCACTAGGACTCACTCTGCACAACAGCTTTCCCACGTTTTATACTAGCACAATGCCTACTGCATGGGTGATCTGAAGCCACACACTATGGGAATGGAACAAAATGCTGTCCTTCACAGACCCAATGATGTTGCTGTCGTAATTTTGCTCTTACAGACTGAAAGAAAAATTATAAACTATAAAAAATTTTCTTAATATCAGCGCCGATTATCTTACCGATATCCAATACCGCCGATATCTCTAAAATCGGCGCCGATTATGGGTGCTCCCGATGTATCGGTACAGCTCTAACGGCTAGGTAGTACGATCTAAGAATTAACCAAAAGTTCATTATATAAATGAAATGGAGGTATTTCAAATATACTGATGGAAACATTGTAGTTATAAGTTATAGAAGACCTAACTTCAAAATACAATTGTAACTGAGACTGTAATTCTTCCAGAGTTCAAAAGTGCAAACAGAGGAATGAGCACAGACGGCAGTGAGCAACTGTCCACAAATGACAGTGCCCAAGGTGCTCACACATTCACTGACTCGGTGAGGTTTGAAACTGCTCTTCTGTATTACAATCCCAATGCTTCATCGACAGGCTACTATGCTGCACGGTAGACCAGACTTCCAACCATAAATTCTAAGCAATTCCTCTAATGTTGATTTGCTGGTAACACTCTTTGGCAATGCTTCAACTGTGAAGCTCAAGTGCATAACTGGACAGAAATTGTTCTTACAACTGGTTTAGTAGCCGAGGTTTCTTTCACTAGTAATAGCTACCACTGGTATTTGTGAAATGAAATATTTAACACTCAACACATAATGCTCTGAAAATGCAGACTACAAGCTACCTCAGTGGAAAGAGCCAGATGTCAATTTTTTAAAGTTCCAGCAAATTTTAAAATAATTACATACTTTGATCCATCATGTTATATTCTCCTTGGAGCCAATTACTATTCCACTCAACACAAAACATTCCTTTCCGTTCTACTACGCTTTGTTGATCAAACAATTAGCAAGGTCCAATTGATAATGAAAGACAGGTCCAGATGTATCAGTTCCGCTTTTGTGTATTTACACAAGACTGCTTGTTTTTGGGAAGTCCATCAGAACTAAATCGCCAGTGATTAACAGATCTTTCTAAATATTCATTGCCATTGCATTAAATGTGATTAGATTAACAATAAAACTCAATGTACAAATTCACCTGTGTTGGTCAAAATGTCCCAAACAATCAATGGCTTCAACCAACTAAATGAGGCAGTGGCTGCAGATCAATACGTGATCCAACATGCTGCCTAATTCACTTGAAACAATTAGTTTTGCCACAGAGCCAAATTAATCGGTTCAAGCTGCCAAGAAAAGTTCAAAATAAACCCTCCCGCCCCCACACAAAATGAAAAGATTTATTGATTGAGTCACACTGTCATAAGGTGATCCAACTACATTGAAACCAACTGAGCCCAGCAACTGAGCATCTTTCAAAGGAGGCAGCAAATACAACAACCCCACCAGCACTGTCACCCAGTAATGAACCCCAGCTGACCAGCAACAACAGTTTATACTAGGGCATAACCGGAAATTGCCTCGGACATTCGTCTCGGCCGAATATTGGACTATTTGGAAGTATTCACAAGTCTTTGGGAAATTTTCGGCAAATATTACCCTGCAAATAGCTAAAAAAAATTTTATCAAAAAAATAATTTTTTTGATAAAATAATATTTTTTCATCAAATAAATTTAGGACAAACGGACTAACTTCTAAGTTATTGATTAATTAAACAAGAACTTAATGTTCAATTGAATTTTCTTTAGAAAAATGATGTTAATTTATACATTTTATTTCTTTTGGTTGCATTCCCCAAGTTGCAAAAAAATCAGTAATTTTCCCGCGTGAATTGACTCCACCCACTTTCCGGTAAACAGTAGATAGTAAAGACATTGTTGATACCTTCATATTTCAAATTTTATAACAAGGTTTTACAGTTTATTGACAAATAAAGTTATTAAATAATAAATATATTATAGCGTAGTGCGAAAATACGCTATATAAAGGATATTGCTATAGACTCTGCGTTGACTATAGATAGTTCTCCGTAGCTGTGCACATTGCAGGTTAACTAAACTTTGCCTATGGATGGTACTTGCTGGTAGTGGCAGCCCTGCACGAAAGTAAAATACGCAATTGCAAAGCAAAAGAAAGATAAAAGATCAGTTTTTTTACATCTTTCAATATGTTTTAAATAAACATCATGTGCAGAACATGCGTATTGCCGCTATTGCATACCAAATTTTCAAGGCCAGCGCCACCACTACTCGCGGACCAAATCTGCCGCTACTATTCGGTTCGTACCCGGATCTGGCAAATAGTTCCTCCAAATACTCGGATTTGGTACTCGGTGGAAATTGTCTACTCGGTTATGCCCTAGTTTATACACACTGCAAAGAAAACAGGGTCATTTAACAGAAGAAAAAATTCCTCTGTTAAAAAAGTTACTTGGACAAGAACAAAGCAGTTTTAAACCATTTCACTTATCTGTGTCCCATACTCAAAGAAATTAGTTGTAAGCGATTATTACTTAGCTAGGGTCTGCTGTTTTGAGATAAATAGGAGGAACTCTGAGATAAATAGGAGGGACTGTGGCCTGCTCTTAATAAAGATTCTCTGTACTTGGTCTTAGATATCCAGCTGGCCTGGTTATTGTCTTTGCTCTATTAACCTATGTTCATTAGTAGACTAGCTTTTACCAGCCCTGAAATACTAATTCATGTGGCATCAAAATTTTGAGTATTTTAACTCTTAAGGGCATCTAGGGTATAATACAAAATAATTTTTTTTAAATAACATTAAAACTGACACAGCCACAGCATGATTACACATACAGTATGAACGGATGATCACAAGTTATTTCAAGAGTCGAATTTAAATGTAAGACGACCATCATGCTATACATCTGATTTAATCAAAGATGCCACCAAGCAATTGGAGGACCAGTCAACCGTATGTGGTAGCAGAAATTGATCTTGCTTCTTACTACTCTTCATGCCAGTTATCCATCACTTCACGGCCCCTGGTAGTGTTATCATAATCTTATCACCTATCAGTCACAGTGGCTAGATGTTTGATCAGCAAAGAAATAATCTGGACTGCAGTGCAAAACTATCACTCTCTTGTGATGCATAAAGCTATTTAGCAATGATCGCCTGTAAGTGAAACAGCAAAACAGAGAGTAGTCCTTCAAGTTTGCACACACAGCTCGTACAGTGAATGAAATCAGAAAATACACAGTTATCAAACAGTCATATTGCAACCTGTTATGTCCAATCACAAAAACTCCAGTATTTGAACAGTGCTTGGTAACCTGCATGACTGAATGGCAACCTCTAGTGAAACTACCTTACTTACATGGCTTGAATCTTAATTCTTATTATTACTTACGTTTCCTAATAACAAAAACAATATCTCACACTGTTACGAATGGCAACGAACTACTCTTTGGCTAGACTGGCCAAATATTGACGATGCCACGTTGTCCCGGCGTATGACTTTCATCATCAAAGTGGACTCACAAGTGTCAATCTGTGAGACAGTAGTATAACACAGCTGAGGAGCTTTTAAGTTGGTAGTAGTCTGATGAATATGTGGTTGGTGTTCTCAACACAGATGCAGTTCGTTGATTCAAAGTCTCTCTTTGGGATGAACTGGGGTCTGGGGTGGCTTGTATTTAGCTCTCAGGGTCTTTGGGGGAGCAGTTGAACTATACAGGCAACGTCATCATCTGATAATGTTGAAACGCATGCACTTATGACTTGACTCAATGGTAGTGCTATCTAACCTTCAAACTAATGACTTCTATACTGCCAGTATGTACCATCTAGTATCCAATGCAGTGACTTAAGGCATTAAAATCACAGTGCACACAACACATGTTGTGTTGAGTCACTGGTTGTTTAAGTCAAACTAGACAAAACGTGTATCCTGCTACGTTGGTTAGCCTTTTGATGAAATAGATGAATCATAAGTATTGGCAAGAATTACGTAAATGGACAGATCTGAACAGAGAATTCCTCATGTCAGACACGGAGAACACACAGGAGCCCAGCACTGTCCCAGTGTTATGCTGATCGAATGCAATATTTATTGGCAGACACTGATTCCTAGACATGACTGATGCTCCTAATGTCCCACAGGCTTTCACTGGGAAAGACGACATGTTGTCTATTCAGGAAAATATGTTGTTATAGTGTTTATGCATATTTTTTTAATTGGCTCAGTGAAACAGTCAAACTATAGCAAATGGCATTTCGATGATAATGTTCTTAGGATTTATGTTAAACAATTTAATGATATGTTGCATTGGTTTCCTAGTCACGTTTAGCACACTATTGCTGTTGAACTCATACCAGCCCTACATTACAAATGATGTACTTAAATCAAAAAGTAAATCTGTTAAAAGTAAATTTTCTGCTAAATATTGCTTTCAACATTAACACTACTTTGCAATAATTTGCATTGCATAAAAATCCTAAAGAATAATTGAGATCATTTTGAATGCAATCCTAAATTAAGCATGGGGTAAAACACAAAAGGCCATGAACATCTATTCGTTGCAAATGCATAATAGCCTAGTGATCGGATCAGCAGAGAAAGTTTTATCAAAGCTGATTCCAAGATGGAAAACTGGAAAAGAGTGAGGCATGGGTGAAGTGACATACACTGCCTTGTAAAAAAAGTCAGGCGTAAAGGTAAAGGCGCTGAATTGTTTCTGGTGGCTAAGTAAGGGAAATTCGATTTGTGAATGGTCAGGTGTAAAAGGTTGCATATATTATTTCACACCGATTATCAGTGATATAGAATTCCAACTGGGGTCGTCGAAGTTCTTGTATTAAAGAAAAAGAAATTGTTAAGACATTATTTTTGGTCAAAAATATAACTTCCTGTAAATGGTATATGTATCAGTAGTAAAGGCAAGTCCTGATTCTGAATTATCGGTCTGAGGTAAACTCTGGCGAAAACTGATTTCCAAATCAAGATTCAATTCCAACAATACCGGTGATGAGCAATGGATGATGAAACGAATTTTCTTAGTAGGGGAGGGTGCAAAGAATGAAGAGGATGGGGCTCAAAACGGAACATTGATGAAACCCCCATGTCAAAGGTCCAATGACCAGCAAAATTAAGAGTGAATGAAAGTGAGGAAAGGTACGACTTCTCTCACACGAGAGCGTAACACCAAAGATTATAAGTACAACGAGAAGGCAGGCAATGAAGATTTTTTTATCTATGGTGTCAAAGGCAGTGCTCGACCACCATATTATGTTCTAACCAATTGATCTGACAATAACAAAACTTGTTCTAATTTGCTGGAATCTGTCTGTAAACAATTGGTTTATCACAGACATCATTTGTGAGGCAGCGGGGTCAAAACCCATCCATCACCTGTCATTTTTGACATTTTTATTAAATCATATTCTACAATGCATCTGCTTCAAAAGCCTTTTTACAGAATCGAAATAGCTCTAATCTAACTTAAGTTATACTCGTTTGACTCTTTCATTAGTATAATCTTAACAACTGAGAAAATCGAAGTCAAAGTTTCAGAATATTCATGTCATCAAATATCTTAGCAACCATTACTTGGTTACTCCACAACTCTGCTGGGCAATAAAGTGCTATATTCTGTATGAGATAAAGCATACGGCATCAAAATCTCTTTGCTACTTTGCAAATAATGTCAGGTCGGCGTATGAAATCTTGGTCGTTCACCATTGAAAACATGCATATTTAACCAATGCAAATCTAAAATCTAGACACAATATGCATTAAAAGTCATTTTTCTCCAACTAAATATTTGAATTCAACATTTTAAATTTCAGATATTCAAAGTAGATATATTTATTTGTAACAATATACCCTAAAACGATTTTCTGTGTTTTTGACCCTCTCATCTATTTCAGCATTTATCTAATAACCAGAGACGACAAACGGCAGGTTTTGACCCCCGTCTCACATTTATGTGGCTTTCCATTAAGCTTTCAACTGTTAATTTATTTTCCCAAGTTTAGGCATATGTAAACCGACATCAGTGGCTACATGCTAGTTTCGATATCCTCTTTTTCAAACACGCTGTTAGTTTCTCTTTTACACATAATCAAGTAATTATTAGCATCCCTCAATGAAGTGTGCTGTCTTACGTAATTTCAATTCATTAATGGTCTCCAGCTGAATGTAAAATTCAGTTATGTGCAAATGCTGAGGCATTCAGTCATGTAGTTCATTCACCAACAATCGTTGTATTGAATTTGCTTGACCTTACAAAGACTAACAGACTGTGGCAATAACCAATTGTAGTTCTTAACAAATGCATCATCCGATAAATCAGCATTTTAAGCCACATGTTACCTCCACTCATTCCTCGCCAACTGCTGAGCAGCCTTGCGTTACAATGGCCAAAATGCTCGTGTGTTTGCTTCTCAAATGAATTTCAAACATTCAAATTTCAATCATTCATTCAACTACAACATAAAAAAAAATTATACATTATACCAATACATTTCTTTCGTTCAAAGGACGCATATGGCGCCCCTCTAAGATAACCTACTCAAGAGGTACAGCCCAACCCCAGCGATAAAGAACAGCTTTCAGTTGCAAGACTAGAAGCATAATTCTGCTACTGTGCATGTCTAGTGTTTACTGATAGAATCAGTTAAGCTAGTAATAAAGTGTGTGTATGTAACTGGTCATTAATAAGTTACCACAATGCAGTAAGAGCCCTATAAAGAGCAACTCACGACACTGTAACATTGTAATATTTACGCATATCATCATTGTTATGGATGCATCGTTAAAGTAACTCACATCAGACTGTAACACTGGTCAACTGAAAAAAATTATTGCGAGAAAAGGAACAGAATACCCCCCTTCCCTTAAATATTTCACAAATGATAGGTCTATATGTCCACAATATAAGTGCAAATTTTCATGAAAATCATTAAACATACATTTTCACGTCTGAGTTAGCCGTAGACCTCATGATTACATCTTTGCAAGGAAAATGTCCTTGATAAACCCAGACATAATGAAACTAGTCAGGCATTGACTACCGACAGGTTTCATGAGCATAGAGCACTCATGTGTCTCAATATAAACCAGTATAACTATTACAATATATCATCCTTGCCTGCCAATACGATGTCTGGAGCTTCAGCAAAGATGGTTTCTGGGCAATATTTACAAATGTTTATATTTAAAACCCCACGTAACACCACCTAGATTCTTGCATATATGGAAAGAGCACAACAAACTGATCACATAAAAAGTTTTTACTGGCAGAGATATAACAGTCCAAAGTTAGTAGATCATCTCGTTTTCTCATGATCTGTTTTTTCCTTATTACATGAAAAAATGTACACCTTGATCAAATTTCAAGACATTCTGCTGAAATTTCCACTATTATTCCTTATTTTGCCTGTACTTAATGCACAAAAATTTTCAACAAAATCCAAAGGGGTTTGGTGGCAACACCTGGCTGATTTGTCTATAGTATAGTCCAAGGTAATGTAAATGTTCGTGAAACCAGTTGGGGATGAACCGAGTTTGAATTTCTTGCCAAGTCCGAGTACATAGTTTTACGAGTTGAATTTTGAAGAGCCCGAGTCAAGTGTAGAACATTTTTATAAAGTTTCATTCTCTTGATTTTTAGTTTGGCAGACTGCACTAATTTTATGAATCTTTTTAGTTTTGCCTTAGTTTACACGAGGAAATAGTAACTAGTAAGTATACTAATAGTACAAGTATCTGTGTTTATTAGTTAGGTCGATTGTTGTTTTGTAAATAAAAATTATAGTATTTGTGTTTTTAGCTAGGTCGATTGTGGTTTTGTACATTAAATAATCCGAATTTTGTTTTCAAAACACAAAATCAGAAAGTTTAAAACTCGAACCCTGTGTTTGTCCAGTCTGAGTTTATGCCGGGTACTTTGAAACTCGGGTTGAGCCGAGATCCAAACTTCTGATCCTAAGACAGACATTTGCTTAGAACTTACCAGCAGCCTCCTAAGTAATAGCTAGGTCTATATACACACATCAAACCACGACCATGAAGCAAACCACATACATCTAAAGAGTCATTCAAGGACTAACTGTTAGCTTTGGAATCACACACTTATATTCATTGCAATAAATAGCAAGGCTGCAGTTACTTGCTGGCATTGTCAATGGTCTCAACAACATAATTCACACAAATCTATTTCTTGTTGCCCTATCTAATGAATGCTGTTCACAGTGTTTATATACGATAGGTCAGTGTTTACGGTAACGACCTGAATCGTAGGAATGCTTTAAATTGCCCACAGAGCCTACATATGATTCTATGCAGCTCATAAATAGAGCATTTTTTAAAAGCAGTGACCAGAAAGATTTTGTATTTTCTGTAAAGATTCATTTAAGATATGCAGAATTCACACATCCTAACATCACTATTTATTCAGCCAAAAAAAAACTATACAATACCTAGAAATAAAGAACAGCTGAAGACTGTGTTTAAAAACAGTTATTTGAAATTAACACAAGAAAATACAACGCTGAAAATATTATCTAATCTGCAAACATCTGGATCGACATCATAATGTATTTATTTATTTATTTGAAGGATTTATGTAGCGCCCCCTCAAGACATCCACTCAGAAGCGCTCCCGACCCAACCTAATGCAGCATATATAAGCGAAGTCCGGTTAAACCACATGACTAGTCACAACATAAGAGTTGAATTTCAGTAGATATATCAAACGACTGTGTCAACTCCCTTCCCTTTCTCTGGTTGAGGAACCAGCTTCTTCATAAACAGGAGCTAAAAGGCATACCAATACTGGACAGAGGCCCACACTATAGATTCATTCATAACATGTATTAAATTCTGTTGCTGCCAAACATCACTTTTTACAGTGAAGGCTATGCAACTATTACAACTTAGGGGCAAACCAATGCATGTAGCTTATTGGTAATGAGCTACAGATCCCAGACATTGATATGATCATTATTAAAGTGGTGTGAGCTCATAAGATTTCACATGCATATATCAGTCAGTCAGTCAGTGTTTTATTCAGTAAAACAGCATAGATCATGCTACAAATGTTTTGAGTAATAACAGACAGTACTGTTGCTGATCACCAAGGGAGACCCAAATAGAAACTGTATAGCCTCACTATTTTTTTTTTATAGTCAATATATACAAATCACTATACAATAGCTTTGGTAAAAACACATAATAAGTACACTGGCACATTCAAAATCTCTTAGGCATTCAGCAACGTTCACTATTCCTCATAACCATTCGTAAGTAAGGCCCTGCGAGAAGAAGCAAGACTTGAGAAAAGCAAAAGATGAAGAGAGACTGGAAGATAGACTTGTAGAGCAAACAGAAGGAGAAAGCATGTTTCAAAGAGAGGGACAAATAATGAACCGAAGCAAAGAATCAATATGGAGTCACAGCAATTCTAGAATGGGAAACTAAGAGGTCAAATCGATTGAAGAGATAAGGAAACACTTGATCTTGGTCAAGGCACTGCAGATTGACAGATTTAACAACCTCGTTTAGTTATTTAATTCTCAGAACACTTGGAAGCCATGCAAGAACTTATCCTAATATTTTCTCATTTTCCTCCTCGTCTTTTAGCAGACCTATCATAGCCATTCTTGCCTCACAATAATTTGGGCTACCAATTTATGGGCCAGCACAATATCATGGTGTCGTCAGCCATGGAAGCATCAGAGTTACTGGGTGCCCCACATGTGTGGCAAGAGGCTGCTCTAAGGTAGACTCAATAACCTTAGAACAAAACAACAGACCTTTTTTGCTTGCAAAGGACACTTTGAGTTTTAGTATTTCTATCCAATATTTTGATATTAACAATAATCTATATTTCACTTAGTTATTCCTCAAAAGTGTTGTTATTATAAAGACCATATGAACAAATCAGCCAAATTATTACTCTACAGATGAATGCCTACTTCGTCTGGCCTCTCAGATTCAACATTCTCGCTTGTTATCTTATCTGAAAAATCCCTTTAACTTCTCAACAAATATTTTACAAAACACTAAGTATTGATATAGAACTTAAAGATTGTTCTCAATTTCAACAGAAGACAAAGGGCTTGCTGGAGGGACTCAATGAACCCCAACCACTCGACTGGCAGTCCGTGCTAACCACTACACCATTGGGCCCCCAGAACTCTAGCAAAAAATAATATGTCAGATCAATTAAGCTATACCATATTTTTTTTAATATAATTGGAGGGACTCCAGCAAGCACCGAGGCAGCCACGAGTATGCAGTGATAGCGACTACATTTCCTAACCTTGTCATTCAATGGCAGGTGACCATTCCTCTCCCTCGCCATCTCACCTTCCCCCGGCAGTGTACAGTCAATGAACTCATTAGGGCCGAGTTGGCTAAGGGGCAGAAATTATCTCAATGAACCCCAACCACTCGACTGGCAGTTCGTGCTAACCACTACACCATTGGGCCCCCAGAACTCTAGCAAAAAATAATATGTCAGATCAACTAAGCTATACCATATTTTTTTAAATATAATTTTGCCTATGCAATTCACACTGACAAAGCATGATAGCATGAGATAGTAGTAACAGATGGTTTTACAGGAGTCGAATCCAACTGCATGGCAGCCTGTAAAGAATCCACCAGTACTACTACTCATTTTACCAACCTAGCGAGTGGAAGGATTAGTCAACTTTATGGGGCGGTCGGGTATATTCGTGACAGTGTGCTACAATTCAACCATTCCCAATACTGCACAGCAGGGTTCGATTTGTCAAAAAGGAAGCAGGGGTCGGTTATTGAGAATTTCTGGCAAACTGAAGAATTCTGCTCTATGTCATTGCCCTTGCGGCTGAAGCTGGGGGTCATACCCTCTGAACCCCACGGCAAACCGGACACTGCTGCACAGTGCTAGAAGAAATTTTCTTTCCCATATATACAAAAATGAATGAACCCTTGCCACAACAGTCTTGTTGCTTGCCAATGATGTAACAAATCATAAATTCATATTGTGTAATATTCAGCAACAGTAGCATGATAAGGGTTATATTTATAGCCTATGCCTGCTGATAAATGACCGTCACACACACATACACAGTTAGCCACATTATAAAAAATAGGCCTACTTTAACTTTAGAATACAATATAATAGCAGTTGTGTCACATGTATGTCATAAAGGGAAGTATTTTGAAGTAAAGAATACTTACTAACTTTTATTAGTTATTTTATACTTGCCTTAAAACTGTCATTACTAACTGTGCCGGGGTCTGGAGTGCTCCTCAGTATTAGCCCTTAAGAGGCGCTATATAAATATTCGTAATGAATGAATGAATACCAATGAGATTCTTATTGATCGTCATCGCAACCTAAATAGCCGATTTCTACGGAACCAAAAATTACTCAACCCCATATTAAAAAAATTCCCCATTTTATTTTGAGTAATATCCGCAAATTCTACTGACCCGAACACCGCCTTTATAGCGAATTGCAATTAGCGAGGTTCTTACTGACAAGTTCTAAACACGTGTGTGGACCTGATAAATTCCAGACGCCCACTTTTTCCTAACGCCTAATTTTAATTCTGATATCTTTTATGTCATTACGTCAATGAGACACAATCTTGAAATAGTTGTGCTTGACGGGTTAATATTTGCATCAAAAAAAAAACTGACAAATATTCTCATTTATGCAAAAATATTCAAAAACTAAGATAAACATAATAATATAGCCACCCGTGTCAATAGGAACTATATTCCTTACCGCCCACGTCACAAGTCACCGTCTCCGTCTAAAGCGACGTCTACACTTTAGATCTGCCTCTGAACACGCTTCGCAACAGCGACCTGTAAGCTAACCGTGAAATTTCGCAGACTAATAATAGCAAGTTTCGGCCTGTCTAATGAATGTGCTAATAATCCGAGCGTAACGTTAACAACGGCTACTGTCACCGTCTGTCATTGTTTGCTGCAAGCAGCGAGGCTGTTAGAGCGCGCGCCAGGGTCTGCAATGCTCCTAGTCATGCTTCCAGCGTGGCCCTGTTTTTTGCTATCTTCTGAATTCGTGCCAGTTCAATTGGTGCTGTTGAATCGAGGTCTTGTAGCTAAAGCCGTAAAAAGAGTTGATCGAGTAATCGTAACTGTCTACTTGTTTTAACTACATCGTTTGACGTCGCCCTCCTCCATACAGACTTGCAATTGGTACTACTCCCACCCTCGCCTTAAGCGACACCCGACTTAGCATCTACTCTTCACCTTCCGGCAACCGGACATGGACCTCTTCTAGCTATCCTTTGAAGTGTGAACAACCCCTCTGATTCGACGAAGTGCTCTTAAAAATTCTGCTGCCCAGCACGTGACTTTCAAGTAGCGATTTAGAAGTTTGCAGATCACAATTAAATGGAGGAATTCAGCCGAGGCAAGTAGGATTATATTTAGTTTAACTAGTGGCAGCGCTTCATGGACGCAAAATACGCAATTGCGTCCCAAAAATTTAAAAAAAAATGACCGCAAATATTTCAACAAACTTTTTTAATGAAGCAAAAGAAATTAAAATATTTAACCAAATAATCTGTAAATAGAATGAAATTTTCAGAACATACTTCATTAATAGGCCTACGTACGGTGTATTGATGTTTTCGAGACTCAGAATAACTAATATATATTAACGGCTTTCCATAGCGGACGATAATTGAACATTAGGCTACCTGTTAAAAAACGTTCTGTTTTCATTTTGCTTTTAAATCTCAGTTTAAAATTGCGTACCAAATTTTTAAGGCCATGCAGCGCCGCTACTAAGTTTAACGACATATGATAGGGCCTAGTCGTTCGGCTCCTTCATCTAGGCCTGCGATTGGGACTGTCTTAGTATAAACAGTGACTGAGTCACCAGCAGAGTTACCGCCTGTTATATTCATTGTTATCCAATTCGTGCGGAAAAATGGTTACATGACTCTTAGAAGTTATTAACGCAACACTGACCAATTTCTTTAATCAGAGGCACAATCAAAACATTTTTCTGTGGTTGCCCATATTGCAAACGCCGATGGCGCAAAGCAGAGTACTGAACCTACCCTGCTCTCTTCCTTCAAAAAACAGAAACTCATTAGAATTGGATCAATTGTGTGTCAACCTTTTAATCAGGTGGTACTCAAGCACCCTTCAGCACCCCCGCTCCCATAATTGCGCCTCTGTCTTTAATAGAGATATTAATTATATAAACGGTAGGCCTATTATCACCTTTTCATACCCACTAGCCGGAATATTCCATGCGCTAAAATTACACCAAGGTCCGCGTATTTTCTGTTCAGTAAATATAAATGCTTGCATAACATTTGAAAAGAAACGTAAGTTACGCTCTCTGGTGAATAACTATTCAGACTGTTCTAAGCAGGAGACCCGCTGTAATGGCAAGAATAAAGATAGACCTTCTCCAATAGTAGACTAAAAACACGGCCGATAGGATTATGCATTGCTCGGGGCTTGGCTCGTGGCAATCGTTTGGCTGCTGAAACTCAGCCATTAACGAGTCAAATGGAGTATTCATTTTAAATAAACGAGTCTGATGTTGCCTAAATCGGAAAGTCTTGTTGATTTCGTGACTATCTGCAACGTAGAAACGGGCTCATTTTATATTAAGGAAATAGATACGCGCAATGAATGAAACTTGATCATTTAAACTAGCTATACTACGACTCGCTGTTACTCGCTATTATTTATTGCCCGCCTTCCTCACATACTTCAACCTTCATGAATGGCGTCGCTAGAGCTACGAGGTTGGGGAGGGGCAAAGTCCCTAACGACTATAGAGTCTGGGGAAGCGTCGTAAGTTCCCCAGCGCAGGCTGGGAGCCGGGGCGGAGCCCAGGAACCTGCGAAATGTTGAGAATTTTACGCCAAATGGAGTGCATTGTGGTCTGTTGTTAGGCTTACACTTGCTTACCTCATATTTTTAAACCATTATTTCGAAAGAAAAGTACCTAAATCATCTCGGTGTGTGAACAAATTTGCCTAAATTGTATGCAAAGAAGCTGCTGAGAGTTTTGACGTTAGAAGGCGTTTAGACGTTTGGGAGTTCGCAGTCGAATCATTGGAAATTGCAATGTCTTTCTAGCTTCAACTGCAATCCAGTCTTAGTCAGATTTTTAAAAGCGAGACGAAGTTATTAACGTTTAAAGAAATACTAGTCGTGCAACCCAACTTCATTTGGAAGTGCATTTCTGTCTAGGGCTGTTTGCAAAATAAGTGGTGCACAGGCCTATGCAGAGGCGTCGCCAGAGCTTGGAGGTTGAGCGGCAACTCTAGCGATTGGAGAGCGGTGTAAGCTTCTATATCGGCCATTATCGGGGCCTGGGGTGGAGCCACAGAAGCCTGCGCAATTTGAAGCATTTGATGCCAAATGAAGTACATTTTGGGCTCTTGATCACCTCAAATTTTTCAACAATAATTTCGAATTAAAAGTAGGCCTATCAAAAATCGCTCCGATTTTTGACAAAGTTTTACTAATATGAAAAGGACCTTAATTATGAAATGTCAAATTGCAAATCACATGGGGTAGGCCTACACCGAATATAAAAAACCCTCAGATTTGCACAAATCCTTAGACCCAGCCTGGTCTGGAAATTGGGGGGGGGGGGGGAGGCGCAGCTGCCTCCTTGCCCCGTCCGTGGCGACGCTAATGAGCTTTGTACCTCGGATTCGCAGTCTCGGACTGCCCAGTTATACCGCTCCTATGCATCTGTTGGTCCTTTGCTTTGGAACTATCTTCCATCTCCGACTCGCTCCTTGATTTTTACTGGGGTGCTGATCTGTTTCTGCCAGTATTCAGAGCAGTGGAAGCGAGTTCTAAAGACGCTACCTGTCCCTAGGCTTGATTAATTGTTCTTCTTTCCCTTTCCCATTGGGTCAATCAGACGCACGATGTGATGGCACCTTGCATGGCATCCGACAGTTACATTCGACTCCTGTAATAGCTTGTCATCATCCGTTCATATTAAACTGATGATCATACTGCGGTTTGTCAGTTTGAAATTAGACGAAGATTATATTATTAGGCCTAGGCCTATGTATAATCAGCCTACAGCCATTGCCTACCACTTCGCTGAAACGGCACTAAATGGAAACTTAATGGATGAAACTCAAGAAGAGCGCCAGTTGCGGTGGTATCGAGAGCGAATGCAAAGATGGACAGCTTGCCAAAGTCAACAAACTCTTCAGCGTTTGGCGCAAAAAAGCGCAGAAAATAAACACAGAAAACGTGAACATGAATCAAATGAAGAAACTGTAGCTCGATGTTGATAGTCTTCATTGAGTTTTTTCAAAACTTCTGATTATCTGCCAACTTTTAAATGAAAACTGTCGTCATTTTGACGTTTCACCGCAATCAAAAACATTTTGCTTGCAGAATTTTACGTAAAAGTGTATGGTACTGAAATTCATTACTGTATTAATAGGCCTGTGTTAAATAAAATATATCCCTCCTTAGAAAATAATCCACTGCACACGGTTATTTAGTTATTTAGTTGTTACAGATTACTAGCAAGGTTAAATTAATATGTGCGACTTGTGATTTTTCACGAGTTAGGTACTAGTTATATTTATATCTAGCAATGCATAATCGTTATAGGCCCATAAGGCCTAAGTATAGGCCTATACTTAGGCCTACATGCATAGATATAAGAAATGGGCCTAAGCATTATGTCTGTTTTTATCCTCAAGTGGAGCCTCATAATTAAAATAAATTTGTAATGCAATGTATTTCTTCAAAAAGTTCTCAGCGCCCTCAAAAGCCACGTCAGGGAGACCAGCTTATTCACCGCCACTATACCAAATCAAGTTCGCAATAGCCAATCCTCTCGTTTCCTTTCGGTGCCGGGTCGAAAGCCAGAGGTCAAGCCGATGGGACAGCGTGGTGCTACGGGGGTAGTCGATGATGACGGTGGTCATGTTGTGGCATAGCTCTGGTAATTCCTCACTAGTTTAGGCAATCTTCGGTCTTCAATTGTCATAGTGTCATAGACACGTTTCATTGGAATAGGCCTACTTCTAAGATTATCTTGCTCCTCTTAGGCAAAAGTCAATGAATCTACAAACTTATTCGACTGCTTCAGTTCAGTCTATTTGGATAAACTGCCAATGGCTCCCAATGCGCATGCCTCGCACCAGAAGCGGAGACTTAGAGAGGACTAGGAGGGGAGGGTCCCTTCGAAATTTCATATGGGAGATGGAGATGCTTATGCCTCCCCAGTATTTCACAAATATTATACATTTCCACTGTTTATTCCTTTTTGCCGCGTCCATGGCAGGCAGGGATGGGCAGTAATTTAATTGAGTAGGCCTGATTGAAATTATGTAATTTGAATTACAACTGTAATTCTTAATATGTAATTTTTTGCCAAAAACCAATGTAATTTGTAATTCGTAATTCAATTCAATTTATCATTGTAATTTGTAATTTGAAATAACATTCCTAAAAACAAATTACTTTACATTATTTGATAAATAAAAAATCAATCATGTAACAGTTATTTGGATTAAAAATTGTCTTACTTTGATATTTTTAGCAACACTATAAGGCAACTTATTTATATAATTTAATGCTGCCCTGCCTTCTTCTGCACCGCTAGAGCGACTATTCAGTGTTATAGGCATGCTTGTAAGACCAATCAGACGTCGTCTCTCGGATTCCCCGATTGGAAATAATTATCGCGTCAGTGCGGCGTCAAGCTGCAAAAAGCTAAAAATCGGTTAAATACGTTTGATGTCAACTTTTTAGTAATGTCGCTCATTTTTATTGCGAAAACAAGCATAAGATCAGTTTACTGGTATTCGCGTAATATATTTTCAGGAATGTCTATTCAACTTCGTTGGCCGATACAATGAAGAAAATAATAAAAATTCATTGATTCTACTCAATAGGCCTACTTATAATTAGTTCGGTGTACCACAGCTGACTTTGATTACAGGGTGATGAAATAATTATCTCCACCACTGTAAAGTGTTCGAACAGCCGCTGCTTCCGAAAGAATATTAAGTTAGCGGTTTGAGAAACTGTTCTGCGACATAAAAGGGAAATAGTAAGCATAATATTTCTTGCAAAATTTTGCCTGCATTTATTGACCCTGATAGTGCTTGAGAATTGTAATTGAATGTAATTGAAATTAAGTATTTCGGTGTACCACAGCTGACTTTGATCACGGGGTGATGAAATAATTATCTCCACCACTGTAAAGTGTTCGAACAGAATTGGATGTCGTTACGACTGCAAGAGCAAAGCTGCAGGATGCAATCGTCAATGATAACCAGGATATGGTAGAGGATTTTGATCGTGCTTTGTACATGAAAAGTCTAAGCTTGAACTGGATGACGTAATGTAAAGTAAATCTTCCAAAATATCTCGGCAGCCACAAAAAAGCAACGCCAGCTTATATCAAATCAAGTCCGCAAAAGCCAAGCTAGCAGACATAGTAAAAATCGAAGAGCAGATGTGATATAATCACGACGCGGGTATTTGTAATTAATAATTTCCAGCAAAACATGAAAGTAATTTGTAATTTGTAACTCAACTACATTTTCACCAGTAATTCCATGGTAATTTGTAATTCAATTACATGTCAGCCTGTAATTTGCCCATCCCTGATGGAAGGTTTATCGCTCAAGGCTAAAGGGACTTTTAATCCTACAGAACAGAGCCATTCGATTAGCTGGGGACCGAACCCGTTACCCATCCCACAGATTCTATTTATAAGCACTTGCGCATAATAAATATCCACCAAGTCAACTCATTTCAATTAGGCGAGTTTATGTATAAACTCGCCTATTTGAACTCAAGCAATCTATTACCGCCCGCATCTAAAAAGCTATTTAATTTCTGTATCCCAAATGGATCCTTACAGCCGTAGGTCTTCTCACAATTATAGATCTGTGCATTCAAGAACTAATACCCGTGAGTTCTCAATTAAATGTGCTGGTCCTAAAATATGGAATAACATACCTGGCGATCTTGGTATTAGGCCTGTAGCATATTTGTGTCTATTTAAGCGGAAATTAAGACATCATCTTCTGTTTTAACATAATCAATCTAATTAAAATCCTACAATGTTAATAAGTATCTTAGTTTTATTGTTGTGAATGCGTTTTGCTAATGACCGTTGTGAATAGGCCTATACCGTGCTTTGTTTTGTTCTGTTTTATATTTCCGCCCATTATTGAACCAGTTAATTACTTAAGAATTTTACTTGCATAAACAACGTTGACTTGTACTTGTTACCCTAACCAGCTGCTACAGACCTACTTGTAAACATGCAAGGGTGACCCTGATAGCGGGACCAAGATCCCTTAAGGGTTTTTATCTCTTCCCAGTTTTCCCGATCACTCTCTGAATATGTGTTGACCACTGTTGTATGTTACTTCACTGTATGATTGGAAAATAAAAAAGATGGCTATGGTTACATTTCTTTTCGAACTGTTTCCCAAACCCATAACCAAGTCTCGCATCAACGAGCTCTTCTTGGTTTCTGGTCAGAATTCACTGCTCTGGTTTGGTGCATTCTGTCCGCTCCCTAGCAAATTCAATTAGTTTCAACGCATTACACCAACATTGCGTTCGTTATGCCGACTGCATTAAGTCCTTGGAAAAAACAAAATTCTTGATTATCAGAAAATCTGACTTCTCTAATCGAATTTGACTTTTACTGCGATTTCAACCTGACTCGACCATCGATCGATGGCTTAGACATGATTTATAACGTGCTATATAAACATTTAGATTTGACTCTTCTTCTTTGCATGCTTCTTTTATACATCAATATTTTCTAATGGTTCAAAATGCTCTACCTCAATCTTCGTTTCCCCCAATGTTCTTTCCTTTCTTCCTCTATCCCTCCCTTCCTTCATTCAGTCGTTTCGATCTTACCTTACATTATTCATTTATTCTGTAATCCATGATGAAGACTTACATGTACTTACTGTCTCTTGTCGTCGACTGTATGCCATCACTTGTTTCAAGTGTTATCCATCCTATTTCACACACATAGGCTTTTGCCGAAAGCCAATTACCTAAAGCCTAAGTGCAGCCTAGGTCTATTCGTGATAAGGCACACATGGCTGACATATTGAAGGTTATGGAACAAGGTCGGCAAGTGATGATACTTAATTGTTGGGCTAATCTATCTGCTGATTTAATTTGCGTATTTAGTAAATTAAGACAGTTGACAATAGTTCTAAATTAGTTCAAGTTATGCCTACAATCAGAGTAATTAATTAGGCTGGAAAATTGCCGGAATACATTTTCATCGAAACAAAAGGAATTAAATTCTGTGTGTATACACAGCTGATGTTACAATTAGCCTAAGCGCTTTCTTCAACTGTTGGAAACTGAACCGCACAATCCAAAAGCACTTCAAGTAAGCCGTATATGTGTGTGCAAAAAGAAATAGTTCTGTCTTAGTGGAGAGAACACATACCCGCTAATCCAGAAGTTGAAAGTGAGAATGCGGGAAAACTTACTATGGAGGAGCTTAAAATAATAGTTGATATCCTTTCCATAAGTCGCTGTCGTGTTGAAGACTCAAGACCAATTGAGACTATTCAAATTTCTTACAACGTTTGGTTGTCCTAAAAGGAGAACGGCTATTGCGGATTTGATTCGATTCATACTTACTTAACTCTAAAAAATCCCATCTTTTGTGGTTTTACTGCTTCTTTGAACACACACACACACACAAACACACACACACATTGTGTAACTAATTCTCGCTCTATTCTTTATCTTCCATGCCCTTCCTTTCCTCTTCCATTCGAAGTCATGGAGTATTCCCGGACACGACTCCGTCTAAATCTCTAATAACTGCATAATCGTCTCCAACGTGCCTATTTCGACTCACACGGATCAGCTAGATAGATTCAAGTTGACAACATTCTTACACAGATTTAATCTGACGAAACTTGACTATATTATGTACTTCGGCTCCCTCTCTCCTCACTCGCTCTCTGTCTCTGTCTCTCTCTGTCTCTGTCTCTGTCTCTCTGTGTTCGTCTGCCTCTCTACTTAGTGGTCTCTCAGGATTCTCCTCTAAATAGAAAAATACACTAGACTGCAAGACCTAGTGTAGGAATACCGCGTCGTGATTATATCACATCTGCTCTTCGTTTTTTACTATGTCTGCTAGCTTGGCTTTTGCGGACTTGATTTGATATAAGCTGGCGTTGCTTTTTTGTGGCTGCCGAGATATTTTTGAAGATTTACTTTACATTACGTCATCCAGTTCAAGCTTGGACTTTTCATGTACAAAGCACGATCAAAATCCTCTACCATATCCTGGTTATCATTGACGATTGCATCCTGCAGCTTTGCTCTTGCAGTCGTAACTACATCCAATTCTTCCTTCGACTAGCATTTGCTGGATCTTTGTTCTTTCTGGTAGGCTAATCGTCCAAGATAATTTTGAGAACATCGTTAAATGAACTTAATATCTGACGTGAGAGGCAGTCAACAGTCAGTAGGCCTAGTTCAGTTGTGAGAGGCAGATCTTTAGTCAGTCGTTCAGGCAATTGACCGTTTTAGCTCAGTTTGGCTGTGTCTGATGCAAGTGTGGTTTGCACGTTTTGCGTACTCTTTGGCATGTTGCCGTTGATAAAAAACATTGGTGTCGTTTCTGCTGAGCAAGGACTGTCGTCGTTGGCTACCGTAATTGCCTCTGCCAGACCTGAGAGGCCGAATCCAGAGGGCATCAATCAGATGGGTAACTCGGAACTCGCCATCCTCGGGTACCAGAAGAAAGCAAGGAGGAAGAAGGGTTTCCCTAAGCGCATTTCCGTATCCTGCGACCGCCAGACACACGCTCAACTTGGGACCGGGTCCGCGACAGTATATAGTTTCTCTGCTCCACTTGCAGCATTCTTGCTCACTACTCTGCTTCCGAGACTTTGCTATGTTCTAAGCAGAAAGCTAAACTCAGCAAGTCTGTGTGCGATCCCCAATGATTTTCTTGTCTGGCTTCAATGCGCACTTCTCAATTTCTTAAATGTGTTGTCTAAAAAAAAGTAAATGTTTTTTGTATCTTGTAACTAGTATACGGTGTGCCAACCGTAATTTACTATTGATATACTAATAAATTGATTGATTGATAATTAAATTGCATATAGCCTATAAGATTTTTGCATTACACATTGGGACATGGCACAATCCACGGCGCAGAAATACAGGTGTCCTCCAGCAAATATGCTTTCTAGAAGACTGCATTGAAGTAACATGGCAGAAGTTCTGTAACCACAAATTTAGAATTCAAGTTGATAACGAGACTGAAGGACTTACTGATTGAATTCGTGTCCTAACGATGTCGTTGTTTTGTGTAGGTCTATACCACGCGCTTTCATGGCGACAACGCTGTGTTTACGGAGCCGCATAAATTTTCGTTGTTATTAAATCCGCCAACAAGATGAAACCAGAAGACATGCATGTAGCGATGCAAGGAAACCATGCAGTCACAAACACACAATGCAAAGGCAGATCGCATTTCAAGGTTCGACATTCATGGAAAAACAATGAAATTGTGATTTAATAAGCACGAAAATTGTCAGCACTCGATTGAAGTTGTAGAAGATAGATTTTACTCGTGAATGCACGCTATACCAGCATTAGCCAATCTTCACAGAGGATTCGTGCACAACCTGAGGTTATATGGAAGCTACAAATACGACATATCGACTAAAGCGGACCATCGTCAACGACAATTTATTATTCTACAGGTTTTGATCGTCAGATTTAACTGCAGCAGCAGCAGCATCCGGGTTCTTTCAGTTGGCATCTTTATGGTCCATTCATCTACAAACAATGACAGCCCAACCATAACACAAGATTAATTGGACCAATCTGAACTATAAACATTCATGGCAATAATTCGTCACATAACTTCCTATGCGCCGCTACACAAAACACATGTCACTGGGTGCAATAACATAATTTATAATTATTATATAGAATAGAGCGATCAGATGTATTGTATGTAATAAAATACTATACGTTGATATATATTAAATTCATAGACAGATATATATATATATATATATATATATATATATATATCAGGGGTGTAGCAAGCGGGGAGGCAGAGGAGGCACCGGCCCCCAGTTTTAAAACTGGGGGGGGGGCAAAGCCCCCCAGTTTTATTTTTCAGTGCCCCCCATGTACCCCCCAAATCGGTGCTTTTTTATGTTTATCCAATGGATTTTTAAGAATACTTTTGTTAAGATAATTTTGCCCCCCCCCCATTTTTAAAACTTCTCTGGGGGGGGGGCAAAATTCAAAAAGTGGGAGGGCAAAAAATATTTCCGCCTTGCGCAATATTTTTTGGATTATGCCCCTCCACTTTTCATAACCTTGTTACATCTCTGATATATATGTACACATATATATTATATGCGCATGTATGCAGATGCCTACATGTACCTACGCATTTGTACGTACATGCATGTACTATATACATACGGCAATGAAAGTGTATGTACATGTATATGCGTGTACCTTGATGCAAGATATAATTTTCTCGAGAGCGAGTACCGTGTAATCTCACCATTAATATTACGAGAGCTTCATCATCGTCATCGTCACCGCCTTCCTCTTCTGGTTCTTCCTCCGGCTCTTGTTCTTCTTCCTGTTCTTCTTCCTCTTCATCATCTTCATCATTCTCGCCCATTGACTTCTCTGGGCCGCCTTCGTTGCCCTGGCAGCATATAAATTTTCCAAATTGCAAAGTGTGTCGGCCACGAGCCCCCTCTTCTCGCCGACACGACCGACCAAAGGACCGACGGACCGACCGACCCAGCGCCAAAGAACGGACGGGCGGACGGGATTCAAGTAGGGTCTTAAAGAACTGAGTAATAACAAAGGCGAACACCGTATAAGAAGTAGGAGGATTTGGGCGACGAGGAGGAGGAGGGATAGGGATGAGAGGGAGAAGGAAGGAAGATAGTTAAGATGATGAATGACAGCTGGAATAGGAGGAGAATAAGGGTAAGACGAAAAGCATGGAGAATAAGGAAGAAGAAGAGGAGGAGGAGGAGGAGGAGGAGGAAGAAGAGGAGGAGGAGGAAGAAGAAGAGGAAGAAGAGGAAGAGGAGGAGGAGGAGGAGGAGGAGGAATAGGCGATCGTAAAGTTATGCTTAGTGTATATGTATATCGATTGTATTTCTTACAAATTAAATACTCTTACAATTATGCTGTGTTTTCGATAGACTGTGCACATGACTTACAACATCGAATAAACTTCTGAGTCCTTGTAAGAAAACTGAATCATCAGTAGAGCAATTCCTTGTACGTGACAATTTCTATACGACTATGTTTAGAATTAATGCCATTATTTCATACCTCTTGTAGGCTATTGAGCGTTTGCTTGTAGTCTATATAATAAATAATATATTCTTACTTACTTAATCGCAAAGGCTACTCTCCGTAAGGACAATTCCTTGTAAGGACTTCAATATTAATTATTATTTATGATAATTCGCTGCAAGGCCAATTATTCTTCGTAAGAGGAATTGCTTATGAGGATATTTCCTGTTGAGGGCAATAGATCGCATGGCCTCTTCCTCTTTGCAGTCTATTATCCGAAAACAGCAAATTATTCTCTCAAGGGTAATTCCACATGAGAACAAGACCGTCTACGAATAACACGCTACGTGAGACCTGTTTAACATTTTCAAGGTGCATGGCGTAAAGAGGAGGTTTGGTTTCTTCTTCATATTTTTGAGTCTGATTTAAATGTTTTTAAAAGTCATTGGAAAAGGTCTGCTGAGGTGACATTAAACACAAATCACATTTCTAATAGCTTATTTCAAGCGCATATATATAAAAACATATATATTATTATATATAGCCAGGGGTGTAACAAGCGGGGGCAGGGGGCCCCCAGTTTTAGTGCTCCGTGCCTTCAATGTGCTTCCCCAAATCGGTTTTTTTGTTTCTCCAATGGCTTTTTAAGGTCACTTTCTGTAAGATAATTTGTGTCCCCATTTTTAAAATTTATGGAGGGGCGAAGTTGAAAAAGTGGAGGGGGGGCAAATATTTTTTAGAATAGATTAGTAATGTAATGTAATGCAATGCATATCAAAAATTTCAAAAATTTCTCAACGCCCTCAAAAGCTACGTCAGGGAGACCAGCTTATTCACCGCCACTATACCAAATCAAGTTCGCAATAGCCAATCCTCTCGTTTCTTTTCGGTGCCGGGTCGAAAGCCAGGGAGTCAAGCCGAGGAGACAGCGTGGTGCTACGGGGGTAGTCGATGATGACGGTGGTCATTTGGTGACACAGCTCTGGTAATTCCTCATCTCTAGTTTAGTTGATCTTCGGTCTTCAATTGTCATAGTCTCATAGACACGTTTCATTGGAATAGGCCTACTTCTAAGAACATCTTTCTTCTGGCCCAATAGTTTTTTAATTATGCCCCCCACTTTTCAAAACCATGTTACACCTCTGTAGCCTATGAATCATTTTTACAGAATCGTCCAGAAAGTAATACGCGTCTAAATTAGATGTATAGTGACAGCTTAATACCTTTCTCCAGTACGACACGTTTATCTGTTCGTCTACTTTCCTTCCTTCCGTCTGTCCGTCCGTCCGTTCGTTCGTTCGTCTGTCTGTTTGTTTGTAAAATGTGCGCTCGTAAAGTTTTTAGATTTTCTCTAGAACAGGAATCGATGTCGTTTCTCGTCTTAAGTGAACTTATATCGTGATAGACCGATAAAGAAGCAACCAAACAGAATAAAAGCTTTGTCTGCAAGCTTTGTCTGAAAGCTGTGTTCGTGTTACTGTCATACAATAGACCTACGACACGATGTGAATTAAAGTGAAAGGCAACTCGGTGCACATTTCCACCGTAGACCCCATCACAAGGCATCACGAACGCCACTCGATCAGTAGGTATGCACGTAAAGCACTCTATGATTGAATAATAGAGGGAGTAAAACCTCAGTCTTGACTCTACTTCGATAAGGTGGAAGAAACAGCGTTATCTGGAAAACGCTTATGGTCAAGACGCGACAGTAATTATGAGGATGGCGATCTTATTCGATACGAGTGGAGAAGAGAACGTAGAAAGCGGAATCGATACCCGGTATACCCTCCTGAGGGTTGGTTCAGGAATATAATATAAATATAATGTAAATATAATTATACGTCCTATGGTATATTTATGGTATTTATAAATTTATAAATGGCGTGTTTGCATTATATTTATAGCAGATACCACGTGAGCGTATATGATACGCGCGTATGTAATATAATAATCAAAGAAGAAATTGATTTTTATTAAAAGAAATTATTTAATGACAAGGTCCTATAGGTCGACGCTCTTCTTATTTACGTGAAAATATTTGAAATAATAATCTGAGAACACAATTTGCAATAAATAGCCTATGTAATCAAGGAAATCACCAAGATCAACGACTACATCCAATCAGGCAAATTCAACATTCTGTTATGTTCTGCTTATACCAGGATAATAAATAAATGATTAATGATTATTTTCAGATCTAATCTAGGATTAGCTCCCGATGTTGTCATGTATAAACAATCGAGTTTTCTCAACGTTCGTCTGGCACCCATACGAAATTCTTCGACTGATCTGCGGTTGACTCCAAACAGACTTTGCCTTCTTCGGTACAGAACTGAATACCATCCACGCCTACACTTAGGTCCCTTTCTACAGCACATCTTCTCTCCACCATTGATTCCGTCGTCCATCCACAGATCTTCAGCAAACGTTTCGCCCGTATACGACAGTTCATTTCGCACGGAATGCAATCATCTCCATTTAACTGGTGTTCCATTACAGTGCTACAGTGTTACTGGCTGTGCTAATTAGACTACACGCATACGCGATCACCAATTTTTCTCCCTTCTCGTAGGCGTACACGTCGCACGAGCGTTTGACCCAAATGTCACGAAACAGATGGAAGCAATTCGATGCCTCCATCGAGTTCGAGTTATGCTTCTAATATGGAATTGAATGCGAATCATGCTTCTCGTAGTATCCTACTTTGAGAAATTACGCACAGGCAAAAAATCAACGGACTTCTTTTCTGGGCTTGGTAAATTATCATCTGCACATTCAGCAAGGGTGATGCATAGAAACGTGTATATAGTCCTCCGCTCGACCCAATTGGTTAGATTAAAAAATTCGTAACATTTAGATCTACTATCTCATTCATCAAACGAACTGAATTTTGACTTCTGTCGCCTCTATTTTCAAATTAAACGGAAATACATACATACATGTACATGCCAAGCTATCAAGTGTAGACCACAGGCACCTGTACGTTGGGGGTAAATTGCCTACCACTTGCCTCCCATCTGGATTTCCCATCTGAACCTACATATGTAAAAATATAAAACTTAACTTTAAAAGTATTGCATAAATTAAACCTGGTTGGCATTGCTCACTGATTCTTACAAGTGTTTGGTGAAATATGTGACTAACATAGTGGACAGACCTACGCCTCCCAGTAGCAACTTCGGGACTACTGTCAAAATGTGAAAATACGAAGATAGGCCTACCTAATTATCAGTGAACAGTATGTAACGCCGACAAGCCACACGCTAGAATCAACACGCAACTAACTGAGCAGACGAACTTAAGTCGACGTAATATGCTTTTGAATCATTAGGCCTACTGGTTCCATACTCCATATTGTACAGTCCAACAGGGCAAACCGTATTTCAAAAGTAAAACCCTTAGCCGCATTTTGGTAATAGACCATTTCGCAGTATAAATTTCATAACACGGATTTTATAATCGACGCGACGGCTTAATAACAACTAAAGATGAGAAATAACAGCTCCACCTAACCAAATGAAATGAACATGGTTTTGCTGACCTTAATAAAGTATTGAATAGCAACGTCACCTATAGAATGAAATGAGTCTGGTCCATAGCGTAGCCAAATACCCACAACAAGCAAACACACTTCGATATTCCCAATATTAATTCTATGGTGAAATTCCATTGGACCTGAGACCGGACGCATCGGACTTGAAATCCACCACCTGAACCACGAGAAGCGCTTTTCTGTGTCCTCCCTATAGGTTATCTGGTCACTCTTTATCATCTCTGAACTGGGAAACTGTATTTGACAAATTCAACGAGGGTGACGGTCTCTGCACTCTGACCAACAGTAGGCAACGCTTGGCCTTGAACAGAGTTGCTTAAAACTAAACACGACTAGGAAACCTACTAGTATAAGGCCATAAGCCCACACAGCCACTCCCCATCTACCCGGCACCGGCTGGATTTCGATTTCCCCTAATGCGCCTCTACCTTTAGGATGCATCCAGCCTACACGCGCAACGCCCGTCTACACGACACCTATTCCACGTGTGCGCCGTGGTAGAGGCAAAACATCACTCTTCCCAGGCGGACCAACGCTATCTACTCTGCATAATTAATCCGTCAGTGGGCCATAGGCAGAGTCTCTAGCAGAAGGCTGCGAGACCCGCGTGTATAGGTGAGGGCTAGCTGTCGTTGTACCCAGCGCGCCTCTAGGGGCAGACTGTGGGAGAGACGTCGGCGATACGGCGGCAGTTTTAAGGACTGTCATTCAGTACCTTATGGCCCATAAGTGGAAGACTGTGGGAAGGATATCGTCGCTACGCCGCTAGTTGTATGGGATTGTCATCCGATCCCCACAACGCCATAAGTGGCCAACGACTAGTTACAACGGACCGTGAGATTTTTTTATTACAATTAACATTCGAATCTCAAAAGTGCTTAATCCACCATGATCACACACTTTTCAGATTGTATTAAACAGTTCTGAATGTGACTCTTGCATGAAATTGAAAAAGACTTCCAGAGTATTATGAAAACAATTATATTGTAGAGTCATAGTTAACACATAGGGGACCGTGTCACCTTTTAACTAGAGCAGTCCTCCACTGTAGAGAAAACTAAAGAATATTACAAATTGCATCGATTTCGGTTTCTGGCTCACATAGTATATACTGACGGTAGTAGAAGTTGGTAAATCCATGTCTTAATGTTACTGTACTCTTTAATCGCAATTAATGACTCAAAGTCAGTATTTTAGGGATGTTGTCTTCACCAGTCTCTAAAATAACCAGACATGTGCTCCATAATAGGAGAAAACTATTTTGCTCCCATTCTGAATCATTTTCAAAATGCCAGTTACTACATAACGATACCTGGTCTAAACACACTTACAAACTCATCCGGCGCCGAATTGTCCGGCGCCGAATTGTCCGGCGTCGAATTGTCCGGGAACCAAGTTAACACCATCATATCACAACGAGTTGCAAATAGCAAAACAGTATTTAGCTCAAATGAATTCCAATACGTAGGCTAATAAAAAAATGAACAAATTACACAATTACCTTAGTTATGTGATGATGCAGCATTTATAATTAATAGTTTCAGGCTTTCAGCAAAATTTTTGACAGTATTCTTCATTTCAACTATACGCATAAATGAAAATGCACAAATTCTGTTCTGCTAAGTCTCCTAATGATATGACATGGCTCTAAGGGTAAAGCCTCAAAGACATAAAGACATTCCGACATATTACTATTATATATATTTACCCGGTATCCATCAATAAGGTCGCGCGCACAAAAGATCGCGCCTCACAAGGTCGGGCACAAAAGGTCTCAACAGAAAAGACCGCGGTCTAATCAGGGGCCGTTCACATATTATATAACGCATAAAATTCCAATTTTTGACACACTCCGTACCCTTAATAACGTTATATAATAGCGGCTGTGACCCCCCACCCCTATATTATATAACAGATCTGCTACCCACCCGCCTACCCCACCCCAGTCTATATGCACATTAAAAGGCATACAATCCACATAATTATATTGCACAATTTGACACTTTTATAACAATACAATGTTAGTTAGTACTTTAATAGTAGTGATTCAACTGATAATTGCCTCTATTCAATTCTAGAACTGCAGTAAAAATCATCATAAGCCCAATTAGCTATGTAACAAAAGCTACCTTAAAATTGTGTACTCTCTCATGCCAACGATGATAAGACCGGATGTATGGAGCTCCTCTGCATCTTAATAATCGCACTTTTAATGGCGCTAAATTCACTTGTATTAATTACGGTAACTAATTGGGTAGTCGACGATTGTCACCATGTATCTACATGTAAGCCTACGTACTTTAATACAGCATGATAATTCATGATTGTGACGTACATCCTATTTAAAAACACGATTTTTAGTTTCCCTCCTGTTTTGCACTAGAAATGAGCATTATAGTATCACACAGAATGGATTGGTTTAATATTGTACTATCAGGTATTTATCGATAAGTTCGTACAACTCTACCTATTTAATAGCGTATGATGTATACAGAGTGCGTACTACAACTGCAATTGGGTATTTAAGCAAACATAAACTATTTACACATACTATAGAAAATGAAATCAAGCATCATGATAATACCTACCAAAATAATTATTTCAAGTGAATTAATTTTAATTTGAACCAGAATCAAAACAAAGCACACAGAATTGAATTTTAGAGCGTTTAGAGCTATGCACAGGAAATTGTTAAAATTGTAAACAGCAAATTGTTAAAAGTGGATTTATAAAATAATAACTAAGAACGTCAAATCAATTCACCACGTGGCAGCTAATGGTGGTAGTTTTGGTTCACAACGTATTGTGAACTTCGATTAAACAATGAAGGTCCGTGGTACGTGGAATTTCCAAATGGCAGGCAAACAGGCAAAATAGCATAAGCTTAAGAAAAGTTTGTTATATAACAAAACCTTCAACCTACCCTCCCACCCTACACAATATAACGCTGACAAAACCGGAACCCACCCACCTACCCCTTGAGCGTTATATAATATGTGAACGGCCCCTTAGATCGCAGTGCTGATGATCGATAAGCCAATGAGTCGCGAGTTTGTTGCTTCTTGTGATGTTCATGATATAAAGCCAATAGTTTTTGGGTAATCTAGCTTAGGTTTAAGTGTAATTAATTATCACATTTCATCTTCTTAGGTTTAAGCATGATTAATTATAAACGCCAATAATGAAAATTTTCTCCATCGAACACAAAATTTATATTCTTTTACTCTACATCTAAGCAGAAATCTCATCATCAATCCAGGTTCTAATTATATACAATTATTTTAACCAGTCCAGCTTCCATTTGAACGGCATTTTTATAATCAGCAATTTGGTCGCATTTTAAGGTAATTATTTCATGGCAGTTTTCAACAACTTTACACCCATGTTGAACGGAATCATTCTTGCAATGCACAATATGAAGGACGTTTCCTGTGAGATGTTCTGTGTGTATGTTATTGGTAACGAGGATTTGCAGAGGAGAGTTGACTCCTCCGAGAAATACTGTGTGTGATCAATAAGATTCAATTGATTTGATTGCTTAAATAAATACTTAACAACATTATGCTTAAATGCCTCCATTGATCATCTTCATATAGCGTTCCAATGTGACTTCTTTTCTTGGGTTAGTTCGGAGACTCTCCGACTCCGGAGTTAAGCATTCAATATGTCCTCATTTGTCCTCCTTCCCAGCTGTCTGTGTCTCCTTGGACTCTCACTGTATCTGGCAACAATAAGCAAGATTGAAGAATGTGTTTACAAATGAAAATGATACTCTACCAACCATGACTATTCTTATTGATGCATGACCATGCTCATTGAAATTTAGTTTGCTAATGCCTTCAAAGAAACTGGCGAAATGGCGACTTATCTATGCGAAGTGCAATATGTGCACATGTCTTGAATTTAATTGCCATTGTTGAAGATAAGCAGCATCATGTGATATTCATCTTTGATCTATAAATTGATCATGATTGTTCAGAATTAGTTTGAATGCAGTTGTAGAATATTACTTGCTAAACCTGTGCTGTACGTGTTTCTGTTTAGACTATGTGAGATACATGCCCTGCTAAGATTCTCATGAAGACGCGTGTTGATGAGACCCAGTAGTCAAATAATGGTGCGTATTTGAGTTATTGATTGCTACAGCCTTACAGGTTATTAATTAGTAACTTACTATCATTGTCATTACAGCGGATAACTTTGCTGCGAAACGTTCACGCTTAGAAGTAAGCTTACCAAATAAAATATTGTCGTCACCGTCTGTAGGCCTAAATTAAGAGCTAGCTTGGTCATCAGATAGTACAGCACACTATCCTGAAAACAGTTAGAGAATGGCAACGTGCTGCTGCCAATCTTCGTCATGCAGTCAGTTGGATTATCTGCACGCCCAGAGACCACCACGAGGAGGTGTTGGCAAAGGTCTCCGTAGGCCATTCATTGCAGTTCTCAGGCAGTAGAAAGTCGTCACAAGTTTGGTATCACCCACAAATAGGCCAATTTTAGAAATGTTCAATTTGAGTTATTTGCTTTTACTTGGATTGAAATGCAAGGCAAACATTGGCGCTAGGGCAAAATGCGAAAAAATGCAAATCAGAGATATGATTGTGCAGAGAAATACTATAGCCAGAGGAAGTTCGGAAATGACATATGCTTACTACACAAGCATAGGCCGATAAGTCAATGAGTAAGCAACAACAAAGTCCGTGATAGTAAAACTGAATGAGAGAAAACGGAGAGCAAAAGAACAGACACTGCAGCGATAGCGAAAGAGTGAAAAAGAGACACTTAGTTTGAAGATTGAGAAAAAACAAAAGACAAGGTTAGCGATTGGGTGTATGAGATAGAGAGAGGAAAATAGATGATAAATGAAAATAGATTGATAGATAGATAGAAAAGGCAGATGCAGAAAGAAAGACTGCATAGACAGATAGATAGACCTATAGATACATAGATATACAGACAGAGATAGATAAATAGATTAATAGAGAGAGTCATAGTTGATAAATGGAGATAGATAAATATTAAACAGCGAGAGATATATAGATAAGAGAGAGAAATTACAGATAGAGAAATAGATGAATTGCTAACTAGATAAATAGATGTACATATAGATAAATGAATTGATCAATAGACAGATAGATATATAGATAGATAAAACTGGGAAAGAAATATTAGATAGGTTGATAGATGCACGAATAAACAGATCTGTACATCAATTGATAGGTAAGGAGGCACATAGGATGACAGATAGATAAGTGTATTGAGAATATTATTATTAGATAGGCTTATATACGCAGAGAGAAATTGGTTAATATACAGTGCGATGAAGAAAATATGCCGTTTGGGTGAGAAAAAGTACGACAAACATGAGACTGAAAGTAAGATCGAAACTGAAATAATATGGACGCAGCAGAGGCAGCACGTACTTAAGAGTGAGAAGTACGGTTAAAGCGAGTGAAAGATTGAGAGCATAATGTAGGCTATATTGTTAAGAGTATCTGCTTATATCCCTCTGATTGCAACATCTAATAACGTTCAATCACAGACAACTACGTCAGGTTAACGAGTACTAGGTCAAAATAGAAAATAATGAACTGCCTGAGAGAATTGTAATGAGTGGACTACCCAAATGTACGCTACTAAATATTATGCATAGCCATGGCCCTACAGAGAAAATGTCTGAGGTGAATACAAAACTATCTTCGAACACCTTAATCTCCTCATATCAGGCTGAATGCAACATATTCATTGAACACTTCTTATTCGAAGCAGTCGTCTTCAATAAACTGGTGTCCTGAATTTGGGTTTCGAGTGGCGCTTTAGAAGTTTTGAGAAGTTAACGAATAGGATTTTAGTTACATGTACCAGCATAATTTTTATACGGTATGCCATTTTATTTTCGTCTGTGCATTTAGATGGAACTAATTCGTGTTGAATTGTTTACTTGTGGAGACAATCAATTATCAGAACTTAAAGTAGAATACACGGATCTCAAACTGACGTCCAGCGTATACCGAAACTGACCAAAGTAAGTGAACAGTAAGGCAGAAAACAGAAAGAGATCTAGAGGAAAAACTGAGAGCAGGACAATGAAACGAAAGTTAAAAACACAGTATGCGCTGAGAACGGAGATAGTAAGCAATGAAACTCGACGATGATGATGATGATGATGATGATGATGATGATGATGAGTCCTTAGCCCTCAGACAGGTCCATTGGCTTATATGCCACGCCACATTTTACAAGGATGAGGCGACTTCCCATTGCCTTCCTTCCTCACAGACAACTCTGGGCAATCAACTTGTTCAGTGACTTGGGTCACTATACAGTGGCTTGAGGTAGATTCGAATACACGAGCTTCAAGTAACACGGCATAGAACATATACCGCTAGGTCTATACCTCCGCGTCCCATATTCATTCAACCTAGTATACAGCAATTAATTCTATAGCTTAGAATTCTAAAACTCAACTCAGAACTGTAGTCCTTCCCGTGTAGGTCTTCATATCGAGCAACGCATCTCCTCCTCCTCCACTCGTCTCCTCTGTCCATGCCCAGGTCCTTCTCGTCCTACTCCCATGACACCTCCACACTCCAGGCACCTCAGGTCGTCTCTGATGATTTCCAGTCAGTTCTAAAAGACAAAACAATAATGCATACTGTCATAAAGTTAAGAAATGGAGTGAACTAGATAACAGGGAGAAAAGACGTAGAGTACGATAGATTGAAAGAGAGCAAAAAGTAACTGTATCATTTAACTGAGCTGCGGGGGTCTGCTTCCATCGCTCAAGGAGGGATTGACGCCCCTGAGGAGACCCAAGAAGAGGGATATAGACATAATAGAGCCGTTGACAGACGTAAGTAAGGGGAAGAGAAATTTAGAATAGAGACAGGCAGACAAGACAGAAAATGCTCTATATTTCATTATCCTGGTCGACATTTTGCTATTTAATTAGCATCTTCCAAACGACCCGACGATATTATTAGCAACCAATCTATGGGATTTAGTTCAAACCTTCATAAAAACTGGAACTAACCTAGCCGCTTGCAGGACAATCGGTCAACTGGATCAGTTGACGGCTTCACGAACGGGTCTCGATGGAAATATTGCAGCCGGAGACAGCTCGAAGACAGCTTGAAGACAACAGGCACCTCTACCAGGATGGACGGTGCCAAAACTGCCGCAATTCTCTGGCCTGAAGCTGCCAGGATTGACGGTGCCAAAACTGCCGGACTTCTCTAGCCTTAAGCTGCCAGGATGGACGGTGCCAAAAACAGCCGGAATTCGCTGACCTGTGTAATTTATAAACCTGCTGATATTGTATAAATCTAAACAGTATTTAATTGAGTAAATTTTATTAAGTTGATAAAGCATTGTACAGAAAATAGCAGACCTATTTTTGCTGACTTGGTGCCACCAATCGTCTGGCATTCTGAAGCTCAAATTGCATGTCTTGCTATGGCTGCTTACATGGAAATGGTTGGGTTATAGCTAGAATAAAAAGACCTCAGAGGGCAGTCATGGATCCATACAATCCAGCGAAAATAAGGAACTTCTAGACTTGTAATGAGTGGACTACCAAAATGTGTCCTACTTAATATTATCTCAAAGCCAGGACCCTCTAATGGTCTGAGGTCGACGTCCAACTATCTTCAAACACCCTATTCTCCTCATATCAGACATAAAGAAACTTATTCATTCAACGCCTCTGAAACAACGCAGCGTTCTTGGATAATCTGATGTCCTGCGTTTGGATTTCGAGTGGCGCTTTAGAAGTTTTGAGAGTCGACGATTGCGATTAGAGTTTACAGCAAATTTTTATACGGTCTGCCATTCTCTTTTAGATGATACTTATTCGTGTTGAATTGTTTACGTGTGTAGGCAATTAATTATCAGAATTTAACCAACGGAGGATACACAGATCTTAAACTGGCGTATATTGAAACTCAGTGGCGTAACGATAGGGGCAGGGAAGGGGAAACCACCCCCGGGCGCAGGCCAGAGGGGCGCAACATTTTAAAAGTAAAAGTTTGCCCACATAAAATTTTTTTTAATTATTGAATTCTACTTCAAAATATTTAATTTTAAAATAAGCACAGTTTGATTCTCAATTTTAAATCTGAAAGAAGCCATTCCAGCAGTCTATTGCACGTTTTGTAAAAAAAATTAATCGTATGGTGGCGTCATAGTCGTATTCTTAAAAGAATTTTCTATTTAACTCCTCCGTGGACGTACAATGTACAAGTAATATTTCACTTAATTAAAAACGCCATAATTTCCGGCCCTGAAATTCCCGCGGTTTTAATGATTGTCGATCCAGGAGAAATTGTCGTTTTAGTCAATTACTGGGTTATTTAAACATAATATCAATCAGGTATTTCTTGTTTATTATAGTGATATTATTATTATATTATAAGAAGTCTAAGAGTATACAAATTAATCTTTATGGGGGCCTATATATAATCTTTTCCTGTAGCCCTGTACTATGTTGCGTAGACCTGTTCACAAGTGGTGTCTGTAACAGTCTGTTAACCTGTTTCTGTGTTTCATATAAAAAATAGCAATACTATTTCAATTTAATTTCAAACTGAGTCGCATTGTGAAAAGTGCCACTGATCGTTTAATAACTGAAATCAGAACCCGCTCGCTTTTCTCGTTTGCGAGAATTGGACGCACGTCTTGGATTTCTTTTGGAAATAAAAACTAAAAAGTCTCATGTCAGGAGGTTCTACCGAACTGCTAGAAGCAAAATGTGCAGATCTGGCAAATTATTATGAAGGTGACATTGATGGAGATGATCTTTTCCGAGAAATTAATGACTGCAGGATGCTATTAAGTAACAGAAACCAAAGCGACGTAGTTAGTCCTGAAGTACCACTGGATCTACTGAAATTTTTGATATCATATGACGAAGATGTGTTTCCGAATCTGCGGATTGCTTTACAACTCTTTGCAGTTTCTATTGCTACTCGCGAAAGAACTTTTGGCAAACTAAAATTAATACTGACCTATTCACGTAGCACAATGAGACAAAACCGATTGCGTAATTTGACGCTCCTCAGCATTGCAAGAGAGGTTTTCGATCAAATTGATTTTGGCAAAATAATAGATGCGTTTGCATCTGCAAAAGCTTTAAAAATTCGCTCGTAGCCAGTGGCCTTAAAACTAAGCAGGTACATGTTACAATGTCAAAACTTTTTTTAAACAATTTTAAAACTAGTACAAGCTACTGCTGACCGCTTTGTACAAATTAATTGTTCTTTAAATTTGTTATTTTGTATTAAAATAGCTCATAAATTTAGTTTCATCACTTATCACAGAGCCAAAAACCACTAGCATTGAATAAATCAAAAACCATTTGTAATATTTGTAAACTGTAATTGTATAAATATTTACACAGTACTACGAACGATTAAAAATATACTAGAAAATTAAAACGGGGCGCAGACATTAAACCTTGCCCAAGGGCGTGTTACGCCACTGCCGAAACTGACAAAAAGTAGGATAACGTGGAGCAAGACGTCCATGCGGGCAAGACGTCCCCAATCTTATTATACATGTCCTGAGGTTGCAATGTCTCTGCCTTGTTAATGCAATCTAGAATTACCACAAAACTTATATACTGTGACGCGAAATTAAGCGCTTAACTACCAAGGTTTTTTGGATTTTTTAAATAATTTTTTCGACTACATTAATACTGTTGCTTGCAAAACCGAGATAGCAGTTGTGAAGCTCAGAAATGTAGTTGCTATATGCATGGGGGTAAAATGTCCCCCGCGTGGACGTTTTGCCCCAGCCGTGGGGCAAAAAGTCCCCTATTCTCAATTATTTGTTTTCTTTAAAATACGCAAACATAGGATGTTCAGTTACTTTCTGCTTTCAGGGACTGATAGCCAATCTTGAATGTCATTTAAATAACACCAAGAAATTATTATATCAACCACAGCGATAACAGGAAACAATTTTTCCTTAGATGGGCCGTTTCTCCCCGCCCTACCCAAAGTGAACAGTAAGACAGAAAATAAAATTAGAAAGATTTGGAATAAAACTGAGAGTAGAGCAGTGAGACTGAAGTGAAAACTCGGAGAATGCACTGAGAAAGATAGAAAGTAGCGAAACAACCTTATGATGATGATGATGAGTTCTCTGCTTGCATATGCTGCCTGGGGTTGAGAAGAGTGAAGTGGTTGCTTTCATTCCTCACGGACAATTGTGTGTAATCAAGCTGTAAGAGTTAAAACTCTTGAGGTTAGAACTTACTCTGTATACTATAGACCTCTGCATATTGAGCAACGGATACCCTTGTCCACTCGTCTCCTCTTTCCGTTGCCAGTTCCTTCTCGGCTTCGTTCCACGACATCTCAGGTTTCCGGCAAGTTGTAAAAGACAAGCCAGTGATGCATAACGTTGCAAAGCAAGAAAGAGAGTGAGCAAGACAACAGGGAGAGAAAGACGCGGAGTAGCCTAGGATAGATTGAAAGAGAGCAAACAATAACTTTATTACTTAACTGAGCTGCAATATGCCAACGACATTTTTCTATGGCAAAGCACAGAGATAAGTTTTCAAAAATTGTAAAATTCTGGTTCAGCCAAACATAAGAAAAAATCTTGGGCACTTGAAGGAGAGAAAATAGGGTAAGCAGTTCAAAGCAAAGACAAAATTGAGCTATAACTATAAGCAAACTTAAGACAAGAGGAAGAGAAATAACAAAGAGACAGGCAGAGAAGACAGAAATTGTTGTGTGTCTCATTATCTTAATTGACATTCCGCTATTTAGCATGTATACCAAGCGACCTGACGATTTTGTCAGCAACCAATCGTCTGTCTATCGCCAATCAAGCGATCATGCCCATCTGTATCAACTACGAATAAGTCGCAAACATTCATAGAAAGTAGAAACTGAAACTAACCTAGCTGCTTGTAGGACAGTCGGTCAACCGAATCCTTGCACTTGCTCCTGACTGCAATTGAGATCCTTCGAATGAAGAGCTTCACACGGCCAGCGGTTTACAGCATCACGTACAGACCTCGATGGAAATATTGCAGTCGGCGACAGCTCGAAGACAGCTTGCAGACAACAGGTAGCGTTTCATGTCAGATGCCACAGCACCTCTACCAGGATGGACGGTGCCAAAACTGCCGGAATACTCTGGCCCTAGGCTGCCAGGATGGACGGTGCCAAAACAGCCGGAATTCGCTGACCTGTGTATTTTACAACCTGTTGATATTGTATAAATTTAAACAGTGCCTTAATTGAGTACATTTTATTAGGTTGATAAAGCATTGCACAGAGTGTAATATATAGCTCAAAAATAGCAGACGTATTTTAACTGACTTGGTGCCACCAATCGTCTGGCATTCTGAAGATCAAATTGCCTGTCTTGCTATGGCTGCTTATATGGAAATGCTTGGGCTATGGCTAGAATAAAAAGACCGGAATTCTCTGGCTTGAAACTGCCATAATGGACGGTGCCAAAATAGCCGGAATTTTCTGGCTTGAAACTGCCAGGATGAACGGTGCCAAAACAGCCGGAATTCTCTGACCTGTGAATTTATAAACCTGCTAATGTTGCATAAATTTAAACAGTGCTTTACTTGAGTAAATTTAATTAAGTCTATAAAACATTGTACAGAATGTAATGTATAAATCTGGTAAAGAATCCTATTAGGCCAAAAAATATGTTCAATTCAATCTTCTCTTCAATCTACATTACTAATGTTCGAACATCTAATTAGGCCAAGGCTATTCGTCGAAACAAGAGAAGACAAGAAATAAGATAAGAGAAAAAGAGAAAGCATGCAATCCGGAAAACAATAGGCCTACACAACAGAACAAGTGAAAGTAAAAACAAGGGTTTTTATTGACTTTTGGTAATCTGGTAGCTGGCAAATAAAAAAATAACATCAAAATTTTTAGCTTAAGATCGTTAATTTGATCTTCAAAATGAAAAAAATTCGATAAGAAATCGTTGTTTGTAATTTGTTAGGTCTACCTGCTACTTCTCGACGAAAATTCAATCGAAACAGAAGTTGGCGAATCAGAATTCGAAAGAACTGCGTCGAATAACCGCAGACTTGCGAAATTTTCGCAAAAATCCGGAATTCGACCGTCTTCTTCAAGATCTGCTCCGCAACCATAGCAACTAACAAGTTCAATACGCTGACGAAATCATGACGACATTTCGCCTTTGGCAAAGTGCCAACGTTTGTCCAGCATCGATAATAATTATGCTCATCCATAGGCCTATTATAAATAAGTAAGTAAAGTAGGCATATTCTTCAATAACGATACTTACGATACTAATAATTTTCGCCTAATGTCTAACCGTTCTATGATAACATAAATAGCAGTCACCTAGAGAAGCGAAATCGATATACAGGGTGGGCCAGCATAAATGGTCCAAATTTGTGGACAAAACTCCGTCAAAATTTGGAGTTATTTATAATGAATGCATCAAATTAAAGGTATTTCACTCTAGTAGTTAGATTCAAAAACATTGGTTATTGCATCTTTAACCTTCATGGCCCCGTCACTAATGACTAGTGTTGTTTTCATAATGTTTTAATTTTAGTTTTAGTTATAGTTATGATTGTTATCCTTCATTTTTAGTTATGGTTTAGTTACAATTGTTTCTCAGTTATAGTTTTAGTTTTCGTTGTAGTTTCTATGTCTCAATTACAGTTTTAGTTAGTTTTAGTTTTGTCAATTTTAGTTTTAGTTAGTTTTAGTTTTGTCAAATAAAGTTTTAGTTTTAGGTAGCTGATTTTAGTTTAAGTAAGCTAATTATAGTTTAGCTGAAGTATGCTAATTACAGCTTTAGTAATTTAATATCAATTTAAGTTAAAGCAATAATTTTAAGTATTAGCAATAATTCTTTAAATCTAATTAAATTCTTTAATTCTAATAAAATACTAATACTTATCGATCGTCAATGGTAGACCGTAATAATTATGTGACATTTGTCATACATGAGGCCAAAGATGAGAGAAAGGAAAATTTCAACATTTCTGAATTAATTAGGTGAACTTTACGCAGTAAGTATCATACATTTTTGCTAACTAAAAAAATATAGGATTCGAATTCGCGGTAAACAGTAACTGGAAGTAGACACATATCATTCTCCGCGTGTGTCTTAGAAGAGTTCTGTATGGTATAACGTCCCATCATCTGCAGAATTATGTACAAATCATGCAAACAACGAATAGGCACCTAAGATAGGAACGTTTTCAAGCAGAAAAATTTGTTTCAATCCAGCTAAATATCGTTTTAGTTTTAGTTTTCGTTAACGAAAACGTTTAAATTGCGCTAATTGACATTTTCGTTTTCGTTAACGAAAACAACACTACTAATGACAGCAAAATAGGGCAGCTAAGGCTGTTCCAAACATTTCTTACACTTAAAAACTAGTACCAGCGCGACTTTTTCTATGCTAATATTAGAGTGAAGTATCTTTGATTTAATGCATAAATAATAAATAACTTACAAATATTGACGGAGTTTTTCCCCTGCAAAGTTGGCCCATTTATGCTGGTCCACCCTGTAGTTATGCCTTACAGAAAAGTCCGCTTGGTGAATGACTTCATGACATTTCTCTTTTCTGCACTAAGATTAACACAGTTCTAATCACATTAACAATACACAATATGCCACATAAAAACGTCGTTACAAACTTCTCTGTCTGTCTGTCTGTCTCTGTCTGTCTGTCTGTCTGTCTCTGTCTTTGTCTGTCTCTTTGTTTCCGTCTTTCTCTGTGCCCCGGTCCGTCTCTCCTCTCTCTCTCTCTCTCTCTCTCTCTCTCTCTCTCTCTCTCTCTCTCTCTCTGTTTTGGTTGTCACTATCTGCCTTTGTCTGTCTATCTGTCTGTCCATCTGTCTGTTTGCATATCTGTCTATCTCTGATTATGCATGTATAGACTGTGGTCAATATTTTGATATGCAGTGACAGTCATAATGGTTCATCGACTTGACATTCTTGTTTAGAAGTTGAAGGTCTTTGTTCGATAAATTAATATCAAATCCTTCAAATTATGAGGTGCTTCTCTCCTCCCTTCACTCTTTGTCCCATTAATGTTAGGTAATCGAATTTTCTGCACTCGTGATAGAATCGTCCTGTGCGCAGCTTTACCAAGCAGCTTAGCAAGAAGGCCTTCGAATTATGTAGCTCGTGCATGCACTCCTCTGCTTTGAGGTGGGTAATCGTGTCCTGTGAAATTGGCAATTTCTTACTAAGCCGTGTAACTTTTCAAGAACTAGTTCCTCATCTACATGTAGTACTAGGGTGACAGCTGACGTGGCAGTGGCAATTGTGGAAGTAGGGGTGGAAGTGGCAGTTGGTAGTGGTCGAAGTGGTAGTAGCAGTAGTGGTAAGGGAAGTAGTTATAGTAGTAGTCAGAGTTTTCATGGGTCATGTCGACCCGTCTCGCGGGTCGGGTCGGGTCACGAATATCTGTAGATCATGCGGGTCGGGTCGAGATCCTGGTCGGTCGGATTGGATCGGGTCCCAAACCCAGACCCAGATCGACCCACCAATTTTTTGCAGAGCATAATTTTCAACTCCATGCTGTTCATAATAATTCGTTACGGTTTACATCTTCTGCGCACGCGTTCATTGGCAAGAAATCCTCAAGGCACCTGAGTTAAGGAAGATCATCAGCTGACAACCAATAGCCATCTCAAAGCCCATTTTGAACCTGATGCGCGCTATCGATTGGCTTCTGAGTTAAATAATCGGTCGCTCTTTAAGTGCCCGATTATTTAACTCAGAAGTCAATCGCGCAACTTGATGCTACCCTTTCGGAAATATGCACGAATAATCATTGAGGTAGTTAGGAGGCCACGGGGGCGTAGGGTAACGGACAACACACTGGCGTAAGGAATAGTAGGAAGCGAGATAGATTCCTGGCACCCTCTCCCCCCCCCCATACGATTGACTAGCCCTTCCATTCGCTAGGCGGCGGTGTTGGTGGATGGTTTGTAGAACGCGATTGACTCCCTTCATGGCTGCCTGAAATTTACAATCAACTCCTGTAATAAGTTGTGGTCATCCGTTCACATCATACTTACAATCATTATGTTGCGTGTCAGTTTGAATCAATAAACGAATAAACTAATCATAAACGTAAAATGCAAAACACGTTAAACGTTTGTGATCATCATCATCATCATCATCACCAATTTCTTGGCTGTGATGTGTACGAACAGATGATCTACTCTGTCCTCGTTCATTGCTCCTCTCGATATTATTCAAAGTCTAGTTATTTTCAGGAACATTCAGGTATAATTTAAAAGGTGAAAACATTTCATCAACATCCTAACAACTTCCCATGCGCTTTCGAGAAAGAATTTCGGAGGCGGCGACGCTATATAAATGTAAAAACGAATGAATGAATGCTATCTTTTTACTATTTTCGCTTTGTGTGATCATAAACGGTATTTATTCACGTACGTCTCGTATCGAAGAACTCTCTGTTTGCGTGGTTTGAAACAAGACCGAGTCGTTGGCTTTGTTTCTGAGAATGGTGTAAGCGTCATGATCAATCAATCAATCGATCAATTAATCAATCAATCAATCAATGAGCCTTAATATAGCGCACCTTCGAGATATCTACTCAGAGTCGCTCCCGGACCGACTACGGCTGAAGAGAGCAGTTTTCAGTAGTGAGTAGAATGCGGATGAGAAGGTTTTGGGGCAGAAGGCTGAAGGCAGAAGGCTCTTGGGGTTGCCCATTCCACGTGCAAAGGTTCGGTTCTGCATCATAGAAGTGCTGACCTTGAAGGGGACAGCCAAGTTTTCCCAAGTAATGAGTTCTTGATGAACTTCAAACACAATGGCGAATGGAGACATAATATCTGAAACTGACGTATCTGTCTTCGGTCTTTGAGAAAGAAATCCTGTCATGATGATGATGATGACGATGACGATGACGATGACGACGATGAATATGATGATGATAATGATATGAGATGATATTATGATAGTGATTGAAAATGCAGTTATAACGGAAGCAGAATCTCTTCTTCGCTGGCCTCCAACTGACGTACGAAAACAAACTGCTAGTGATTAAGGAGTGACTCGATGTAATTAAAACCGGATCTGCGTCTTGAGACGTATAAACCCGGTGACCCTGCTTCGTCTGTTGAGGCGAGGACACATCGACGACGTGGCAGGATTAATCGACGGTCTCACCTGACGGTCACTGGCGGACCGACACACGGACAGGAAGCGGACACACGTAGACGGGAATGGGTCACACCCACAGACGCACGCAGGCAAAGAGACAGACGCATTCGATATAAAAGCTTACCTATTAATGCACCGGTTGGCCTCTAGCAAAACACGGAGCCGGGCAAATCTACGAATGCAGCGACAGAGACAGGCACACGGGAATATAGAGAAACACAAACACACTTAGATAGGTGCGGTAGACACATAGACTTTAGCCGAAGGCCATACTGACAATGAGGGAAAGAGATAGAGACAGAGAAAGAGGGAGAGGGAGAAGGAGAGGGAGACAGAGATAGGGAGAGACAGAGTGGGAGGGAGAGAGATAGAAAGAGGCAGAGACGGAGTAAAAAGACAGAGTGAATTACATTGGGACAAATTGAAAAATTAAGACTCATTGCAAAATGAATTAAGAAAAAAGAGTGCACACGATCGCAGAGGTTACCATCAGAATTTTTAATCAATTAATCGATCAGTCGATCATCACGCGGTTAATTAATCAGCTTATTAATCCTCTGAATCGATATATTATCCTCGAAGGCAATTCGATGCCTCCGACTGCAGCAACGCCGAGGGATCGGCTTTCATCGCGTGTTTATTCTGCATTGACCTCCGTCGCCAGTCCCTTCTATGTGTCTGTTTGTCTGTCTGAATGTCTGCCTGCTTGACCGTCTGAATGTATACATATGCTCTTTTAAGGTATTTTATATATGCCTCGGACAGAATATATCTACGCATCAATAGAGAGCGAGACAGAGATAGAAAAACACATACGCAGAGAGGAAGGCGGACAGACTAGGGGTCATATAATTATATCTACAGACAGATGTATGTTAAAGATATATATATATGCATTATAGAGTCGATGACATGGATACATAGTGAACGAAAGGTGGACGCAGGAAAATATAGACAGACAGACAGAGAGACAAACAAACAAATAGACAAAGCAGCAGACAGACAGGCAAACATACTATATGGCATAATTATCCGTTTAGAGTTAATTGACTTAATCATTACTCAGCATTTTTACACATGTTTTTCAAGGACAAATGGCAAAGCTCTGAGCAATGCATACTTACAAACTCGGACAGATGAATCAACAGGGTTAGGCAGACAGATAAATGGACAGGTAGGTAGACAGACACACAGACAAACGGCAATGTAGAGACAGGAAGAGACATACATTGGCGATGATTCGCCTGAGCTGTCGAGATGTATTTCTCTTCGCTCTGAAGTTGAAGACTTAACGCCTCTCCTAAGCCGGTTACTTCATGTACCTTGGAAAACAATATAAACAGACATGGACGACTTGACCGAAGATATATCATGGTCAGACGTGTTTAGGAATGTGGAGAAAGAAAACGAGCCAGAGAGAGACAGACAGACAGACAGACAGACAGAGAGAGGAGAGAGAAAGACAGACAGAGACAGAGACAGAGGGAGAATGAGAGAGACAGACAGACAGAGAGAAAGAGAGTGAGTGAGTCAGTCAGTCAGTCAGTCAGTCAGCGAGTCAGAGTGATGGCTTAACCCAACCGTGCCTCGGAGTCTGTTCTGTGCTGGATCCAATCCGTTCCTTTCATCTTAATCTGTCTCTGAAGAAAAATTGAATAGAGATCAAAGACAATGACTGGACTGCGTCGCAGACAAAGAACTGTTGGAATAATGTGTAGAGACAACGACAAAACGATTCCATTGAAAGAAATTCAAAGAATAAGCAATCGCAGGTTCAACACATCATACGCATGCACACCTACATGCATGCATGCATGCTTACATACATACACGCATACATACACACATCCATATACACATACATATATATACATACAAACATGCGTACATACATGTATACCCACGCATGAATACAGAGGCAGAGTTTCTCGACAGTCAGTATAGACATGCTTCTATACATAATTATTAAGTACATTCACCAGCATGACGTATGGTAGCTCTAGGAATTCAAGCTGAGATCCTATAGCAGGTGATTGTGTTGCATGGCGGGAGATCCTGATTGCGGGCTCCACAAGCCTCACAGAACTGATAGATGGACAGACCACAAATGGCCGCACGGTAGCCGAATTGATAAAGTGTATGTAACACGTAGACCAGTCCTACGTCGATCCTTCATTTACATGGTGACTGGGTAAAGATCTTAAGTTCGGACTCGTTGGGTCTCCGCTGGTCATTGCTCTCTGATGGACATCCAATCTGACGTGACGCAGCGCTCATGAATGTGATAGTATTCTGCGCCTATAGCTTAGAATAGTGCTGTAGAAATCTGGAGTTTACGATTACGATTACAATTCCTGTGAAAGTATGGAAAGTAATTGCAGTTGTATTACGTGTATTCTTTTATAATATGCGACATCCTTTTCGACGAAATTCAAGGACGCTTGTGGTCATGCGATAGCACGTGTGTAGGCCTGCGTGTATATGCGTGCTTGTCTAGGCAAATGCGTGTGTGCATGTGTGTGTATGTGTGTTTGCGTGTGTGTTTATATTCGTGCGTGGATGCGCGAGTTCTTCAGTGCGAATTCTTTCGTATTTTAATAATCCGCAGCCAGCGTCGTCTGATTAATTGCAAAAGGTGTTTCGGATCAAATCATTCGCCTTTCAATATTCAAATCCTTCTGATGTCCAGTCCTCCTATATTGATGACGTGTGATCGCCCAAAGCAGCGTAGGGTGTGGGCTTCGATACGTTGTGGTTGCTATTGCTGTTGCTGTTGTTATTGTTATTATTATTATTATTACTATAATTATTACTATAATTATTACTATAATTATTATTATTATGTTTTAATGTTTTAAAAACTTTTAATGTGCATTCATCTGTTCATAGTATTTCACTTTCATATTAATATTATTATTATTATTATTATTATTATTATTATTATTATTATCATTATTATTATTGTTATTATTATTAGTATTATTCATCATTGGCATTGCCAACGGATCTGTTATCATGCTATCTGGGTCGCCGCTTGTCAGTGGACTGTAATCTTGACATGGTGCCCTGAAACGCCACCGCATTGAAACGTTGGATCAATGCCGAGAAGTTCTGGAAAAGGAAGTTTGTCTCTCGGGTGTCACCGGTAGTTGTCGAAAGTCGGCGTCCAGTCTCAGACAGAAAGGCGAGGCCCTCACTATTGAGGGGACCGAAGGTTTCTATAGCGATTGGAACAAAAGTGTATTTCTTCTCTAGCTCAGAATATTTTGTGTGTTTCCTTGTGGCTGCTGTCTCCGCCGCTCCTCCAGCTATGGAAGCTGTTTCGGGGATATAGGAAGCGGCCACTGTGTCCACCACAGTTGCGTCCCAAAGTAAGGTCCGCCCCCCACTCCACGGTATCAGGGTCTGCCCGTCCGGTCTCTTTCCATCTAATCTGGAAAGACCTGACGGTTCCTTGACTGCTGGAATACCGGCTCTGTTGAGGCTGCGATGGATAAGGTCGTTGATATTACAGTGTCTTGCTTGACGGCCAAAACCCAATGAACAGGACAGGCCATGTGCGCCTCTGGCAGAGACGAAGGCGCCGCATGCGCAGGTGTGCGGCTCACAGATGGCCACCCCTAAACGTAGGCCGACCGCCACCCTCACGGTATCGTCCTCCAGTCTGAGATCGCGAGAAACGAGCGGGAGAGCGTATAGCCAGTCCGAGGCGTGTGGTGACTGCAAGGCCTTTAGTCTCGCCTGGTCGTAGGGATCCTGTAGCTTTTCTTCTAGTGCAGACAGAACCGCGTTTAACAGCGGTCTGTCAAAGTGGGCTTGTTTATGGCCTGGCGTCGTCGGGGCAGAAGCTTCGGTAAGTTGAAGCCAGGTAGACATCGCCGAGTCGCATGCCGAGTCCGATTTCACCGCTGCTGATTCTAAGATGAGGGACTGGATCTGGAGAGTGCCCGCGGCTGAAGCCAAAAAGGCGGGAAGTGCCAGCGAGGACGCCCTCCTAATTCCCAGTCCTCCCATCCTGATCGGGAGAGTGGCCTGACCCCATTGGTCATCGGTCATCGAAATGTTGAAGATTCGCTCGATCCCTGCTCGCAGTAGATCATCGTAAGCCCATAGACGCGGGTGGTCGTGGCAAGGGGTGCATCTCAATAAATGCATGAGTTTAGGCGAGCCGATCGAATGTCTAAGGATCAGTAGAGCGTCTTGTCTAGCGATTAGTTGCAACCTGTCGAGGGCAATTCCGAGGTCGGCCACACAGGTATCGATGGCTGAAAGCAGGGCATCCGTCGTGGAAAGCGGAGCCCCTAGGAGCACGGCCGAAGATGCATTGACTCGGGCGAACTGTCCTAGGAAGCCTTGACTAACGTCGTTGATATGGGCGTCAGAAGATATGAGTTCGCATTTTTTGCGGTTGAGCGTGAGGCCAAGTTGCAGACATCCCTCTTCGATCGAGTTAACATCCGCCTCAACCACCTTAGGATCTCCACCCAAGGTGAGGTCGTCGAGGTATCCAAAGGCCAATGGTGAAAGCAGGTGGTTAAGGATCGGCTGTAGCCGTAGGCAGAAAAGGAGAGGTCCCAAGGGATCGCCCTGTTGCGAACCTTCTTGCGATTGTATCGTGAATCTCCCGAATTTCCGAGATGTCGCCTCGGCGTAGGCAAGATGGCAATATGCGGATAAATCAGGAATGAGTTCGTCCACTGATGCGAGCATGAAATCTCGGTGCAAGCTATTGAAAGCGTTCGAGATGTCAAGCTTCACCATTATTGAATTCGTGTCCATGCTGGTCAGGAATCGTCTAGCGGCGTGGGTTGCCGCCTCGCAGCCTCCGGGAACGCCAACCCCCAGTTGTTTAGGGGTTAGGTACGGCGTGACACGTGGGACGGCGTATGCGTTGGCGCATTTAGATGCGAGTCGACGCCACACGTATCCAATGGCTATTGGTCTTAGACCACCACAGCTTTTACGGAGGGCGAAAAGAGTACCTCCGAATAAGATGGGCCGTACCTCTTGAGGGCAGATGCCGGCCAGTAGTAGATTGATAAGAGCAGTCGTCGCTCTCAGCAGCCCAGGTCCCGCGTCTGGATCTCCAATCAGTTCCGCCACGTGTTGGGGGCGCAGCCCATCTGGGCCGCCGGATGACCCCATCGGGAAAGAGCGCATCATTGTGCGAATCTCCTGCTCTGTCGCCTGGAAGGGTGCGCTTGAGGTCGATCGAAGGATGGCTGGGCGGTCACGCGGCGGGGCAGGATGTTTTTGGCATAGAAGTTCCAGTGTCTCTTCATTAATCGGCGCTGGGGTGTCGCCAGAACAAAGTATGCGAGCTGCCGCACTAATGTTTCCATCCTCCAGTTTTGCGGCTACCGCCGCCGCCAGTGCCTGTCTTCCATTCGAGCCCGTAGGCCTCTGCCCTTCGCGGGTGTCCGCGTCTGGTTGGAAGATAGTGTCGGCCAAAGTCAGCCATCCGTCATAAAAATCTGCAATGCGCTTCTTGACGATGGACGTAAGACTGCGGCGTCGGCCGCCCCTCAAAGGAGTTTCCAAAGTTCCCGCACCAAAGACGAGGAGGCGCCGCCATCCTGCGAGGTTCGTAGGGTCCGCCAAAATGGACTCCATAATGTCGGTTAGAAGGCGGCCAGCTCCTGATCTAGCTCCTTTGGGAAAATGCCTGAGAAGACCTCGTGAGAGGCAAGGGTGTCGCATTGACCTGACAGGTCTCGGGTCCGAATTAGGGGCGGCATCGGTCGTCCGTTCTTCGTCAGTCGTGATTTGTTCGGGATTCGCATTTGTCGCGACGGTCACCGAGCCAAAAGGTGCCAAAGGGAATCCTGAAGATAAGGGCGGCTTATTCGAACCCGGACATGGATTGACCCTGGGCCCGTGTTGGTGGACCATGCCGTCCTTGTTATGGAGTTGGCGAACTGAATGACATACATTGCATGTCCCTTGTGCCTTCTTCTGTTTAAGTTCAAGTGTCCCTATCAGGGTCGGTGAATCCGTTCCCTTAGTGATTGTGCGATGTGCTAACTTGTGATTTTGATTCATTTGAGAATTTGGGAAACAGTGATGTTGTTTTAATCTTCTGGTTTGATTTCTAGAGATTCAGTTCAGTTTGTTTACAGTTGCGCCGCCATTTAAAAAATAAACGTTGCGTTGCCATTGACGACTGTGACGCAGTCGGTCTTTAAACATGGCACACGGCCATGGGCGTAATTATTTAAAACTGCGACCAATGTTGGTGTTGAAAATAAAGTTTAAAAACCCAATATTATTGAAGACTTAGCTGATCAGCTGTAGTTGAAAAAATCCATCGGGTCACGAGACGAAATTCCGTTAGAAGATGTAAAAATCCAACGCTGACGATAACGCGATCCGTAGTATTTTTAATTTAAAAGTGGGACGTTTAAAATTTGCCACCTACAGCGTCGTAAGCCCATAGACGCGGGTGGTCGTGGCAAGGGGTGCATCTCAATAAATGCATGAGTTTAGGCGAGCCGATCGAATGTCTAAGGATCAGTAGAGCGTCTTGTCTAGCGATTAGTTGCAGCCTGTCGAGGGCAATTCCGAGGTCGGCCACACAGGTATCGATGGCTGAAAGCAGGGCATCCGTCGGGGAGAGCGGAGCCCCTAGGAACACGGCCGATGATGCATCGACTCGGGCGAACTGTCCTAGGAAGCCTTGACTAACGTCGTTGATATGGGCGTCGGAAGATATGAGTTCGCATTTTTTACGATTGAGCGCGAGGCCAAGTTGCAGACATCCCTCTTCGATCGAGTTAACATCCGCCTCAACCACCTTAGGATCTCCACCCAAGGTGAGGTCGTCGAGGTATCCAAAGGCCAATGGTGAAAGCAGGTGGTTAAGGATCGGCTGTAGCGGTAGGCAGAAAAGGAGAGGTCCCAAGGGATCGCCCTGTTGCGAACCTTCTTGCGATTGTATCGTGAATCTCCCGAATTTCCGAGATGTCGCCTCGGCGTAGGCAAGATGGCAATATGCGGATAAATCAGGAATGAGTTCGTCCACTGATGCGAGCATGAAATCTCGGTGCAAGCTATTGAAAGCGTTCGAGATGTCAAGCTTCACCATTATTGAATTCGTGTCCATGCTGGTCAGGAATCGTCTAGCGGCGTGGGTTGCCGCCTCGCAGCCTCCGGGAACGCCAACCCCCAGTTGTTTAGGGGTTAGGTACGGCGTGACACGTGGGACGGCGTATGCGTTGGCGCATTTAGATGCGAGTCGACGCCACACGTATCCAATGGCTATTGGTCTTAGACCACCACAGCTTTTACGGAGGGCGAAAAGAGTACCTCCGAATAAGATGGGCCGTACCTCTTGAGGGCAGATGCCGGCCAGTAGTAGATTGATAAGAGCAGTCGTCGCTCTTAGCAACCCAGGTCCCGCGTCTGGATCTCCAATCAGTTCCGCCACGTGTTGGGGGCGCAGCCCATCTGGGCCGCCCGACGATCCCATCGGGAAAGAGCGCATCATTGTGCGAATCTCCTGCTCTGTGGCCTGGAAGGGTGCGCTTGAGGTCGATCGAAGGATGGCTGGAAGGATGGCTTCAATAATTATTATTATTGTTATTGTTATTATTATTATTATTATTATTATTATTATTATTATTATTATTATTATTAGTATTATTATTCATCATTGGCATTGCCAACGGATCTGTCATCAGGCTATCTGGGTCGCCGCTTGTCAGTGGATTGTAATCTTGACATAGTGCCCTGAAAAGCCACCGCATTGAAACGTTGGATCAATGCCGACAAGTTCTGGAAAAGGAAGTTTGTCTCTCGGGTGTCACCGGTAGTTGTCGAAAGTCGGCGTCCAGTCTCAGACAGAAAGGCGAGGCCCTCACTATTGAGGGGACCGAAGGTTTCTATAGCGATTGGAACAATAGTGTATTTCTTCTCTAGCTCAGAATATTTTGTGTGTTTCCTTGTGACTTATTATTATTGGTTAAGCTACAGCTGCATAAAAGAGCCTCTGAAGGCAACTGTTATTATAATAATAATAATTATTATTATAAGTAATAATAATAATAATAATAATAATAATAATAATAAAGTGAACTGTTTGGCAACGGCAACGATCCATCTGAACGACGATACGTAGATACCTTCGCAACTACAGCATACAGCAGCTGCTGTATGTTGTCATGATGGGTCCACGGGCTTCAGACGATGACGCTATCTGTTGGAGATGACCGCGACATGGTTGCTTTCCATCAGCCAGGAGGCGAGTAATCGGATTAATTAAGAACGAGATTCAATTCTGATTAGGAAACTGATCCTCGTGTAACCATCGATCTCTGACTCCGCCAACATTGCATAGCACGGAAATATTATCCTATAGGCTGTGCAAAATCCTCTTAGGCTTACGGACACGTGCACTAAGGGGATTGTCTGGCTTTATTTAAGCTGTAAACAATGATAATTATATAATTACATAAGCACTATAGGATATTAACATTAGGCATTGTCATTGTAGGCGTGTGCGACATAATCGTTCATTAGTATTTCCATCGATCAATCGCAAGTCTTATCTAATGACTTCTGTAGCGCCGTTTTAATGATGCACCTGACACTCGATCGCATGCAGTCTCGTGGCCTAGGCAACTTGCAACAAAAATGCCTCCAAAACAAACAGATGCCCTGTCAAGGCCGACGAAAATGTGCGGTATATGCAATACACCCCCTAGATAATTTCAAACTGATCTGAATACACACGTGGGCCTTTTATGTATAATGTAATGCAACTCATCACTGAGTCACGAGTCACAATGCTCAGCTATACAGTAAACCTAGTTCACTCATTCAATCATCCAATCATTCATTCATTCATTCTTTCTTTCATTCATTCGTTCATTAACAATGATGCGAATAAATTCCTCAGTTTACCAGAACTTCCAATTAAGTTGCGCCTATCGCTCGGTCTTGAACTATATAAGCCGTCTGAATAGTGGCCAATCAACCAAAATATTCGCATATATCAGAATATATAGACCTATACAAAAAACGCTGCACTTGGCTCGTGTAGGCCATATATACGGACGAATGGATTCGATTTGAGATCCTCAATTTGGACGATCCAAGAGGCTTCGTATACCGAACTGAGTGATAAAGAGTTTTGTTCTGGTGTATACAAGTCATGAGGCTGCAGCGGCGTTTTCTTCGATTATACGCTTTGTTGCCTGCGAAGATTTACAGGTCCCTCGTTTCCGGACAGAGATGCGAGCAGCGTATCTGGTCTTCTTTCCATTGGAACAGGTTTCTATAATTATATATATATATAATTATATATATATATGTGAAATGCCTAATGATGTATATGTACGTGTGTGTATCTGTATAGTATATATGTGTATATATGTCATATGCGTATGTATGACTATGCATGCGTGATTGCAGATAGTCCAGATAATGAGCCTTCAGTGCATATATATATATATATATATATTATAAATTACAGGTGCAAATATGGTCTAAATGGTCTGTATGTATTATTATTATGTAAGACATGTATATTATATACATGATCAATATATATAAATGCAACTTACACGCAAAGGCTAAATATTAAATATTTATCTCCACTTAATATTAAAGGAACGTATACACACATATATATATATGTATACAATGTGTTTCTCTATAGTGCACTCAAGGTGAGCATGTAAGACGAATTAATGCAGTTGTACTGGATGAACCTATAAAACGAAACATTCCGTGTTTTCTGAACGTGTGCGGTTCTAAGGTACCTTTGAATGTTCAATCATTTGCAGTGCAGTGATTATACGAGAAAATGCGCTTAATTAAGGTTCTGACGGACACAAAGCCATTGATCGCAAGAAAAGGTTTGCAGGAAGATCTCCTGCTGCTTATAATATCGTCAGCCACAGTCTCTCATTCTCTTATTTAAATCAATCATCATCGTTGATCCGCATTTCTTGGCATCTGTATCTTCTTATATAAAGTGCAAATATGCACATGTTACCTTACATAATATTTCAGATATAGATACAATGATATATATTATTTAGATATAAAGGCCTATTCTTAATTATATCAGCGCTGCGTCAAGTAAAGGGGATCTCCCAAGGTGTCCAGTGGAGGTTCGGGTCCGTTTGCCAGAGAGACCGATAATTGCAGGCAAATGCATGATAGGTTGACAAAGAAGAAATATATTATATATAAATATAAACAGGCCTATATATACATATATATATATATTTAAACCTTCCAAATAAATCCTTATTTAATCAAATGTGTTTCTATATTAAATATGAAATAAACGTCAGTGTGTTATGAAATTGCAATTGTTCGCAGACAGTCTATATATCTCTACGGTTTTAACCAATGAAGAAAGCTCTGGATTTGTGATGAACAACGGACTCACTCAGATTGTATTATAAAATACGCAACTTATGTAGCGCTGATTTGGTCCACGGAGCAGGAAAAGTAATAGCGACAATTGGAATGCACATATATTTAGTCATGAGGTCGACTTGACAAATTGCCACTTTATGCCGTGAATATCGCTGGCAATCCGCTGGCTTCCATGCAGTGGGCGCGCACTCTGTGTTGATTGGAAAGGAACTGACTCGTTGCCCAATGCAGGCTGCAGTGCACAGATGACTAATGGTTATGTTGCCTCAGATTGGTGAGTAAGACTGCATCAAAGCCTCCAGTCTAAGCATTCGACGGGTTGTAGTTTAATGCTAGAGTTGAAAGACCAATCCATACCCTAACACCAGAAGATCGATCGTTGTCTAAAAGAAGAAGGAGAAGGAGTCTATAGTCAGACGTCGCTATATATGTTGCCATATATTTGCACGTAGCCTATAAGCTTGTGTATGCATGTATCAAATCACACCTTATATAGCTCATTTTCGCTAAATTTGTCAGAAGCACTGTTAGTACAAGTTAGTACAAAATTAATGTCTTTTAATAAAACGCCTCATTTTGGCCTTCAAAAAACATATTCTCTTATGCGACACTCTGGCAGATATAAAAAATGCGTTTGGAAACAATTTCTAATTTAATGTGCCCCAAGCGCCCGTTACGTTATACTTCTGATTCAACCAACGACGACGCCTAGCGAAAGAAGGACTAGGGATGGGGGAAGTCTACTACTCACTTCCTCAGCTCTGCAAGGATTCAACCCGCCTAACAAACTAGTGAATCTATACCTGTGAAGAAGAAAAGTATGTAACTAGCTATGTATCTTCCACAAAAACGTTTGATCCACTCGACCAATTGCTCCTTCGCTATGAGTAACAGCCACCTTCGCTAAAAATGTGGTTCAACCAGCAAGCCATGGGGAAGTCATGTTCAACACCTTTCAGAACTGTAAGGACTACTTCACATTATTCCGACCTATGTAAATCCGGGTTACTCAGCCAGTATCTTATATAAGGATTTTGAATCAGATATTATTGAGAGCTGTCGTTGGGTAAGAGAACATGGCTGTGTGCTCTAATTCTTAATTGGTGAATGGAGAGGGTAAGGAGTAGAGGTGGGAGTTGGCAAAGAAATGTTTGAGGTTGTGCAATATGGAGAAGTCCAAAACTTGGCACTGGCTATGTTGGCAAGTCAAAAGGAATGGCACGTAGAGGAAGATGGTTCCAGAGGGATGGTCCAACGCACGATATGCACGGTCTAATCATGGCTACCTAACAAGTGTGTTTTAGGATAGCGGGAGGAGGTCGATTGACTATTATGGCATGTATGTATGTATGTATGTATGTATGTATGTATGTATGTATGTATGTATGTATGTATGTATGTATGTATGTATGTATGTATGTATGTATGTATGTATGTATGTATGTATGTATGTATGTATGTATGTATGTATGTATGTATGTATGTATGTATGTATGTATGTATGTATGTATGTATGTATGTATGTATGTATGTATGTATGTATGTATGTATGTATGTATGTATGTATGTATGTATGTATGTATGTATGTATGTATGTATGTATGTATGTATGTATGTATGTATGTATGTATGTATGTATGTATGTATGTATGTATGTATGTATGTATGTATGTATGTATGTATGTATGTATGTATGTATGTATGTATGTATGTATGTATGTATGTATGTATGTATGTATGTATGTATGTATGTATGTATGTATGTATGTATGTATGTATGTATGTATGTATGTATGTATGTATGTATGTATGTATGTATGTATGTATGTATGTATGTATGTATGTATGTATGTATGTATGTATGTATGTATGTATGTATGTATGTATGTATGTATGTATGTATGTATGTATGTATGTATGTATGTATGTATGTATGTATGTATGTATGTATGTATGTATGTATGTATGTATGTATGTATGTATGTATGTATGTATGTATGTATGTATGTATGTATGTATGTATGTATGTATGTATGTATGTATGTATGTATGTATGTATGTATGTATGTATGTATGTATGTATGTATGTATGTATGTATGTATGTATGTATGTATGTATGTATGTATGTATGTATGTATGTATGTATGTATGTATGTATGTATGTATGTATGTATGTATGTATGTATGTATGTATGTATGTATGTATGTATATACATACATATATACATAGATACATAGATACATATATACATATATACATATATATATATATATATATATATATATATATATATACTAAAGAGGAAGTGACGAGGCAAGAATGTACATGAGATATTCCTTTCAGAATTTCCCCATCACCTGACCCTCAAGCCTACATCGAAACGTGCATATACATATATATATATATATACATATATATATGCATATATTTATATATATATATATATATATATATATACATACATACACATATTAATTACACACCGGTAAGACTCATTCGCTGTATTTCTGAATGCAGACACATCGATCAGGACCTCCCAGAGGTATGTATGTATACCTATAAAACTCGTCTGGTAGTAGACTGGTGAATCAGGTTCATCAAAGCAGCCGTGGGCTGCACACTACACACTACACAGACTACCTCCTTCGCCATTTCCCTCCCTCTAGTCTATGGTGTATCCAATTTCACCTGTCATGTCAGAAAATGAGTTTTAACGTTCTCAGACGATTATTGGAACGCTCAATTATGTGTATACATATAATACATTTTTATCACTTAAATATATACACATAGATGACTAGATGGGTACATGTATCTAGGAGACATTGCTTAATGCTCATTTATATAATAGTTCAGATGAGATTTGCGTATCGCACTCGCACGCACACACACACCGATATATTACATGTTTCTATGTATATAAGGGTATATGAGCGTTGTGTCGGTTGAGTCCCATAGGGCGGTTCTTAAGATCATTTTCGTCTTAGACTGTACAACAGAATATACGATCGTGTCTTTGGCTGCAATAACCAGATCGGGTCTGCATGGCCAGACCCGAAGGGCAGAACCGGGCCTTAGGGAGAAGGACGTCCAAAACAAGGTGGGGTGGAGTGGGGTCGGGTGGGAGGAGGGTTGGGGCTGGACGGTCAGTGAGCCCTCGGCAGTGCAGCAGCTATAGTAAGAGTGTCCAATGGACCTCCATGGAGTGCCTTATATCATAAACTCAATCGTCATCCATTGAGACTGCCGCTACTATTACAGCTGCTGCTGCTGCTGCTGCTGCTACACTAAAGAGGAAGTGACGAGGCAAGAATGTACATGAGATATTCCTTTCAGAATTTCCCCATCACCTGACCCTCAAGCCTACATCGAAACGTGCATATACATATATATATATACATATATATATGCATATATTTATATATACTATATGCTCTGTGAATATATATATATATATATATATATATATATAATGTATACGCACTTTAAGTATTCATGTGGTCTCTGCTACAGATATATGGAACCATAAAACGCTATTCACATATACCATAAATATATCGCAACACGTATTATTTCTATTCATTTCGATGTCACGACGTGGGAGTATAATATATATAGCCTACTGTATATAAATAAGATCACGACAGATACTCGCATACATCATATGATAGCACGTGGCTATGAAGATCCTATATGGTATCATCAGTTGAATAGCACACGTCTTGAAAGCAATTTGTCTTCAACAACTATCGTATCATCGTATTAAATGCGAATGTCATCAAATGAATCAGATGCCATTTAATAACATTTCATACGCATCATTACATGGATGGATGAATGAATGGACTGCCTTGTGCTTCGAGTGTCTGGTTTGGTGGCTCCTGAATATAAGCAAGCAGTTATATTTATTTAATAGCCATGCATGGTTCATATTGCTCACTCATGCGGGGCTTATTACTGGTGATTAACGAGCGCATACGTAGAACTGGCCCTGCGCGAGGAGGGATTGACGGAGAGAGGATAGACTGGTACTGGATTTAACTATTTCACCCAAACCATCTAAGGAGAGGTTTTGTGGACTATGAAAGAGCAATATTCGACCAATCGACTGGGTTGGATTAACGTGACGAGATTGAGGACTCTAGTGGGACGATTGTGGGGCGAATCGATCATTCGCAGAATTTGGGAGCGTATACCAACAGTGAACAGGTCGACGTGCTCGATCCAAGGATCAATTATTGATGAATTAAATCGATTGGTTGGAACTTATTGTCAGTTTTTAAAAATTCAGAATAACCGGATTATATGCTATGAAAATTTGAGTAATTGTAATTGTAACAGGTAACTTCTATTGCGCCGGTGTCTGCTGCAAAAGCTATCAACCGATGGCACACCAAAATCAAGTTGTAATCAGGTCAATCTAGGCAGAACAGCATCATTCATCTTATATTCAGATGTCTGTGTATGGCTCCAATCTATATGGAACAATACATTCCTTATCCAATTGAGGTAAACGAATCGGTTAAAAGAAACCGAATTAAGTTCACAAATTCCTCTATATAATAGTCATACTTTCGGCACAAAGTGAGTGCCCGGATTCAATGGTAAAAATCTGGAACAATCAGTTATCAAATTTTCAGTTCAGCCAATTGCTCTAATTGCATTCTATTCTACCTCCATTGTTCAAAAAGGTTGACTGGGTTTATTATACGGACAGAGACACTTCATATTTATCTAATCATCGTGTCGGTCTACTTATGGTAAGTTCTGGCTAGCTTTCGTGACCCAATGTAGCTGAAGTTTGTTAAATGTCTAGATCAGAGGTTCCCATTCCAAACCCTTCTCTCTCAGAGCAAGATATACTAATGGTCGTTCAGTCAACGGCCCCTGGTCTTGATTGCATATGGTTTTCTCCCTATTCTTGATATCAATGACGACTGAGGTTTATAGTATTCAGCCGCAGCGTCGCTACTATGTCTAATTAGTAATTGGTTATTAGTTATTTGTAATTAGTAATTGCGTGGTACCTTCTACATCCGGATAGCTCTCAACTGTACGCTGAAAAAACGGTCGATGACATACAGCGACACTACATTTACGTGTGGCACGGTGGCCGATTGGTTAGAGCGGTCGGCCCATAACGCTCAGTGAGCGCTGAGTGAGCGCGTTCGATCTTCGTCCGAGGAGTCATCGCTGTACTGAGTAGAGACCTTGAGCAGTCCTTCGCCCACAAGAATTGCTCTGCAGTACAACTGCAGTTGCGCCGTCGAGGCTTGTGCACTTCTGAGCAAAAAATGTTGGAAGGAAGGCGATATCAATTTTAAGAATTAATAAATTTACATAATTCTAAGTTATAAGAAATAAATTTGCGCCCATGCTGGTAGTGATACATTAATAAACTACCCTGCCATTGAGTTGCTAACCCATGCATGTATGGAGCAGGTTCACAAAACCCCCGAGTGTCGCGTCAAATCCGGGTTTGGAGACACTGATCTAGATATAAGGATACTTCGACGTATTAGGTTTCTTTCATAGATTTATGTGATTTTTATCTGACTGGCATCGACAGGAAATGATATTCCGCTCTAGTGATCGCATTTCCACCTTAGACTGTTGCGCCACATAGTGATAAAACAATCAGAGGTTAGAAGTTCTTTAAAGTTTTTACGTTTCCATTCATATACACGTGTGTCTCTTCTATTCATGTGACCATCGCTTGTATTTATGTGCAAGAAGTATTATGTGTCTTCAGTTGGTTGTAACGTAGGTTGTGAGGAAAGACGGTGCTGCACCGCCTGCACGCCGCAATCGATCGCTTGACCGACCAACCGTGGTGGCTTCAGAGACAGTTTCCACACCTACACCTCGACGATGCAGTTGGCGTCCAACGGGCAGGAGAATTAGAAGATGATCAAATAAGAATATGTGTGTATTGCTATAGTTGGATGGATGGTGGGTTAATAAATCGACGTATTTAAGCTTTTGTACCCCTCCTTTTACTAGGAAGTTCTCAAAAGCGTAAGCAGTTCACCGCCCGTTCGTTCACGACCTTAATAAATTCTCTTTTAAGAGAAGCTTCGACCTGACATTGTTGGTTGGACGGAATGCGATGGCATTTGCCAAAGAAGACGAAGTTTAGAGTCGGAATGCCGCCCGAAACACGCAAACCAGAGGTAAAAGCTTCTCGCTCGTATAGCAACGACCTCGCCGATTCATTTGTGCTCTTTGATAGAAAAGGTTGATAAGTAGTCAGTGTCGGAAGTGGTCACCAGAGGCGCTGTTCTCGTACCGTTCAATATGTCGACTGCGACACAGACACGACAGCAGGACGTAAACAGAGCTCACTTGATGCGTGACTCGACGGTGAAATGTCACTGAGACATTAGTAGATGGCGACGCTCTCAAATGTAACAACGGTCGATTGCTGGATAAATATTTTGCGAGTGTAGTTCACGCCAATTCACCACAGCCTATGCGCCTACTAGTGGTTAGCTTGTCATGCGGATGGTTAGCTGACCATGCGGACGTTAGCTGAAACATTGTACAATGTGGTAGGTTAGCTTCTCAGACTTATGGTTAGCTCATTTACGGCAGGTTAGCTTACTATTATAGGATGATTATTGGTTAGCTTATTGTTATATGTTTATTTATCATTCAGATGGTTAGCTTACTATAAAGATGGTTTGTTTGCTACACAGAATGTTAGCTTGTGATGCACATTTTAGCTTACTTTAAGGGTGGTTAGCTTGCCACGTGGAAGGTTAGTTGGCTACCAAGCTTACTATACGGAAGGCTAGCTTATCATGTGGATGGTTAGCGTACTATTATAGGATGATTATTGGTTAGCTTACTGCTATATGGTTATTTATCATTCGGACGGTTAGCTTACTATGCAGATGGTTAGCTTATCATGCGAAACGTTAGCTGGTCACATAAAATTTTACGTATACGGCTAGCTTACTCTGCATGCAAAGGTTAATTAAATGCGTTAAATAACAGCCAAACAGCAATCGGCCATTTCTCCGACCTATGTGCAGTTATAAGTGCTTATTTATATAGCGCCTCTTAAAACTCTTAAGAGATGCTCCCGATCGGACTACTCAAGACCCCACAAACGAGCAGAATAGTCTTTAAAATCTGGGCAAATGGAAGCATAGAAAATAAAACCTAAGGGCTAGTCATACTCACTAAGCGAATCGATCGCGTACATAATTTGGACCTCGCGATTGACTCCACATTGTCATTTTTTTAGTCATGTTGGGGCAGATCAGCTCAATTTAAATATATATATATATATATACAGGGATGTTCGTTGACTCAGGTCTCTTGTACACTTCACACTGCCCTAGTAACACTGTGTAATACTTGTGATTAGTTACATGAAGACTAATCAACGGAGAATCGCTTCATTTTCAAAGTAAGTTCAGTAAATTTTGTAGCAATGGTTTAAAATGCACAGGGCATCAATCTAGGACACACTTAGGCCAAACCAGAATAAGATCAAGATCAATATGTTGCGCCACATATAGATAAGCAAAATGTATATGAAACTGAGGCGCCAAAAGCATACTACACGACAAAGTTAATTTAGTCCGGGGTGGGAAGAAGAGTGAAGCGTTGACCGTGGTCCGCAGACGACATCAGACGTCTGGTCATTTTCCATGTTATCCTCGGCTAACATTGTTGGACGGTCAGTGGCGGGTCATTCGTCCTCTGCTGACCATTGTCTATAAATGGAGTCACTGACCGAATTGGTACATCCTCTGTAAGCCAATTCCCCATCGGACGCTGCAGCCTCAGTACATTCTACGTATACAAGCATCAACAGTAGACGTAATATGGACATAATACGTGGCACTTATGGTATGAGTATCGTATCTCAAACGATGCACCTCTTTTCAGGATTGGCTAACACACTCACACACACACACGCACCCACACCCAGTCACAAACACACATATACGCACACGGTCGCACACACACAAAGACATGTGCACACACACACACATATATATATATATTATATAAATTCATTTATTCATTCATTACGAAAATTTATATAGCGCCTCTTCGAGGCTAGTACGGCTAAAAGAACAGTTTTAAGTCGAGTACAAAAGGTGTCTGAGTGAACCCTCGGCGACAACCGCAACGCCCACGATAGTCTATACATGTATACACAGATCCACGACGCGTTAACTTTACTTCTGGTCCAACTAATTTAATTGTATGGTTAATTCATGCGATCTTCATTATGCGGAATATCGTGTCTGGTGTCTATGTATGCATACATTTGAATTAAATAGACATCGCTTCGTCGATTTTTTTTATCCATGGTGCAATGCATGCATGCTTCAATGCTCTAAGAAGATATACTTTGATGTCTTTTGAATATCCCGTGTAGTCGAAATCTAGTGCAGTTGCTCTTTGGTTTACACATGTAATAAGTTTTATCACGATGCAGAAGATTTTCGAAACCATCTGCAGCATATAGACTATACGTGTGAGAGGTAAAACTGTAACGTATGTGTTCGAATGCATCTAATATCTTATATAGCGCACTTTCAGAACATTTCCAAACTACTGTATGAGTATAACAATCTCAGGGATTATAACCGGGTAACATATGTGGCATCGATTATCATGACCTGGACTCCTGATGTATGCATGTATGTATAATTGTAATATGTTTGTTTGCTTGTTTGTAAGTGTATGTATACAAATTATATAGCGCGTTTCAAGCACCTCACGAAAGCAATCCAACGATGCGTCACTTACTTTCCCTTTCAACTTGCTTTGGTTCCTATTTATCAACCCAAAGGGTGAAGACCTGAGGTTTGGTCTCACACCAACGTTCCACTCTGGCTGGTGCTGCTCTAGATCCATCCGTCAGCTTTCCTCTGATGACCGCTATGTTGCAGTGTCGCCGTCTGAATCTGATTGATCGTTACGCCCTCTGCCGTCAATCTCCAAGACACATCGGCTGCCATTTTGAAGAGCGTCTGCTGTGACTATAGATGATGAGAAAGTGGCTGAAGCAACGAAGTTAGAAAGAATTAGCATTCGAAATGATGTCACAAACAACGTAACGATCTGTGGTTCGTTCAGCTGCTACAACTGCTGCTCCAGCTGCTCCAGCTGCTACTGGAGCTGCTTCTGCCGAGTGGTCCGACGCATGGAGAGAGGAGTATCAGCCCGCAGAGGATTTTGGGAAGCTGTCAGTGTAGTCGATTAGATTCGTATCGAAAATTGTCCATCTACAAAGTCAACGTCAAAGAAAAACCCACGATTACATATATAGCATAATATGTACTCTGTATACATACATCGCACAATGCTTTCAAAATATACAATGCAATCCAATTTCAGTCAATGTAAATAGCCACACAACGCAGCGCGTCAGAACACACAAGTCGATGATTGCATATAACACAATAATACAGGTCTCGAAATCAAATGCAACCGAATTCGATATGTTTCCATATAATACGCCATAAGAAAGCGCTATAGCATGCAATACCATTTGACTAAATCCCTTGGACGCCGCCGACCGCTGTCATCGCCCAAATGTTTGGTTATGCTGGAAATCCGCCGAATATATTTCGGCGTTAGCCATCAGCTGCTGACATTTATTTTATAATTAGCGACGAAATAATTATTTCTTGCACTTGTTTTCAGCTTAAGTTAACAGGTCTTGTAGATTTTTTTACTACCACAGGTATGCCGAATAAAATATGTCACAAGATGGGAAAGGGAGTTGCCACCACATGATAATACGTCCTTTATTGCTCTGTGTCTATGTCCGACCAACGTAAATTCGATCATTTTATATTCGTATCCGCGAACAAGCAATCATAAAATAAATAGATTTCAGAACGAATTAATTGTGAGAAAATTTTCAAGCTCACATTAGGACACGATTTTAATCAGCAGAGAGGTAAACGATTCAAAGGTGAAAGGCCTGAGAATTGTGAAATATGAAACTGCACTATAGAAGCTAGTGCAAGGCACAATTAATGTACATTCAAAGATTAAAAATAAGTGAAAAATTTCACTTAATCTCTCGCGAACACAACTGAATATATCATTAATCACGAAGCGCTTAACATCATTTTAGTAATAGACACCTTACTGTTGTCAAGTAAAACAAATCTAAAATTTTCTGGTTGCAGTCAAGCTGCAGTTGACTATATATATTATATAAATATATATATATATATATATATATATATATATACAGAGAGAGATTACATTAATCATTATGTGTTGCAGTTAATTAAACTTGATCGTGTGTCCATGTTGACTTACTGAACCATTTCTGGTCGTTCATCTAACTTATATCTGCTAATTGGACTTCACACTTTACTTGGCTTGATGTTGCAGGTTGCTGTTGAAATTGATGGGTCATGTCACCAATGAACCTCATCTGTGATGATGCGCTGCAGTTATAAAGGGAAAAGTAATGCCAGGTTTTAAACGCTTTCCAGCACTGTGCCAACTTCCTCATCTTCACCGCTCGTCATCTATCCCAATGGAGTTCATCGGATGTACTACGGATTAATCGTCAATAGCAAAAGTTCAAGTTTGTCTGCTGAGATGTTGTCCAAGATATGCTTTGTCGACGGCAAAAGAAAAGAAACTCGTACAGTGGATTGTGTATATGTCTTTGTTAGATAACTTTAATATTTAATTGACAGTTGTCCACTGTGCAATAAACTATGCTTAAAGAATGTTCAGCCGTATTTTGACCAAATGTTTTCGTGATTAGCTGAATTCCAGGGTATCGCGTCAATTGATCCCGTCAGTTGATCCCCCGTCAATTGGTCACCTAGTCAATTGATCCCTTCAAATCTCTAGGCTGCGCGTCACAGACTTGTCACTGATACTGTTAGTCAACAAAATATTGATTTCACAGATTTGTAAAATACCATTACAAAGTAACAATTTAATGTCCAGGCTTCGTGTCACTCGTCGCTGTAACCGCCTACGGCCGTTCGGAGATTCTTTTATATCTAAAATCAATGGCAAATTTATCCCATGCATAGACAGACGCTAATGTCCCGTCAAAAGCGTCCCGACATATGCGCCCCGTCATATGCGCCAAAAACCCAAAAGCGCCCTGACATTAGCGCCCTACAACTATCTGGTGCCAAATAGACATTCATGTCGATTATCGTTAGAGAGCGAATTAAATTGACTATTTTAATTTATTAGTAATAATTTTAATATAATACATAGACCTAATGTGTGTGAGTTGTATTCTTGGTGAAATCTGAGTTTTGTGGAAAGTTGGTGCGCACAGCCATCATCATGCGCATAACAAGCTGAAATAGAATCTGCATTGATGAAAATTAGTCATTATTAGGCCTAAATGGAAGTTGGATTGATGCAAATAATTGTTCTTAAATGGAAGATGGATTGATGAAAAGAAGTCTGTTTGAGCAGAAGCTGTATTGATAAAAGTATCAGCATAATAATTAAGCATATATAGAATTATGTGTATTATGTATTACTATTAATAATTATAGAATTAAATATAATTATTTGTGGGGCGCAATCGTCGAGGCGCATTTGTCTGGGCGCATTTGACAGGCGCATTTGTTGGAGCAAATTTGTCTGGGCGCGCTTTTGACGGTGTACCATAGGCACCTATGCTTAGGACTTTATGCTGATAAACTAATCATTTCATGACTCTCAATAATAAGGCTTTTGTAGTGTTTTTTCATTTTAACATGTGCTCTTTTACACCGTTCTTTAATAAATGGCGAAGGTCGCAAGTGGAGCATGAATGATGTATCGTTTATTGCTTCTCCCTATCTCTGTCTCTGTTACTCTCTCTCTCTCACTCTCTCTCTCTCTCCCTCTCTCTGTCTCTCTCTCCCTATCTCTGTCTCTCTCTCCCTATCTCTGTCTCTGTTTCTCTCTCTGTCTCTGTCTGTCTCTGTCTCTCTCTATCTGTCTCTGTCTCTGTCTCTGTCTCTGTCTCTCTCTCTCTCTCTCTCTCCTCTCTCTCTCTCTTGAGACGGGCACATGCGTAGTACATCAATCCAATTAGTAATTGCAATCACCGACGCATTAATTGAGTGCGAACCAGGAATTGGAATTAATAACCATGAATTCAATTCGCCCAACACGCCCAGCTGATTATCCACCCTTCCACTAATCCACCAATCCACCCATCCACTAATCCACCCATCCATCATTCCACTCATTCACCAATCCACACATCCACTAATCCGCCAATTCACACATCCACTAATCCACCCATCCATCAATCCATCAATCCACCTATCCACCAATCCACCCATCGATCAATCCACCCTTTCCCCATCCATCGCCGTTCCTCTTCCTGTCTGCTATCTTACCCAGCTGACGTTGATGATGCAATGACGGTCAACGACAGAACGAACCCACCGACAACCGAGCGACCAACCATTCGACAGCGACTAAAGATGGGCGAAGAGAAGCGATTGAAAGGATGGAAGAGAGCGAAATTAAATGCAATAAGAAGGGATCGAGGAGGAGACAGTATCAGCGACGATGGCGATGGCGGCGGCGGTGGTCTCCTCGTCCTGCGAAGGCCGATGAGGCAGCCGCCGCGTAGGCCATCATCGCTCGCTGGGCCTTCTTCGTTTCTACCATTATGTCGATTCACGGTATTATTCAACGTACGATCGATGCGTCGCTCGTTCAACCGTCCGTCCGCCGTTGGCTGGGGCTGAAGAGGCTGAGGAGGCCTGGGCAGCAGCAGCCGTAGCAGGCGATGCGGCGATGACGGTCGAGAAGGAGAGGATCAGGAGGAGGAGGATAGGCTGGAGGATGAGAAGGACTTCGATGAATGGAATGAGGAGGAGGGAAGGAAGAGGTGGAGAATAAGAAAGGGGAGGAGAAGAGCGAGAAAGGATAGGAGGGAGCAGAAGAGGAAAGGAGAAGGAGGAGGAAGGAAAAGAGGAGGTAGGCTGGAGGAAAAGGAGACAGAAAAAGAGAAGGAGTAGGATAATAGAATGGAAGAGGAGGATCAGGCGGTGGAGATGATGGGCAAGGAGTTGAAGAGAGGAGGTGGAGCATGAGGCAGGTAGCCAGCAGCTTACACAGGAGGAAGATGACAACGACGACGGCCAGGAGGAGCCGGAGAGGGAAGAGACGGTGGCTCGGTGTCCATCCGTCGGTGGTGGAGGACGGCGTGCAGACGACTGCGTCGGTAGCGGCGTCTCTTCGGTCGGTCGGAGGGATCGAGTCCTGACCGTCTGTCCGTCCAGAACGACGCTCAGCCGGCCAACGGCACGGAACGCGAGTGAGGCTGCATGCTGCTCTGAGCTATTGTATCCGTCATCGGTCCACTGTCATTCATTGCTCTGCCTGTGCTCTTGTCGTCGTCACAAGGAGTGGCCCTTCGTCTGCTGCGACGGTTCAGCTGTTCGCTGAACCTGGCCACGCTCCAATTGTAGGAGCATTGTCTGCTAGTAAACGCGATCAGAGAGAACTAACTGGAGTTCCTCATTTCGGAAACTCTCGTTCTGTTAGCTTTTCATGTGGATGGTTAGCTTATTGTACGGATGGTTAGCTTACGAAATAAGCAGTTCAACGACATTAGAGACATTAAAATTGCGCTAAGGAAGTGAAGATATGCAGCAACCGTCTTGTCATTAGTTAGTCTTCTGTCTTGAAGGATTTTCTGACGGCTGTTTCTATAGGTTAGAAAACGTTCGTACGTAATTCAGGTGTTTCTGCAATTGCTAGGTTTAGAACTGACGCGGATGTGGCAGGAACCACCCAGTGACGAAGACAGAATGATCGTTCAATGTGACAGAGGGTTCGTCGCTGCTTAGCAGATATTCACTCAACCTGTTCAATTGATCCAGCGATCGAGGGAATTAGGAGTTAACTGTGTCCTCGCCCAAACGAGAACCCAGGAATCGAACCTGGGCTCATCCATCGTGATTCCATACTGGACCACTTTCGATTACTCTGCTACTTACAGCAGCAGTAGCAGCAGAAGCATTGTCTTTTGTCGGAACCGATGCGGCTGCGATGGAGTTCAAATGCGGGATATGTTCTAACGTCCTCATCTTTCTCTTACGTGTCTTCTGCCTCCTTCAGATGATCCTCGAACGCACCATGAGTAAGTAGCGCTACATAAAACAGCTGGGACTCTCAAATCAGTGCAGTTTTTCAGTCAGTCAGTCATTCATACTCTCATTCATTCTCTCATTCGTCCACTTTATGTAGCGCCTCGTTGTGATAGCAACTCAGAACCGGTTCCAGGACACGTGAAGGAATTGCTTTGATAAGAGAACAACAGTTCCGCTTGTTTCTTTGGATATCGGATCAATTCTGTGTAACAATAGTACTGAACTTATTACCCGTCAATCGATATAAAAGCCGGCTCTCAAGGGCAGCACGATGGTATATTCGACAGGTCCCGGCATTCACAAGGGGGAGGGGGTTTACATGTACAGTCATCGAGTTTGGTCAGAAAATGGCTCGGCGTTGCATAATGACGATCTCAAAGGTAGAAGAGATGTTTATACGCGAAATGGTCGGTGAATATTTATGTGAAGTGTGACTAATTAACCATAAGCATAACCATAACCCTTGCATTTATTGCTTACGCTATGGTACATAAAGCACTTGCAGGTGAATAGTTAAACAGTGAATGCTAACTAATAACCAATGTCATAATTAGATGCTGTCGATCTACAGATCGGAGCAGCTATTATTCAATGTTTTATAGCAGACATTGACAGGGAGTTTGGCGGAAACAACAGGGAGGAATCCTAAAGGGACCTATAATCCTAGATCCCACTGGCAAGGACAACATAGAAACATAATGGAGTTCAATAGTTGATCACAAAACAAAATTGCATGGGAAATTTAAAATTTATTTAAGTCGGCCATGGCTAGTTAATTAATTAAGATCTACTTGTGTTAATTATTGAGTGGACGTTATGTCAAATTTGTCGACAGGGAACATCATACAGCCCACTTCCAGATTGCTTTATCTGTCAAGTTTATAGTAAACAGAGGGTCAATCCGCATTATAATGATTATGATGCAATGTCATTGCATATATATCTTTATTGTATTTAAGGTCGTGGAATGTCGTTGGATATGCAGCTGTGTCACCACGACCGAACCTGATTAATTAAAAAATGACTTAGCAAAATTGCTTATCTGACTACATTACAATGAACCGTTTTCTTTGATTGATTTGTACACCAATCTACTGAACGATGAACTTGTAGGTTATACATAAATGCAATTAGAGAGAAATAGGTGCGTGGAAATAAAAGGTTGTAATTCTCGCAAATGTAATATCTAAACGTACGCCCATTCAAAATCGCTGTAAATGATAAACTTCTACAAAACCTTCCAGGAAATTCTTAAGTCTAACTCAATAAATGAGCATTTTGCCTTAGTAAGAATAAAACAATGTAGAAAATAAACGTATCTTGGGTTATATAATAATTACTATTTCGTTGGAAATGTTTCTTATCGTATTAAGAAGTTGGTCCTACGCTAAAGCTATTATTCAGGAGAATATTGACTTAAGTTAAATAACGAATATCAAAGTATAGTATGACACTTATAACCGTAGAAACTGCTACAGAACCTTTTCCATCGACGTGGAAAACTGGAAATGTAATGTATTCTGTACAATGACCTCAGTTGCAATCGGAAGTCGTGTCGTCAGACTGTTACAAACTGTTTGAGGTTCAACCACTGAGACCTATTTCAGTTGACATTCTATGCAAAGGAATCTGTGGACGAGGGCGATTTCCCAACATCACGTGATTGCGCTCAAGCAGCTAGCAATCTGTTTGATCACTGCGTACAGAGTTAGAATCCGAATGTATTGCTTGCAAAGTCATTCCGTGAATTTTACGCCAGTATTACATGTATGTTATATCCAACAATTATAATTAATGTAATTGTGAATTTGATTAGCGCATCTGTAAAAGAAACTCTCGATCGTGAAAGGCCTATACACGCAAAGGTACACACCGAAAACAAGTGTTGCTGTTGTTGCTGTTAGTGTTTTTGCTTTTACAGGTGATGGTTGTTGTTGTTGTGGTGGTGGTGACTGAGGTGGTGGTGGTAATATAAGTGACACTGTAGTGAACGGTACAATCCCTGGATCACGCATTCCAGCAGCAGTAGTACGATGCGACGGAAGCGCCTCATAAATGACTGATTATCTTACGTTACACTTGCAAATGAAGTTGGAATGCCCGCTGCCTGTCCTGTTGCCATGGCAGCGCAGGGAAAGGATGAGCGCCCAGTAATTATTACAATGGGTGGGATTAGGGACAGAGTAGGCTATTATCGGTGCCTATCGAGCCGTGCTGGATATCGTTAGGCGCATGCTCTGCATCTGGCCTCCAATCTAAATGGGAATTCGCCTTTCGTCAATTGCCAAAAGCAGCAGCGGCAGCCGCAGACAACGACTACTGTAGAGGATGGGGATAGGGTGAGGGATGGGGTGAGGGATGGGGTGAGGGATGGGGTGAGGATGGGGTATCCACCGCTCAACAATGACGCGTGATACCAACGCATCAGAGGCAGAGGCAGAGGCAGCAATGGACCCTCCCCCGATGCAGTTGCTGATCCGTTGTAAAGTCGATATCCGAACGGTGGCCGGTCGTTGCTGGTGCTGGCGATATAGGACTCGGCTTCCCGCGCCTTCCTCTGGGGGTCGCCACTGATGGCAATGTAAGAGGATGGTTCAGGTAAAACGCCGATAAACCACAATATGTCACGCACGCCACAGTTGGTATACTTCTGCGATTGGACAACAGCGTCACGACAAAAAGCTGTTATACGATGAGTCCCACTGTGTTATCTCACACGGCTGCTGCAATTCTCTGTGGAAACAGTTGGTCCGCTGTAATGCGATGAGCTCAGCTTATTGGGTTTAGATGCTAACGCTATGTCTTGGAGGGGTAGTTATTTAACACATGGCAGTCGTAATCATCAGCGTCGCCACAAGGGTAAGGGGGGGCAGCTGCCCCCATCGAGGTCAGGCTGGGTCATGGGATTCGTGCGAATCCGAGAAGTTTTTTAGTGGGGGTCCCGGGGGGTACCGTACGTGATTTGTAATTTGACATTTCGCAATTAAGGTCCTCTGCATGTAATATAGGTGGTCAAACTTGGTCACAAATCGAGATGATTTATGTACTTTCTGTCGAAATAATAGTTGAAAAATTTGTGGTAAGCAAGAGCCCAACATGTACGCCATTTGGCATCAAACGCTTAAAATTGTACAGGCTTCTCGGGCTCTGCGCCAGACTCAGATAGAGAAGCCCTCCCCCTTAGTCAGTAGGGCTTACTGCTCCTCAACCTCAAAGTTCTAGCGAAACCATTATATACACAACCTATTTGGCAAACAATCCTACACACAAATGCATTTTCAGATGAAGCTGGGGGGTTGTCGGCTAGTCTTACTTTAAAACTTAACTTAATCTGGCTTTTAGTAATCTGACTATGGCTAGAAAGACATTGCAATTTCCAATGCTTCACCTGCAAGCGCCCAAACGTCTAAACGCAGACGTCTAAATTCTCAGCTTCCTTTTATATTAACATTGGTACGTTTTTTCACATATGGAGATTTTAGGTACTTTCACATATGGAGATTTTAGGTACTTTTATGTCGAAACAATGGTTCAAAAATATGAGGTAAACAAGAGCCCAAAATGCCCCCTAGACCCTCTAGTCGTTTGGGATTTTTGCCCCCCCCCCCCAACCTCGAAACTCTGACGACGCCACTGGTCGTAATACGATGAACCCAGGTAAATATCAGACGATAAAGCTGTTGAAATACCGCGGAAAGGTAATAATTTTAAATAGAGGCATCTGAAATGCTAAAATTGCCAGTCTGCAGTATTCATGTTTTGAGTCAAGGCAGTCATCTAAAATTATTCATCAGCAAGAGAAATACGGCTGAGAGAATTGTTTCAGGCTGGAAAGAGAGATCTACAAGCGACAACTAGTAGAGCCTATCAGTGTACCTAAATAATGTTCAGAATAATCACGGTTACATATCTTAGGCTTATCTCAAGGTTATTTCACTCTGACTTCAAGTCCTATAGAAACCCAGACGAAGTTCGCACCGGCTTTATGCTAGCTGTCCCGAGATTGCAGTCGACCAGCCCCTTGCTAAGGTACACAAGTTCATAATTCATTGTCTATATGTATAGACATACATACGCACATACACGCACATGTTTATGCGATTATACACGCATACACACGTAAATATATACTTACAATGGTATACATACATACATACAAACATATATTCATACAAACATACATACATGTACATATATACATGCGTGCATACATAGATACATACATACATACATAAATACACACATACATACATTAATGCATACAAACGTACATACGTACATAAATACACAAATACATACATATGTGCATACATACATACATACATACATACATACATACACACATACATTTATACATACGTGCATACATACATGCATACATACATACATACATACATACATACACACATACATGCATACATAAATACATACATACATACATACATGCATACATACATACATACATACATACATGCATGCATATTACATACATACATACATAAATGCATACATGCATACATACATACATACATGCATACATACATACATACATACATACATGCATGCATATTACATACATACATACATAAATGCATACATGCATACATACATACAAATATATACATACATACATATATACATACATACATACATACATACATATATACATACATACACATATATGTGTATGTATATACTGGCTCTACGCGCGCTATATAAATTGTTCAGTATGCGGCAGGTGCTTGCAGGAGTAGTAGTCCTCTGTGTAATAATGCATGGAATGGTGTAATTGATGCAGTCACCAGTAAACTCGCGGTGTAATTACTGTCAGACGATTGACGACGACGCACTGGCATTCTCAGTATAACACGCATGCGCACTGTGCTAGTTTTTGGCCGAATGACAGTGCACGGCGTTTCAGCTAAAGGCTGGCTCTTATTATGTTAAAGATCTTTTTCCCAAACATTATGAAGAGATCTCCTGAAACTTTCCTTTCATTCTTGCCCTAAGTGGTTAGTAATATCATCTTGTGGTCGCCAGGTCGGGAGCACCTCTCGTTGGACTCTTGCAGTGACGATAAAATTGGCCCCTACCTAACTACAATTACTAAAGTCTGTATGACACATACGTAGGCCCCCGTTGATTATGCGAAAAATGTTAGTGAATCATGCTAAAAATCGCATAATCGCATAAACCACGAGTCCTAGTCATCAACAATTGCGTTGTCTGGTCGGCAAACTATATATCCCCTATAGGCTAATAATAGTGTGGACAAGCCAATTATAGTTGACATTGATAGAAATTTACGAACTTTATGCAATAATTTGCAAAAACTTTCCATTAAGAAGTTTATGCGAAAAATGCGAAATCGCATAATCACATAAACCACGGAGCCCTGCACATACGTACGAACACAGGCATACATATAGACGTACACAGTACTGCACAGACACACATACACACATACACTGTGCCCCGATGACAGGTAAACCACAACAAAAAGTGGCGTAACTCAGTCAAAACTTGTAGCATTTGACTGAAATTTTCAGAACAATAATAGCGGGCACAGCAACGCGAAACCCTAATTTCTGTCAAGGTTATGAACACTTGAAATGCAGCACCGAAAAGGGTAAGTTTCCAACATGGGATTCTACAACAGCCGTAAGGAAGTGAAGTTTAGTCACAGCTGGTGGGTGACCGGACAAAATGGTAGCGGACAAAATGGTATGGGGACAAAATGGTATGGACAAAATGGTATTCAATTTCCACGTATGCACGCATCCATTCTAGCGGTTTTCTATCCAATCCAGCTTCTTTTAAAATAGGAATCTTTTATTCGATCCAGTTTCCATTTCAGCATAATTCTTTTCGTAAATCAAGCATCTTCTTCAGCCCCTCTCTTTTCAAGCTATACAGATAACAGCTTCCAATTAAGCGTAATTCTTTGGACCAATCCAGCTTCTTATTAGGCATAATTTTTAACATGCATCTCGTTAAAGCACAATTCTCTTATCGAACCCTCTACCAATCAAGTATAACTTTCGTTGATCCAGCTTCGCCTTTGAAGCATGATTCTTCTAAACTATCCAACACCTAATTGAACATCGTTTTCTCGTCGATCCCGCTTCTAATCTGAAGAGCGATCATTTTCATCAATTCCCTTATAAACAACATGATTCTTTTCATCAATCCAGCTGCTGATTAAACAAGATTCTTTCAATTAGTCAAGCATCGATGTTAGCAAGGATTCCTATCATCAGTCCTACTTCAAATTATAAATAATTCTTTTCATCAGTTCAGCTTCTGATTAAACAAGACTCTATTAATTAATCCAGTTTAAATTTATGCAAGGATTCTGTTCATCAGTTCAGTTTCTTTTCAAATTTAGACAGCATGATAGTTGCAAGTAAAATGACTTTGCCAACCTAAACTATGGCTTACCAAAGTTTGTTATACGCATATCAAACATAGTCTGATATATATATATTTTTTTTCTCTGACATTCCATTCCCGGACATTAATCATATATATGTTATACTTATAACATTAATCATACATACTTAATTAATATGGTTAATATGTTACACAACTTATATATGTTAGTGATCAATCGGGGGAAATGTCCTAGGGGAAATGTCCTAGGGGAAATGTCCTAGGGGAAATGTCCGGGGAGTGGAAATATGTCCTAGACCCCTTAAATCTCTACCATTTTATCCGTAAGCCTACTATTTTGTCCTAATACTATTTTGTCCTAATACCATTTTGTCCATACCATTTTTCCTTACCATTTTGTCCGCTACCATTTTGTCCGTACTATTTTGTCCGTAACATTTTGTCCGTTACCATTTTATCCGCTACCATCTTGTTCGTACCATTTTGTCGGTACCATTTTGTCCTCTACCATTTTGTCCTAGAACCCAGCTGGTGTACAAAATGTCCTCCTTCTTCACGAACACACGATTGCAGACATGGATGACACTGTTTGATGACTCAGTGACGTGGTCAAATAGCTGCCACTCCTCACACAGACACGCCTCAGATGATTGACGCTACGAATGAGGGAATTATAAACGCGTTCCTTCAGCACGCTCCAGATTTGATGGTCAACTGCTTTGAGGATAGGACTGTTTGCTCCATAACCGTTTTCTTGCCACAATAATTTAAATTTTTAAAATCCTTTTTCGTAAATGCCACGTTTCTTGATCTTTTACACCAAAATAAGTGACATATTCCATCGATAATGACGTCGCCAACGTGTGAGAAATTAACCCATGCTGGAGACTTTCAATTTTACCAGCTATTTTTAATCATTCAATTTCTTTGCTTATCCTGCATCTATTTAGGTCAAATTTTGCAGATTTATTCGAAAACGATGTGTTATACTGCATGTGTAATTTTATTGATATAAGTCTAATCTTCAAGCAGTTTCTGACATAGGTTTAGATTTCCACTTTTCATCGGGACACGGTGTATGTATGTACAATGCCCACACACACACACACACACACACACACAAACATATATATATATAATATATATATACTTGAATGCATACACTTATACGTTGTTTTGGGCTGCTATATCATCCATCATTTTCTTAGCCTCAGCATATGACTAATGATTTACTTACCACCGACAGCGTAGGTTGTTTACAGCTGAGTTTTTTTGGCGAGGGAGCAAAGCGAATTTCTGCACTGGTTGAGATTTCATCCTTCGATCTCTCTCCGCTGATTGTGAAACATTCCTACCAATTCAAGACTAAGAAGCTAAACGTCTGATCAGATCCAATGCAATCGAATTCAATCAAAATCCAATCTCATGTCATACAGAATATCTTGTCCGGTCTTTTCATTTCACGTTTCGTCGTTTACTGTGTCGTCTGGTTAGTGGTTAGATCAAGTTTGGCTGCAGGATCTGTTTTCTCAATACATCGAATCCAAAAAGATGAGAGTTTCAGCTGCTGGCGTTGAAGGCGTCTAGGGGCGGCAGTAGAGGCCTACTCGTTTGATTCGCATGTTTTGCGTGGTTGAAAATTAGTCAAAATTTAACAAATTTATTACTAATTTGTATGACCAATTTATAAGAAATTTTTAACTAATCTACAATTTACTAGATGGGGCAACCGGTGCCCGGGTAAAGACAGGTTTTTGGCCTGGGCAAGGAAGACGGCGGCCGACACTCTACTGAGTGGCCGAGGTGTTCCCCAAGCGAACGGCGAAGGTTTCGAGTGAATAGCTGCAAAGTGTGCAAATGCATAAAGGGAGAGAGGGACACATACACAGAATCTAGATATACATACTAATGTATAGTGTTTATAGTACATACTCGCGTGACCGATATATAAGGTAAGGTAAGTAAAGACAAATTAGTACGAGGTGAGGCAAGCTAAGGATGGGATGACGAGATGAGGGAATATCGCCCGAGTAATTATACTGGAAAATGGTTCTCTCAGTTGAAGCGCAAAAGCGACAACGGCAACGAACGTTTCCAATTTGAAGTAATTATGTGTGAAGAACATCTCTTGTCATCATCCGTTCAAACTGTACTTGTTATCATTATACTGCGGTGTGTCAGTTTGAAGTACTGTTATAATTAAAAATATAGTAATAATAAGTACCGGTATTATTATTTTTATTATTATTTTCATTTGGTTTTTCCACGTCTTATCTCGCTTTCCAACTGTTTGGCTATGTTTGGTGAATATCAATTAGCTACATAGTAACAAACTTCTTATGAATTATTTTAGGACAGAATTTATTTTTCTGGACACAGGTAAAAAACTCAATTTCAAAGTTTTTGGGAGGCTCTAGCGTGTTTGGCTGTTTTTATTGCTAAGCGAATCGATTACGTACACAGTTTGTACCTCGTGATTGACTTCACCATGTCATTTTCTAGCCACGTTCGTACATTTTGCAGATAAGCGCAATTTAGCAAATGGGATATTCGTTGATTCCGATCTATTTTGCCGATATCTTGTGCCTATCTTAATTCTACCAACCAGTGCCTTGGTTTCCAGTTCATTGAAGCTCACATTTGATTCGAATCAATAAAGAAAATCTGCACAAACCACAAAGAACGGGTCGCGAACAAACCTCCCTCGGACAAATCCCTCCGGACAAATCCCCCGGACAAAAAAACTCCCTAAGTAGGACAAACCCATCCTAAGAATTTTTTAAAACTTTTATTACTTAGAAAAGTGTTTAAGAAGCCTCCGTAACATTGTTTCGCTCCTCCCTTGGCTGTTTTAGTGAATTCCGTTCTAAGAATCTATTTATGTAAGGGGCCGTTCACATATTATATAACGCTCAAGGGGTAGGTGGGTGGGTTCATGTTTTGTTAGCGTTATATTATGTAGGGTGGGGGTAGGTTGAAGGTTTTGTTATATAACAAACTTTTCTTAAGCTTATGCTATTTTGCCTGTTTATCTGCCAATTGGAAATTCCATATACCACGGACCTTCATTGTTTAATCGAAGTTCACAGCACGTTGCGAACCTAAACTACCACCATTAGCTGAAAGCTGGTGAATTGATTTGACGTTCTTACTTATTATTTATAAATCCAATTTTAGTAATTTCCTTTTTACGATTTGAACAATTTCCTACGCATAGCTTTAAACGCTCTTAAATTCATTTCTGTGAGCTTTGTTTTGATTCTGGTTCAAATTAAAATTAATTCACTTGAAATAATTATTTTGGTAGGTGTTATCAAGATGTTTGATTTCATTTTCTATAGTATGTGTAAATAGTTTATGTTTACTTAAATACCCAATTGCAGTTGTAGTACGCACTCTGTATACATCATACGCTATTAAATAGGTAGAGTTGTACCGCGAACCTATCGATAAATACCTGATAGTGCAATATTAAACCAATCCATTCTGTGTGATGCCGTAATGCTCATTACTAGTGCAAAACAGGAGGGAAACTAAAATGGTGCTTTTAAATAGGATGTACGTCAATACCATGTCTCATCATGCTGTATTAGTAGGCCTGTATGTAGATACATGATGACAATCGTCGACTACCCAATTAGTTACCGTAATTAATACAAGTGAATTTAGCGCCATTAAAAGTGCGATTATTAAGATGCAGAGGAGCTCCATACATCCGGTCTAATCATCATTGGCATGAGAGAGTACGCAATTTTAAGATAGCTTTTGTTACATAGCTAATTGGGCATATGATGATTTTTACTGCAGTCCTTGAATTGGATAAAAGAAATTATCAGCTGAATCACTTCTATTAAAAGTGCTAACTAACATCGTATTGTCATAAAAGTGTCATATTGTGCAATACAATTATGTCGATTGTATGTCTTTCAATGTGCATATAGACTGGGGTGGGGTAGGGGGTAGGTAGCAGATCTGTTATATAATATAGGGGTTGGGGGGTCACAGCTGCTGTTATATAACGTTATTTGGGGTAGGGGGTGTGTCAAAAATTGAAATTTTATGCGTTATATAATATGTGACCGGCCCCTAACGCCACCAGGACAATACTTATCGTTTATATGTGGTCACTCAGGTAGCGATTAGTGCCCTGTCTGAAACGAGAGGGGTTGTCAGGGGAGTTTGTCCGAGGGGTTTGTCCTACACCCCAAAGAACGACCCATAAGTATCAGTATTCATCTCGCTCAAATAGCATTCGTTGTGCTGATTGAAAGGGATCCGTCTCAAAGTATAACTTATAGTTCACAAGATAATACATCTTAGCAGTGTCTTTTTCAATAGAAAAAAGTGCCCGAACGTGTATTGTCGAAAGAAATGACGTTAAGTATACCTACCAAATAAAATAAATTTTTTAGGACACAATGATCACAATCTTATAAATAATAGAATGTATAAAATTGAAATTGTGAAGTTGTATATAAAATATCAGAATTTTTGCACAATTGCTATTTTTATTTTGTTTATTGAAAAGAAGGTTCCTGAACGCCGTTCCGCCAGAAAAAATTGCATCTTAACCAACCGACCTTACAATGTTCCACGCTCACCCCATAACCAATAAATGCTCTTGATAAATGACCATAGTGATTGCTGGTTTGGGCTTTTTCGATCCTGTCCCGATGATTTTGCCCTTTGCAGTGGAATGATCTTCCTGCTGTAACTCGTGCTGAGATTGTATATGGAGCAGTGTGGGGAACTACTGTTTCTATTCGTTCTATTAAGAGTTTTCTATTTACGAGAGGTTCTTCGCACTGGGAGCGTCTCTGTTGAAGGTGTTGTCCGTAAATGGAATCGACTGGAATGATTAGGAACTCAATACGAAGCTCCCATCAACTTAGTTCAGTTGATTCTTTGATGTCATTCAGGTCTAAATTTAAGACTCTCCTCTTTCAACTCGATACTCAAGACTCTCCTCATTCAACTCGATACTTAAGACTCCAATCTCTCAACTCGATACCCAACACTTCTGGTTTCTCGGATCTCTCACATTCCGTTTGTCACTCTAAGCGACGACCGTCGATTGATGTCTATGACGTCATGGATGACATCATGGTAGCGGCGCTACATGATGTCACCGGATCAGATCAGGTTCGATCTGGAGATCTAAGCATTTGCTAATGATGCATGTTGCTGTTGTTGTTGTTGCTGTTGTTGTTGCTGTTGCTGCTGCTGTTGTTGCTGTTGCTGCTGCTGTTGTTGTTGTTGTTGCTGTTGCTGCTGCTGCTGTTATTGTTGTTGCTGTTGTTGCTGTTGCTGCTGCTGCTGTTATTGTTGTTATTGTTGTTGTTGTTGTTGCTGCTGCTGCTATACAGCCAGAGCTGGATGAATTAGAATTAGACGCCGATTCAGTTTAACGAGTCTATAACACTGCGTGATTACAAAGATCCTTAGCGTCGCCCTCCTCCATTGTCCAGGATTGGGATTGGCACTACCGGAGTGCAAGCAGTAGCGGAGTTTCGCTGATGAAGAGCAATAAACGCGGCATTTATTAGCCCGAACGTTGCTCCAAGCAATCGGACCTTTCGGAGGGGATGTGCGTCAACCGTTTCACGGCGTCTAGTGACGAGATGAAACACAACCAATTCACGTCCTCGCTTTTCTTTTTACGATCAAATAAACAGCTCTGACAAACGCTATCGGTTCGTGCGTTGCGGTCTCTGAATGTTGCCACGTCGATCGATCGATCGATCTACCAGTCCAAGGCCAGACTTGAATCAACAGAGCTAGCAGGGCCGAGTTCTATTATCAAGAGACAGTGCTTGGGCCTCACCCACTCAGGTTCTTGCGAGGCCCTTCTCTTTTTTAAGGCCTGTCTCGGGACACAGCGAGTGGCCAACCTCGGAGAAAATCAAACGTCCTAGAGACTGGAGATTCTGTGGAGGAGGAGGAGGAGGCATCAACGACCACTTAGCGACAATTTGCCAAGACGAACGGTCAACGCGTTAGTAGGGCCTAATTGATTAGATCATTTTCTTTAATTGTCGCGCAATTCTCTTTTAAATGTCAGTGGCGTATTTGCCGAATGGATTTTTACGACCGATTCATTATATTCACAATGCGGCCTGTGGCGACCTCAGCCCCTTCCGTCATGACCAAGTGTCAATCCTCGGCTGCCGACGCCGTCTCACGCCGATAGAAAATTATCAGGTGCCGCTTGCGTCGAATGTCGCTCTGATATACGGGTAATTGATTATTTCCACCGATGATTGATTGATTGTTCGATAGCAAGCAGAATTGCAATCGCCCTGAATGATTTAGAGCTTTCTCCATCGCGTTGTTACCGATTTCAAACTCCACAAGCGATGCGTGTCCTTCGGCATGACGGGGAGGGGAGGCAGGGATCCGTGACGGCGCGGGAAACGGAACAATGTTCCACGTGCCAGATGGTTTCCTCCTTTCTGAAAGCCTGTTCTCACCTGCGCTGCGGCTGCGTGACAAAGAAAAGCTGAGGAAAGACCGACGGCTACTTTAGTTTATTTGTTGGTGCCACGAAATGTCAACAACGGTTCCTAAGGCGTAGAAAACAAAGAGAACTAATCACGAGTGGTGTCACGAAACAAGACGCCGTTTCAGCGAAATGTTTCAATAGATTGTTTCGTGCGCTGTACGTTTCAATACACTGCATCAGTCGATAGCATCAACGTATTGCAGTTTTACGAACCTTTTCAACGAACTGTTTCAAAAGAAAGGTTCTGCACGGTGTATGCGCTATCTTCTAGAAGTGCTTAAAGGACAGCTTCAAGGTCTGCTCTGTTGAAGCACCGTTTCAACGTATTGCGTATTTCAATACAGTGCTTCAACCCATTGTTTTGTTTTAATTGTGTATGATCTGGGGGGAAAGGCTTGCCTGCTGTTGACCTCCCATCTCTGTTTCGATTATGGGCGTGGCCTGTACGTCACAGGATTTGAAATTGTGCTAACACAATATACTCACAACATTGCAAAATAGAGCTTTTGATTGGTTTCGAAGTAAATCTGAGTAAAAGAGCATGCTAACCTTGATTGTCCTACCTAGCTAACTCTTGCAATATTGTACAATGTACACTGAGACAGTATTACATACTTCAATACGTTCCATAATGTTACAACTCCTATTGATGTTCATTGGTCTACGTTTTTAAACGTGCGGATCGTTGTTTGCCTCTCGATGCTGGTTTTATTCAGTGTTTTAACTTAAGAACTAGCACAGTCCGAATATGGGGACCTTGTATGGGGTGGTGCCAATTCAGAAGGTGGTCATAGATCTCACTCACCCTATCAAACTCATTTTTAAAAAGCAGGTTAGAGAGCATACGGTTACTACATGTGCATATAACGAGCGCATGTTAGTATGTTGATAAATGTTATCAGCATACTAACATGCGCTCGTTTTTTTGAATGATTTGATAGGGTTATAATTATTTAATAATTCACGTGGCTTGAAGTCGCAGCGTATATGGCTCAGGCCTTCCATTTGACGAGTTTCTCTCTAATTGCTTATGCGCTATTTGAAATAACTCACAAAACTCACGTCGTTTGATTGAACACCACTATTGTTAAGAAACATGAGAAGACTACAAAATTATCACCGCTCTGTAATTCGAGATCGTTTTCTTGCAACCATCTACGCGTCCAATTACATGAGGAAATTTTTTTAACGAAAGACTGGAAAGCGTTTTTGCGTACCGGTAATAAGGCGTCTATCCATGGCTTACAGACCTTATAGTAGCTGTATAGTGAATCGCAGGTTCATTTTATTGTCACTGCAAGAGTATAACGAAGGGCGCTCCCGACTGTAGACGATGATATAACCACTTAGTGCATGAATGAAAGAATATCCAAGGATATTTTCAAACAGCTAAGGAAACGACCTTCAGCAAAATTAGGTCCGGCCTTTAGCTGAAATGCAGTGCACTGTCATTCGGCCAAAAACTAGCACAGTGCGCATGCGTGTTATCTGCGTGTTATACTGAGAATGCCAGTAAGTCGCCGTCATTCGTCTGACAGTAATTACACCGAGAGTTCACTGGTGATTGCATCAATTACACCATTCCATGCATTATTACACAGAAGACTACTACTTCTGCAAGCACCTGCCGCATACTGAACAATTTATATAGCGCGCGCAGCAGCCATCATGTATTGCAAAATACCACTGCACGCAGGACGAAAGAAAGGTCAATGTATCGTCGTACGGCAACCAACTGCAGCAGTCGTGTATATATACATATATATTAATATCAATACATATTATATATACATGTGTATATATAAGTGTGGATTAATGTCAATATAAGTCTGTATATCATAAATATATGAATATAATCTTCGTAGTCTGCCAGAGGTGTTTATGATGGATGAACGCACCAATAGAAATTGCTGTTCAATTGCTTCTATATAATATTATGCTAGCGGCATTTTTCAACCATTATGAGCATAATATAATGTATAAGCTGTGTATAGTGCGTATGTGTTGCCTCACACGTAGGCACATTGTATAAATAGATCAGCTGTGTACGCGAGGCTGGTCATGTATTGTATGTAGCATATTCTGCCCATCCATATTATATGTTGATTGTAAGTATTGTAAGTAGGCCTAAGCTATTCGTCAATTGTAGGCCTACAGTATCCATGCGGGCGTGTTACAAAGCGATTATCTGGCGGAAATGATATTATATAATACAGGTCTAACGTCGTTAAATATATTTAACTATTTTTTATATCTAACAGCTTTTGCGCTGGGAATATTTAGGTCAACTTCTATTATTTAGGTCAACTCCATCCAATCACGCGTCTTAAATTCAACTGCTGTCCAATCACGCGCCTTAGATATGACGGACAAAGCACGTGACTTAGGTAATTATACAGATAGACTATTTTTCCTATGCTTTTGTTGTTTCTTGAGCCTTTCAATAGCATGCCAAAATGAGCCATAAATCTTGATGCATCGTCCATTGCCATAGCGACACATTTTGTGACGCAACGTTGCGCGAGAGTGCAATATTAAATTATAATGTTCTAGTTTTTTTAAATTATAATAATTTTATATACTTATTTTTTTAACCAGGCTTCTCCCGGGCTTTCGAATTTAATGTTCTCTTTTCCAGTAGGACGCTGTGTATGGGGGTTTCTTGTCGGTCTAAATGGACCCAGGGCTGTGCAGTTGTATTGGTGTAGCTCTACTTGCCACATCGTTGACCTCTGATTTATCTGGTTAGCCTCGTCTTCGTATGACGTGCCTTGGCTTGTTGGAGAAAGCTTTGTATTGCGATCCGTTTGATTTGCATATTTAGTTTTCGAATGACGCCAAGAGAAACGATTTCGCTATTTTGCAACGGATGTCGCCATAGCGACATAGCGGAACTTAAAATGTTCGTATCTCAGTCTTTCAGCGACATTTTGAGCTGAAACTAGTTGCGTTTTCCTAGAAATTTGGAATAGATTTGGAGTAGAACGTTCGTTATAACATTCATATTACAAAGTGTTGCATTCGCGTGCTTTTAGAAGTACAGACGAATTATAAAAACAGACGGAAGAGCAAACTGAAAATTACAGCTGGCCTATAGCTAAGTTATGGCTCTAAACAAACGTTTTCTAAGCAGAGATTAAGATTGATGACTTTTAAAATGGTGTGCTCTTTCCTGGGTGATGTTGGAATATCTGCACTCAATTTAGCGTTTCTGGAGCTCTCGTCAATATCTACCAACTTAATCCGTTGAAGGATCTTTACTACACTTTAATCTGCTATTAGAAAAGGATAGTTAAGTTCGTTATATATAATAAAATATAATGGATGCAGTGTAGATTGATGACTAAATGTTAATTGTGACTGTGTTATATCGTTTAATTGTAATTGTATAGGAAATTTATATAAAGATTCTCGCATGCATTTTACTTTTATCTGGCATTAGTTATGAATAGTTAAGTTCGTTATTAACCCGTGAAATAATCTGACCTGCTCATCAAGCTGTCGTTGCGTGTGACTGGGCATATTATAGGCCTAGTTAAAACAATAAAAAAAACTGAATGAATGGATAAGTAAATGCAACACGTAGATCTAGTCTGACCCGTTTGTTGTATCAGCTGCTGCAAATTGCCGATCACTTGTTGTTCGGCTTTAATATAGTGCTGCACTTATCTTTGTCCACAGATTTTTATCAGAAGCAAGATTGATTACTGTAATGCCATTCACGCAGGTCTCCCTTTGGGATGCATTTAGCAGTGAGCGCATGGCTGACCCAAGTCTTGCATACGTTGGCTGCCTACTTTACTGAGTTAAAGATTTCTAAGCGCGTGGGGCATTTCCACTGGAGAAAATCATCTTCCTGCAGTCGGAAGTTTCATTGCCCTGCTTAAATTCGTCTAGTAGCAAAAATCTTTGCTCCACGGTCCGCCGTTAATCGTTTCATCCCCTCACTTAGAACGGTTACTCGCAGTTACGGCTACTTTTAAGGCGTTATTTTAACTAAGGACAAATCGTTCCTTCTTTAAAGACATGAAAGCGTGAGGTAGAAAGGACCCCATCACTTAGTGAATTGTCTAAGAAGTGGACCGAAGCACGAATCATGACATAATTATATGAAGTGTTAGCAACTTCATTTCTTAGCCCCAGCACATGGGGACAGTAAACTGTGAACTCTGGCATGTCACAGTAGTCAAAGCAGTTAATTCCTGTGTTCGGGGTTTATCATTATTCAACGAGGTCATAACCTGATTAGCTGTGTTTGGTCGTGCCTAAATCAAAAACTGTTCTTCGTAAACGAGTTTTTTTCCGTTTCTGGGCCAAATTTGTGAACTTAGTTTCTGTGTCTGTGCGCTCTACTCAGTCGCTTGTATCATTTCGTTCACAACCTAATACTGTTTTCACATTGCTAAGCCGTGCACCAAAAAGTCCTCTCTGTCTCATAGACTGATCTCCTGGATATTGAATTGGTTTTGGTAGACCATCGGTAAATGTCTTGTGCACTAGATCCCAGCGCAAGAAAGGCTATTTGCAATTATTATTTAATCAATGCATCGAGTCACAAGAAACTATCGATGACTGTCTATGAATGCATTATTACAATGGTAGCGATAGCAGTGCAAACTATTGATTTCTCAAAAGTATTTGAAACGTATTTTTATGAGTATTTCTAAATGCTCATTCCATTTAAAAATTACTAATTAAAGTATTTTGGCAATCATTGCATGGTGATAGGTTGAGCCATTTTTTCCTATTGTCTGTCACTGTGCATTGTAAATGCAATCGTTTTGAAGCTAATTTCTCAGTAGAGGATTCTAAATCAATCTACTCTGGTTTCGTTTTAACACTTCCTTCCCGAACTTTTTACCAGAGCAGAGGTGTTCAACTTATTTGGATGAGGGAGCCATCGGAATGTTTCAAGGTTGGCAAGGAGAGTGACTGATCAAATTTCTTATTCAGTGGCGTAAACACATGACCCCATCAATCGTGTTTACGGCTACATATAATTTAATAATACCAAAAGCTTAATCGACTCTCTATAGTAAAAGCGCATGCGTACAAGAGACAATATCTGGAAGGAATAATGTTGTCTGCATAGCCCATCACTCAGCAAGTGATATATTTATTCTCGTAATCTCTTATCTTCAACAAGATCGAGATGTTCTAATATGTCTGACGCCTGCTCGCTTGTAATGTCGGCATAATATGTAACAATTTCAAGGAGGCTTCTGCTCATGACGCT